>JAJGOT010000377.1:345000-840487 GCA_022457155.1 Cladopsammia gracilis
ATGACTTAAAAAAAAGCAATATAAACTTGGGTGCAATCTAAATAACCATTTTCGAATAAGACTTAGCCATTTAAACCAACTACGTCTTGCGACAACAGAATTCTTATCTCACGCTTTCTTACATCATTCTCACTATTCGGAAATTCAAGACATTTACGGTATTTTCACCAGATGGTCCAAAACAGTTTAGCATATACGGTTTCTTAGTGTACCCCATTTCAAGTTTAAAAATGAAAAATTGATTGAAATGACGTGATAACGACTTAATAATGACGAATAGACGTCGTCCCTCGCCCTCATTCGTGATTACACGCACTAACTCCTGGTCACTCGTTGTCACTAATAGTAACAACAAAAGAGAAATTCAACTCGAGAAACCACGTACTCTAACTTGATTGTCCAATTGCAAAATCCAAAACAATATTCGGACATAATGTGAGCTGTTGGCGCACGAAAATTGTGAAACGAGTGGAACCAGAGTTCCCAATGAATTTGCCACATGGAAAGGAATTGTTCATCGTTGTACCGCCAGTTCTCGCCCTTAGTGGACCGGCAGACCGTTGCATTTTTCTCGGTAAAATGGCGATAAATGAGTTAAAAAGCAAATACACACCGATGTATTTATTCGTGGGATCTCAGACGCGGATTCTAAACTAAGACGAGGTTGCAAAGAATCATTATTAATGGCAACAGTGTACTTCATGTCTTCGTCGTTTGAGGGCAACACAACTCCCAGGTTCCAGGCGAAAAGGTTGTTCACTCCTAAAACTCTGGAAAACAATATAGGCACTGAACAACAAAAAAAATAATAATAAAAATAAAACCGCAAAGCTATTAAGCATTGCGCAAAAGCGACAACGTCTTCAAAGTTGCTCCCCGAAGGTTTCGATACAATTTATAATTGCCCAAAGAATTTTTTTGTCTAACAAAAGTGAAGGATTTTACCGTGTGAGCTAGCCTGTTTATGAATAATGGTTGCATAAGCATTGATTGTTTGATGCAAGTCTAGATACAACAGGGAGAATCAAATGAGACATTCCCGTTTATTTTCGCGCTCGCGATTATTCTTTTGGTTCTTCCCCACTGAGGCTTTGACAAATCCAACTCTACAACCAGGATTTACACCTGCCTATCTTGTGAACTTCTTTCTCTAAACTAACGAGTCCTTAGACCTCGCAAAACCTTTCCTAATCAATTTAAGATGTCATAAAGGGCTTTCCCTTTTGTCAGTAATGCTATATCAACGGAATGCAGAATGATTATTCGCTTTACTTAGTGCAGTGCTAGACGGTACCTATATTTATCGCTGTCTTACCACTTGAGTGTCCATCACCAGACTAAGTGATTGTCTCCCTATTTTTAAGAACATCCCTGATTTTAACTTTTGTATATATTTCCACTAGGACACAATCCAAGATGGAGTGCAATTCAGAGCAGTTAAATTATTTCAGGATAATTTATATCGCCTTCAAGTTGGTTCCCGCAGGGCTTCGAAACGTCTTCAAGCGAGAATGGGATTTCCGTTATGACAAGACAACTGTTGGTGGGAAGTGGAAAGATGATCCCCAGAATGGCCGCGATTTTTACAACAACGAGAAAACGAAAAGTCGCACGAAGAATGCGCGGTATTTAGCAACAATACAAAATGGCAACACGGCGGAGTGGGATTGTAGTTGTCTGTTTTTTGCTATATTGTTCTCGGATAGCATTGGCACTTCTCTGAGTCCGGCCGTCAAAAAAGATGTCGATGATCTTCGACAGGTTCGCAACGATATCGCTCATAAAAATGAGGCTGAACTAACTGACGCTGACTTCCAGAATTATGTAGCAAGAGTGTTAGCTGCATTCAACTCTTTGAATCTTCAGTTAATGATATCGAGGATGTTAAAAACCAGACGAGCTTTCCTACAGAAGAAGTAAATGATTTGAAGATGCAAGTTAAAAATCTCACGACTAATTTACAAGAGGCACAAAATGCATTGCAGAAGAAGCAAAAAGAAGTCGAAATCCTTGCTGAGGAGATAAATTCCAAAGTCGAGTCTTTCTGTAATCTCACATTCAAGCCATCGCATGAAGTCATCAGACGTTCAAACGATGTCATGAGAATCATGAAAAAACTGGAAGAGCTTAAAAATGGAAGCAATGGAGCCGTCAGCACTATTTATTTATCAGGAAATCCAGGTTGTGGCAAAAGTCAAATCGCTCGTCAACTTGGTCAAGAAATCTTTGACAGAAGATCACGTGAAAGTAAAGGTCTAACATTTGTTGCAACACTGAACGCAGAAACCCTTCATTCACTTGCCGACTCCTATACCAGTCTGGCTAGACATCTGGGAATTACAGAATACGCTTTGACCAACCTGGCAACCTCAAAAGTGGACAGCCCGAAAGAAATAATCCAGAATCTAAAGCGATTGATTTTGCCAAAACTAAAGCAGTTCTCCGACTGGTTGATGATTGCAGATAACGTTGTTGATCTAACCTTGGTTCGTAACGATCTGCCGCCGACCGCCAGTGAAGAATGGGGCCACGGTCAGGTGCTAATAACCACTCAAGATAGCAGCTCAGTACCCTCCAATGCTCCTCATACTTACCATGAGTCTCTCAGTAAAGGAATGCAGCTCGATGACGCAGTAGAGCTATTAAGACAAGTATCTCAAATTTCGAAGCAAGACCAAGCTGAGAAGGTTGCCGAGGTTCTCGAGTATCAGCCACTTGCTTTAGCAGCTGCCGCATTCTACGTACAAACAGTTGTGATCAATGCTTCTCTGAACTACAGTTGGAAAAATTACCTGGAAACATTTAACCACGGTGAACGTGAAGCAACAGAAGAACCACTTGCGAAACAGAATATAGCGTATTCCGAAAACAATGACTATTGCCATTAAAATGGCATTAACAAGAGCTTTGGAAAGCGATGAAGTTCTTCGTCAAGCATTTTGTTTGTTCTCACTGTGCGCATCCGATTCTCTCCCGATTGAAGCTGCTGTTGACTTCGTTAAATTTCGTACAACAGGGAAAACTGGAGAGTTAATTAGGGTGAACATTTTGAAATCCTCATTGATAACTTGCTCATATGGTGAAGACGAGAAACCCAGCTATATAAGGATACATCATGTTGTCCATAGAGTGCTAAAGTCAGTTGTTACATCTAACTTGGAATTAAGAAATAGAGTTAAATATATATCTGCAGCTATTAAAATTTTTCACTCTTTAATGCATGAAGAAAAAGATCTGCTGTCTGCAAGTGAGCATGTGTACGAAAAGTTACGCATAGTTACGGCTCATTGTAAAGTGTTACTTGAAGTTCTTACCAGTAATTTACCTGTAACGGAATTAGCAGTGAATGAATTCTTACCTATAATCACCCCTGTCGATTTAGTTTCGTGGCTTTCCTTAACTGCTGATGTTTGTCGCTGCCTTAGTAAACCAAGAGACGCAAAACTCTTTTCAAAATCAGCCTGTAATTTCTTAAAGTACCTCAGTGACACGCGAGACGAGAAATTGTTGAAAGCATCGGCTTTCATTGTACACGGCGACGTATTGAAATTGAATCGCGAGTATGAATCGTCGCTTTCGTTTTATCAACAGGCTAGAGCCATCTTTATAGATATTCATGATGAGCAAAGTGATAAAGTAGCATTAATTTATAATAAATTAGGAAATGTTTACAAAGCTCTTAAACAGTACAGTCAAGCTAAAGAATACCATGAAAAGGCACTTTTCATAAGAAAAACGATCTACGGTGAACACCATGGTGATGTTGCAGCGAGCTACAATAACTTAGGAATTGTTTACAGGAATCTTGGACAGCACAGTAAATCTAAAGAATACCATGAAAAGGCGCTTCTCATATGGAAAAAGATTTATGGTGAACACCATGGCAAAGTTGCTGCGAGCTATAACAACTTGGGAATTGTTTACAGTGACCTTAAACAGCACAGTCAAGCTAAAGAATACCACGAAAAGGCGCTTTTCATTAGAAAAAAGATTTACGGTGAACAGCATGGTGATGTTGCAGGGATCTTAATCAACTTAGGAATTGTTTACAGGAACCTTGGACGGCACAGTCAAGCTAAAGAATACCATGAAAAGTCGCTAAGTATTTATAGAAGTGTTTACGGCGAAAAGCACCTCAGTACAGCTGATTCTTACTATCATCTAGCCTTGACTTACAGTGAACTTAAGCATTACATTTTAGCTAAAGAATGCCTCGAGAAGGCACTGAACATTTATAAAATGTTTCACGGTGAGCAGCATGATAAAGTGGAAAGAATTTGTCGCAACTTGAGAATCGTTGAAAGAAAACAAAGAGAACATAATCAAGCAAGCAATATATGTTGTATTGTGTAAAAATAATGGTACCAGTTCAAGTGAACTTACATTAGAGACGGTAATTGTTATTGAGTTTATTAGAGCAGTTTTCAATCGAGTGTCGTAAAACCAAAACCAAAGTAATTACTCTGACCAATCACAGCAGTCGTAAACAATCCAATGAAAAAATCAGAGATCGAAGCAATCACATGTCGGCGGCGCCAAGTGCGGTAAAAACGCGTGCGAGCAAGTCACGATTGGTTTTGGTTTTACTTCTGATTGGTCGAGAAAGTGGCGCGAGATTTTTTAGCCAATCACAAAGCGTAGAAATGCAAAACCAAAGCAATTGTGTAATTACTTTTGACACTCATTTGAACTGCTTTATATCACTGATTGATTTATTCTCTACTTATGTTGAAAATTAGATAGACTAAAATTTTGAAATGTAGATCTCGAATATGTTTTATTATGAAATGTAAACTATATAATTGTTTCTTTTGTAAATGTTCTCTTGATGAGCTAGCAACTAAAAGCAGTAAGAACAACTTAAAACACAAAAAAACACACTTTTAAATTAAAATGCATTTTAAGAAGTTAGATCGATTTTTGTTAAAAATGTAAAAATCTCGTTGTACAGTTTACAAGTGTGGCATTGTGTTTTATCTGCGAGAAGCATCAGCCCCTAAATGAAACATGTTACGACTCATTACAGTAACTAAAATTTCACAAATTCCTTGAAGGGAGAATGTCGGCGAGAGTGTGTGGGTTGGGGTTTCCTCGGAAACGGGGAACATAAGCCGATCAGACCCTTAATTAGAGTGCAAAGCAGTCGGGTTTTCCCTCTAAGCGCGAGAAAGACGCGTGAAGAGGTGATGCTCGTGAGGAGTTACGCTAATCGCCGATCCAAACGTGCGAGTTTTACAGTCCAACCCTTAACCTCTTTTAAATCAAAAGATATGACCATTATTAAGTTAATTTTACCGTACGATATACCTCCATTTAAGGCAAAAAAAAAATCTATACCCCTTCCTTAGACAACTAGCATTTCAAGAAGAAGGGGTTAACTCCCGTGCGGGTTGTTGAAAGCAGGAGGAAGTTAGAGCCAGCTTTAGCCAACCTGGATAACATTTATTTCCCGTCAGAGGCGGATCCAGGAATTTTTGATTGGAGAGGCCCAAAATTTGATTCAGAAAACACTGTTGAAACTTTTTTGCGGCAAATTACTTCTCCCCCACATCTCCCCCTACTCCCCAGTCACGGTTGCACGTTTTAATATTAATTTAACGACAGGTTCCTTGGCTCCTTACCATATACATAAATTCTACTCGTAAAGGGACGAACATTCACGTGTTTCTCTGAACGCTGGTCGGGAAATATTGCTTTGCGAGCAGAGGCGATTAGACCGGCCATAGGAGGGTACCTTAAAACAATTACATTTTTGAATATGTCTGAAAATTAGTTTAGAGGCAAAATGCAAGGCGCGTTTTATTAAAAAAATCAACTAGTTGAATAGTAAAGACTTTTGTTCTTGGGCCATCGTAGCTTGATGAGAAATAGAACACAAACCGCGGTGATAAACATATTGAACTTATTCATTTTTAATAAAACTTGACGTTTCGTATGCTACTACATACATTTTCAAAAGTGACCGTTACAGTGTTGAAAACTATACTTAATATATAGCATTGAAAAGGGACTGGGACCGAGATTAAGTACAAAACTTAACAGTTAATCTATAAAAAGAATAGTGATATGCGATCCTGTCAATGCAAAAAAGTCAGTGTCAAACAAGTTGTTAAAAAAAAATCACAGGTCTGATGATGGAGGGGTGGGATCCGGAACCCCCGGCACCTCCCCCTGGATCCGCCACTTCCCGTGCTTTGCGTTTAGAGGTTGTTTGGTTGGGGGATTTTTCCTTAAAAGCTCCAAGAGGATGCGTGAAGAGGTGATACCTCTCGAGGCGAGGCGCTAATCGCCGATCCAAACGCGCGAGTTTTACAGTCCAATCCTTAATTAATTTTTAACGAAAATACAAATATATGATTTTCATTTAGGTTTATTTTACCCTAAGATATATCTCCCTCAGGTAAGTAGCATTTCAGGAAATAGTGATAAACGCTCGAGACGAGTTGTTGATAGCAGATAAAGTTAACCAAAGTTTAACACCAACTTTCAATTCAAATCTACACGTTTCAAAGCACATTCCTCTAAATTCTTTTTAGCCTGCAAGTTTGACTTTGACTGCTGCTAAACTTTTAATTAAATTTAAAACGTTATCAAACAAGAAAAAACAGAAATCTGGAAAAACATTTATTCCTCGCATTTAGCATTAGGAGGGGTGTGTGGAGGGTGGGGTTTTCCTTGGCAAATGAGTGCATGATATATGCATGGGAGCGGGTGTCCCGAACCCCCCTCCCTCTCTTACGAGAACGTCTGGATCCGCACTGGAAAGAAAACACGCATTTTTTATTAAAAAATGGCTTGACCCATTGCTACTTATGACGTCATATCCTGTTACCATAACAACCGATGGTCGCCAAACATTACCAAAATGTGTCTCAAGGATAAACAAACAGCTACTATAAACGACATGTGCTAACGATAAATGCTCTTGAAAAAAAAAACCCGGAGATTCTCTGTCTCAAACAGGCACAGAGAATCCATACTAATCCTACCTATAAACTTTCCTACTGTTCACGTAATGACATAAACACAACAAGAAATATCTTGTATTGCGTCACGTTATGCAGCTGTCTCCTATTTCCTTGAAGCGAAAGGAAATAGAAGGCTATACCTTGTAGGGTGTGGGGCCGGAAAATGTATAACTATTTTTTCTGAAAATGAATTGAATTTCGCTGCCCTTCATTATATCCATGTGCAATTGTTCTAAGGTTTCTGTCATCATGAGAAGAGGTTTCATTGGCTTTTTGCTTCACAACTCTTGCTATCAACTTACAAGTTATTTCCTTTTCCACTGATGGGGAATGTGGATCATGGGAGGGCACTAACATGGCTACACCTGATGGCCCCTATGCACTTCACTAAGACCAGTTACTACTCTTCAAACCCCAAAGCTACCCTCGAACATTTCATACCGAGTTTTCACATTCGTGTTCATTAAACATCGAAAAAATGTATCGATATTGTCATTCGATTTATTGTTGTATTTCTAGTCTAGTTTTTGCTATAATCAGTATTTTGTTGATCTCTCCTTGTATTTTAATGTAAGAATGAAGGATGTCACCAGCCAAGTTTTCCTTTGCTATTTTCCATAATAGCTGTCTGATCTACATGGTGGTTTTAGAGCCAAAAAAAAACAAAAGGGGGTTTCAAGAATTATCGAGTGTTTAGTCTCGATATAAATTAGTGCAGATAACAGGAGTTTCCGTTGGATTGTGTACTAACAAACTCTTAGAGTCACAGTAGAAGGAATTCTTAGATTGAAACAATTTACCATATTTTCCATAATAGCTGTCTGATCTGCATGGTGCCGTTTCAGAGCCAAACAAAGCAAAAGGGGGTCATAATACAGTTCCAAGAATTATCCAGTGTTTAGTCTCGATATAAATCAGTGCAGATAACAGAGTTTCTGTTGGATCGTATGCTAACAAACTCTCAGAGTCACAGTAGAAGGACTACTGAGATTGAAACAATTTACCATGTTAGATAATATTATAACATATATTTCAGCATATTTGACAGAGCTTCTGATTGGCTGGAGACGGTAATAAAGGGTTGCCGTGTACTAACAAGCTCAAGGAATTATAACAGACTGCTGAGAATCTTGATTTAAACTGATTATCACATCTTATTTCCTGAACTCTCAGCAGACTTAAGTAAACAATTCTGTTGAAGACACAGCTGGTTGTTAAGGGATAAACCCCTAATTATATGCATGCTTGCTCACATTGTTTAACGCGCGCGTTCTTATTCATCATATTTAATCACATCATCTGAAGTTGTTTTGACCATCAGTTCGCCCTTCTTTGCATAAGAAACATTTATCTTATTCCTATGGACACATCGCCTACATAGATAATTATACTTTTATCTTAGTTAGAGGTCATTTTTCTAACATATGGGATCTTGGCCAATTTATTGTAATTCTTAATTCAGTTCTTAACTCTGTGGATTTAATTGGTCTTAATTGTTTTCTCGCGCTTTCGTGGAAGGTTCCATGTGACTTTTCCAAAGAAGGAATTACAAAAAAATACATCCGTTTGTCGAGAACGTTCTTTTCATTTCTGTAAAAGCAGCAAGCTCACTGACCTTTTTCTCGTATTTAATAACTACCATTTGGACAAGTGTTGTTTTGACAAGTTAGTCGACGAATCAATCCCCCTCCTCCTGAAATCCATTGTTCTAACGCATTGAATATGTCGTTTTATTTTTAGTTTATACGGTCGCCAATAGGATACGCGATTACACAGAACTTACTGTCGAATGTGAACTGATGCATTAAGTTTGCGTCCCTGTAAATTTGGTTTGTGGGTTTGCATTTTCATTTTCATTTTCGTTTTCTGTTGTTCAAGTTTTCAGCTTTTTGAAGGGGAACAAGAATCGCTGAGCAGTCATTACCTTTTGGAACTATAAATATAGAAGTAAGTTGTTAACAATATGAGTACTCATTGTATTTTTGTTACAGCGTGAACGATATTAAATTGAGCGAAGTTTGTTTTGCTTTGTTCCATAATTGCAGATGTGCAGTGTGGTTTGAGAGTCAGAACACAAATTGAGCGTCTGTTAACTTCCATGTTCCTTTGCGCCAACGAGGACATCGTTTTAGATTTTGGAGTTCGCTCATTTAGAAGCCATTGCAAGAAGGTAAGTACAGTGTTGTTGGCCTTATGGAATAGTTTTAATGTTTCTGTATAAAGGATATTTCTGTGAGAAATGAAAGTCACGCGCGGCAATCCAAGATATCGTATAGGTGCAAAGATTAAACACTGACATGATTATGGTCATAAAAATACTATTTAACTGATTTTATGGGTTAAAACCAGAACCTAAGGGATGCACCATTAGAAATGTGAAATGGGGGGGGGGGGGGGGGGTGGAGTCCAAAAACAAAAAAAAATCCTGCAAAACAAAAATTTAAGAAAAACAAATCCTGCATTGCAACGAAACCAGAAAAAAAATATCCTGCATGGATAACCGACGTGACTGTGAAAATATATTATTTTTGACAGGAATTGTCGTCTCAGAACACTAGAAATGGACTTTCAGAGCATCAAGATTTCAAAATTTTCTGGGGGGGCATGCCTCCAGATTCCCCCACCCCCCCCCCCAGCGGCTCGTGCCCCTAGGTGTCCTATTGCATTACGTAACATTTGTGACTGGACGAAACGCTTTTTCCACGTGTGAGAAAGTCATTTCGCCATTCTGGTTGGCTGCGAACCCTGAACAGGGTTTTCATACGCCAAATTTCAATAGAAAATCTCAATTATTATGAAATAAATATAGTTAATACAAACGTGTTCTGTTGGGACACTACAACAAAAAAACGTTTGCACGGTTGAAATGGTCCTAATAGAACAAGACCAAAAGAGGGCACAGGGGCGTAGCTACCTGCACGCACGTACGCATGTGCGTACCTGAAAAAGTCGAAAAAAAAAAGAAAGATTTGGGACTTGAGGGTGGGCGGAGGGAGTTGGGGGGGGGGGGGGGTGTTTGAAAATTGATTGTGCGTACCTTTGAAAAAGTCCTTGCTACGCCCCTGGGGCATAGTCATTTTGGAACAAAAAAAAATCGTGCAAGGGTTTCAAGGTTGAAAAAAAAATCTTGCACTCCTGCTGGTTGTGAAAAACATAACATGCCTTTCCAGAAAGTCCTACCCCCCCCCTTCACATTTCTAATGGTGCATCCCTTACCGTCATTAGCTGAGATAATCTTCTGCCACCTGATATCTCACACAATGACGTAAGATCTACAAAGATGCTTCGCATGTTTGAGTTCTTTACGAGTATTTTATGCAAGTGGGTAAGCCACGAGATACCGAGCTAGCAAGGAAATAAACCACTCGCGTCTTATACATATTTATCGCAAGCTCGTGGCTTCTCGTATCGCGCGAAACACAAAGCAAGTCAAGCAAACTTGCGCTCTATATTTTGCTTTTCTTTGATGTCTTCTGTATTTTTTCACATTCATAAATGAGTGTTCTGTCCTTAAATTTGTAATGCTTATTAAATTCTCTAACTTCAAATGTTAATCGACTGATCCGTTAGTTTTATACAATATCGTGGCTACCGATATACAAACAAAAGAAATTTCTGAGAATTTCAGACACAAAATTAATGACGATCAAAAACAACGCAGCGATCAAGTTATTCCTTTCGCTGTATTTATACATTTTACCCCGTCTACACTTCGTTGAAACTTTTTATGATTTTGCTTTTGTTTTACTATCGAATAAAACCTTACATAATATGGTTTACTTTGAAATATTGACTAAGAAATAGCTTGACTTAAAATTACGTCATTTAGCGTGACCTGGCGTCACCTGGCGTCACCTGGCGTGCCTTACAACAGCTCGTTGAATGATTATTGGAAAATCCAATCTTAATGCTAGGGGAAATTCCCATTCGATTTCGATTGTGTCATTAAAAACATCTCGGGGTATCTACATGGCAAATTCTAGAACCATTACCGTCACTTTATAATAGTTAAACTTTCGTTTATTAGTCGCGTGATTAGAAAATCATGGGAGGAGCCCATGTAGTATCAGTCAGTCGTGCACGCGATCTGTCATGTAAGGCTTTTGTGATCGGCTTTCGTCATTTAAAGAATTTATTTATAAGCTTTCAAAATGAACAAAATATAAATCTTTGTGATAAAAATTCCGTCCCGCATTAACATAGCTTTACAGGTCCGCAGAGTTTTCGGAACTTTTGTAAAACGCGCGTCCCAAGACAGCATGCATCAGTCCAGTTTAGTGCAATTTATGGGCTTCAACATTGATTAAGATTTTTAAATCATGGTCCTGTCAATAGCGCGCGCTGCCTTTTTGGCCAGGCGCGCCTCCCCCCTCCCCTCCTGACGCCTGCTACGCATGGTTACTTACGTCAGCGGACTGAAGGCCCTTGTAACTAACAGATTGCGTGTCTACCGACATCTGAGTTAAGTGAGAGTACCTTGTCAGTCGCCGCCATTTTGAATACTTAGAAGTTCATATGGACAACGTCGTATACCACAACACACTAACGCATCAACACCAGCTGCCAAAACTCTGAACCAAAAAAATCTCTCCAGGCTCTCAGAAAGTGGGGCGAAAAGGAAAAGGTGAACGCGAAAACATAAACGCGTTTATTTTCCCACTCACTTTTAAACTCGTGAATATACGAGGGTTGTGTTGGCGATTTTGTCTTCCTATTTCGAAATAATAAAGCAAGCTTAAAACAAGCTCCTGGTTATAATCATTAAAATAACAACGCATCAACACCAGCTGACAAAACTGTGAGTCAAAAAAATCTCGGCTCCAGGCGCTCAGCAAGTGGGAAAACATAAACGCGTTTATTTTCGCACTCACGTTTAAACTCGTGAATATACGAGGGTTACGTTGGCGATTTTGCCTTCCTATTTCGAAATAATAAAGCAAGCTTAAAACAAGCTCCTGGTTATAATCATGAAAATACACTATCCCACTGTCCCTGGAACGGAGACAGGATTTGCGGCAATCTTCGGGTAGCGGAACTGAAACGATGGTAGAGAGGGTTTAGGTGGGGTGTGTGTGTGTGTGTGTGTGTGTGTGTGTGTGTGTGTGTGTGTGTGTGTGTGTGTGTGTGTGTGTGTGTGTGTGTGTGTGTGTGTGTGTGTGGGGGGGGGGGGGGGGTGGTGTGTGGGGCTAAAGCCCATCCAGCCCCTCCCCTACGCAGTACCTGTTAAAATACGTTATACCGAGTCCTTAGACCTCGGAAAACATTTTTTCTAATTGTCAGTAATGCTATATCAAAGTAATTCAGATTGATCATTCGCTTTAAATTTACTTAGTGCAGTGCCACCGGCTGCTTTTATTTATCGCTTTCTCTGCTTATCATTTTTCCCAAAAAAGACTTGAGCATTCATCACCAAACTAAGTGATTGTCTACCTTTGGTGTAGGAACATCCCTGATTTTAACTTTTGTTTATATATATTTACACCAGGAAAATCCTAAAGATGGAGTACAATTCAGAGCAGTTAAATTATTTCAGAATATGTTACATCGCCTGCAACTTGGTTCCCGAAGGGCTTCGAAAGGTCTTCAAGCAAGAGTGGGATTTCCGCTACAAAACAACTTCGTTTGGAGATTGGAAAGAAATTCCACAGAATGGCCGAGATTTCTTCAACAACGAGAAAAAGAAAAGTCGCACGAAGAATGCGCGGTATTTAGCAACAATACAAAACGGCAACACGGCGGAGTGGGATTGTAGTTGTCTGTTTTTTGCGATATTGTTCTCGGATAGCATTGGCACTTCCCTGAGTTCGACCGTCAACAAAGATGTCGATGATCTTCGACAGGTTCGCAACGATATCGCTCATAAAAATGAGGCTGAACTAACTGATGCTGAATTCCGGAATTATGTAGCAAGAGTGTTAACTGCATTCAACTCTTTGAAGCTTCCAGTTAACGACATCGAGGCTGTTAAAAACCAGACGAGCTTTCCCACAGCGGAGGTAAATAAGCTTAAGGCTGATTTGCAACAGGCAAAATCTGATTTTCAAATGGCTCAAAACACAATACAGACAAGAGAAGAAGAAGTTAAAACTCTTAAATCAGATCTACAAGTGACACAAAACACATTGCAGACGACGCAAGAAGAAGTCGAAACCCTTACTGAGGAGATAAATTCCAAAGTCGAGTCTTTCTGTACTCTCACATTCAAGCCATCGCATGAAATCATCAGACGTTCAAACGATGTCACGAGAATCATGAAAAAACTGGAAGAGCTTGAAAATGGAAGTAATGGAGTCGTCAGCACTATTTATTTAACAGGAAATCCCGGGTGTGGCAAAAGTCAAATCGCTCGTCAACTTGGTCAAGAAATCTTTGACAGAAGATCACGTGAAAGTAAAGGTCTAACATTTGTTGCAACACTGAATGCAGAAACCCTTGATTCACTTGCCGACTCCTATATCAGTCTGGCTAGACATCTGGGAATTACAGAATACGCTTTGACCAACCTGGCAACCTCAAAAGTGGACAGCCCGAAAGAAATAATCCAACATCTGAAGCGATTGATTTTGCCAAAAATAAAGCAGTTCTCCGCCTGGTTGATAATTGCAGACAACGTTGTTGACCTATCCCTGGTTCGTAGCGATCTGCCTCCGACCGCCAGTGAAGAATGGGGCCACGGTCAGGTGCTAATAACCACTCAAGATAGCAGCTCAGTACCCTCCAATGCTCCTGATACTTACCATGAGTCTCTCAGTAAAGGAATGCAGCCCGATGACGCAGTAGAGCTATTAAGACAAGTGTCTCAAATTTCGAATCAAGACCAAGCTGAGAAGGTTGCCGAGGTTCTCGAGTATCAGCCACTTGCCTTAGCAGCTGCTGCATTTTACGTACAAACAGTTGTGATCAATGGTTCTCCGAACTACAGTTGGAAAATTACCTGGAAACATTTAGCCGCGGCGAACGAGAATTAACAGAAAAACCACTTGCGAAACAGAATATAGCGTATTCCAAAACAATGACTATTGCCATTAAAATGGCATTAAGAAGAGCTTTGGAAAGCGATGAAATTCTTCGTCAAGCATTTTGTTTGTTCTCGCTGTGCGCATCCGATTCTCTCCCGATTGAAGCTGCTGTTGACTTCGTTAAATTTCATTCAAGAGGACAAACTGAAGAGTTAATTAGGGCGAACATTCTGAAATCCTCATTGATAACTTGCTCATATGGCGAAGACGGTGTACCCACCTATTTAAGGGTACATAACATTGTTCATGAAGTAAACAAGTCAGTTTTTACATCTGATTTCGAATTAAAAAATAGAGTTCAATGTATTTCTGTAATAATTAAGATTTTTCGCTCTTTAATGAAGCAAGACGAAGACCTGTTGTTTGCAAGTAGGCCTGTGTGCGAACAGTTACGTACAATTACGACTCATTGTAAGGTGTTACATGAAGTTCTTACCAGTAATTTTGTTGTAAAGGAATTAGCAGCGAATGAATTATTACCAATAATCACCCCTGTCGAATTAGTTTCGTGGCTTTCCTTAACTGCTGATATCTGTGGTTACCTTAGTAAACCATCAGACGCAAATCGCTTTTCAACATCAGCCTGTAATTTCGTAAATTACCTAAATGACACACGAGACGATAAATTGTTAAAAGCAGAGGCTTTCTTTGTGCATGGCGCTGTGTTAAAAATGCAGTGCGAATACGAATCGTCGCTTTCATTTTATGAACAAGCTAGAGCCATCTATATAAGTATTTATGGTGAGCAAAGTGATAAAGCAGCATTAATTTATAACAGATTAGGAAATGTTTACAGTGACCTTGGACAGCACAGTCAAGCTAAAGAATACCATGAAAAGGCGCTTCTCATTAGAAAAAAGATTTACGGTGAACACCATGGTGATGTTGCAGCGAGCTATAACAACTTAGGAACTGTTTACAGTGACCTTGGACAGCACAGTCAAGCTAAAGAATGCTATGAAAATGCGCTGATCATTAAAGAAATGATTTACGGTGAACACCATGGTCATGTTGCAACGAGCTATAACAACTTAGGAAATGTTTACAGTAACCTTGGACAGTACAGTCAAGCTAAAGAATATCATGAAAAGGCGCTTCTCATTAGAAAAAAGATTTACGGTGAACACCATGGTGATGTTGCAGCGAGCTATAACAACTTAGGAAATGTTTACAGTGACCTTGGACAGCACATTCAAGCTAAAGAATACCTTGAAAAGGCCCTTTTCATTAGAAATAATATTTACGGTGAACACCATGGTCATGTTGCAGCGAGCTATAACAACTTAGGACTTGTTTACAGAGCCCGTGGACAGCACGGTCAAGCTAAAGAATACGGTGAAAAGCATACCCTTACAGCTGGTTCTTACAAAAATCTAGGCTTGACTTACATGAGCCTTAAGCAGTACATTTCATCCAAAGAATGCCTCGAGACGGCACTAAACGTTTATAAAATGGTTTACGGTGAGTAGCACGATAAAGTGGAAATAACTTATCACAACTTGAGAATCGTTGAAAGAAAACAAAGAAAACATAATCAAGCAAGGAATAAATGTTGTATTGTGTAAAAATAATGGTAACAGTTCAACTTACATTAGAGACGGTAATTGTTGTTGAGTTTATTATATTACTGATTGATTTATTCTCTACTAATGTTGAAAATAATATAAGATAGACTAAAATTTTAAAATGTAGTTCTTGAATATGTTTTTTTATGAAATGTAAACATATAATTGTTTATTTTGTAAATGTTCTCTTGATGACTGGCTAGCTAAAAAAATAGAAACCTCTGCGAAGCCATTTAAACGGCATTTTAAGAAGTTGCATCGATTTTTGATAAAATTATAAAATGTAAATAAAATCATTGTACAGCTTACAAGTTCTAGTGTGGTATTGTGTAGCATCTGCGAGAAGCATCAGCCCCTAAAATTTAATTAAACATGTTACGAGTTATTACGGTAACTAAAATTTCACAAATCCCTTAAAGAGAGAGTGTCGAGAGGGTGTGGTTGGGGTTTCCTCGGAAATGGGAACATAAGCCGATCAGACCCTTAATTAGAGTGCAAAGCAGTCGGGTTTTCCTTCTAAAGCGCGAGAAAGACGCGTGAAGAGGTGATGCTCGCGAGGAGTTGCGCTAATCGCCGATCCAAACGTGCGAGTTTTACAGTCCAACCCTTAATCTCTTTTAAATCAAAAGACATGATCATTATTTAGTTAATTTTACCCTACGATATACCTCCATTTAAGGCAAAAAAGCTATACCCTTCTTTAGACAACTAGCATTTCAGGAAGAAGTGGTTAAACTCCCGGACGGGCTGTTAAAAGCATGTGGAAGTTAACTCACTAAAGTTAGAGCCAGCGTTAGCCAACGTTTTCACAGCACATTACTCTCAATCATTTTTATGCTACGATTTGACTTTAACTGCTGCCAAATTATTAATAAAAGTTACCCTCGGACGTGGGGGGGGGGGGGGGGGGAAGGGGTGGATGCCCCCTCCCCCCACCAACCTTAAGGTTTTTCTCTGATTTTTTCAAGATCATTTATTGTTGGCATATGCCATCTTCAGTAGCTGTTCGTTTATCCTTTTGACACATTTTGGTAAAGTTTGGCGACAACCGGTTGCTATGGTAACAAGATATGACGTCATAAGTAGCATGAGGTCAAGCCATTTTTGAATAAAAATGCGTGTTTTTCACCTTTTTTCGGTGAAAAATCATATAAAATGCTACCAAAAGCAGCAAAATGTTGAATTGTATCATATTTTGCAACTCTAGCAAAACTATTTTCATTTTCCGCATTTTCCCACTAAAGTTGAATTTTTAGCAAAATCCAAGATGGCGGCCATATTGTCGTCCATTTTGGATGACGTCACGAACCTCCAGTTAAGCAGTGAACACGTTTTCAAACAATAGAAATAGAAACCTCGATAATATTTATTACCCGTCAGACTTTGATTCAGAAAACACTGTTGAAATTTTTTGCGGCAAAATACTTCTCCCCCTACACCTCCCCCTACTCCCCAGTCGCGGTTGCACATTATAATCTGATTTAACGTCAGTTTCCTTGGCCCCTTACCGTGTACATAAATTCTACTCGTAAATGGACGAACACGTGTTTCTGTGAACGACAGTCGGGCAATACTGCTTTGCAATACTGCTTTGCGAGCATAGGCGAGCTGACTATAGAAGGTTACTCCAAAACAATTGCACTGGAATTTAGTTTAGTCGCAAATGAAAGGCGCGTTTCATTAAAAAAAAATCGACCAGATGCCGGAATAGTGATATGCGATCCTGTCGATGTAAAAATTTCAGTGTCACACACGTTAAAAAAAAACCCACAGGTCTGATAGGGTGGGTTGTCCGGACACCCGGACCCTCTCCCTGGATCCGCCACTGGTCCCTGCTAGCGTTTAGAGGGAGTCTGTTTGGGGGATTTTTTCCTCAAAAGCAAAAGATTTTTCCTCCAAAGCAAAATATTTTTATTTAGGTTCGTTTTACCCTAAGATATATCTCCATCAGGCAAGTAGCATTTCAGGAAATAGTGATAAACGCCCGAGACGAGTTGTTCAGTGAAAGCCGATAAAGTTAATCCAAGTTTAACACCAACTTTGAATTCAAATCAACACGTTTACAAAGCACATTCCTCTAAATTCTTTTTAGCCTACAAGTTTGACTTTAACTGCTGTCAAACTTTTAATTTAAACAGTGAAAACGTTTTCAAACAAGAGAAACAGAAACCTGGATAAACATTTATCACCCGCGCTTAGCTTTAGGAGGGTGTGTGGTAAGGGTTTCTTCGAGAACTGGGTACATGATGTATGTTTACTTTTTCAAAACGCATTCCTCTAAATCCTTTTTAGCAGTGAAAACGTTTTCAAACAAGAGAAACAGAAATCTGGATAAACATTTATCCCCCGGGCTTAGCGTTAAGAGGGTGTGTGGAGGGTGGAGTTTTCCTCGGGAAGTGGGTGCATGATATATGTGATGATGTCGCATGGGACGGGGAGGACCCGAGCCCCCCTCCCACCCTTCCTCTCCTACGAGAACGTCTGGATCCGCACTGTTTGCTTAGCTGCAGTAACAACATACATCAGAACACTTAAATTTACCGGGACACTTCTCTAAGGATATTGAACTCATACCGCTGGAATTAATACGTGATAACAGAGATTTTGTACGAAAAGCGCGTGAAGCATAGCTCATAGACAAAGCAATGACGTTAGAACCACTTAAAATCAACAGACTCGACGAACTTCATTAGCTTTCTCATTACTAGTCAGTTTAGTTTGTCACCCGTCAAACCCTTTACCAATCATATTCTTGTTTTTGTATTTCATTAGGAGTAGAGCGGTTTTCAATTGAGTTTCGAAAGTATTTTCGCAATTGCTTTGGTTTTGCATTGCTAGGGTTTGTAATTGGCTAAAAAATGTTGCGCAACTTTCTTTACCAATCAGAACTAAAACCAAAACCAATCGTGACTTGTCTGTACGCGTTTTCCCGCGCTTGGCACCGGAAACATGTATTTGCTTCGAGCTCTGATTGGTTCATTGGATTGTTTACGACTTTTGTGCTTAGTCAGAGTAATTACTTTGGTTTTGGTTTTACGACACTCAATTGAAAACCGCTCTATACTATAACGTTTTTACAGTTGTAATCATTTTGTAGTGTTAGCCGCCGAAGAAGTTCGTTTTGCAAAACGAAATATTGGGCACTATAATATTCCACTTTTATATTACATTATTTGCTTTTGCTTTGTTTTTCTGCCCTAAGGATCAGTTTGCCGTTTCTCTTGTTTAGCTGTAGTAAAACTGCATTACAAGGGTTACGACGAAGACATGCGACATCGTCACATCACATAGCCTATGACTCGGTGAGCATCCCTCTGCACCAACAGTGGTACACCTGGAGCACCAGTGCACTCCAACCCCCTCCAATCTAATGCGTCAAGGGAGTGCCTTGATCATTAAGTGTTTTGGTGGTAACACACTATTTTTGCACGACACCTACCTCTGCCAAACTTTGATAATTGTTAGGGACTGACTTAACAAAATGCTGGTGGTGACTTGCGCGTGTAGGATATATATATATATATAGTGGCACAACTTTGTGGCTTGCGCCAGAATGGGGACGAAAAAGGGGGACAGGCGCTAGCAAGGGGAAAGGAAAGGGAGCAGGCGCTAGCCAGGGGAGGGAAAAAGTGGGGAGGCGCTAGAAAAGCGGAGGGGAAAAAAGGATTGAAGCGTGCGCGAACTGAGTGCGTGGAGGAGTGCGAAGCGCGAAAAGGTGACTTCGCCCTTTCTCCTTTTTAGCGCCTGCTACGCCGGCCACATGATCACGTGAATGAGTAAAAGGGTTAGTTTCTAAACAAAACTGTGGTGCTGCGTTGGTGGGAAAAGTCAAACATTATTCGCTAGTACTCGAAACGTTTTTTTTTGTATCTCTTTACAGTGGCCAATTTACCTTAATAACTCAATTGAATAAACCGAATTTTCTAATTTATATGAATCACTTTCCTTAGATTCTGGCAGATGAAAACAAAAGAGAAATGGGAGGGGCATAAGCTACTACATCAGCTTTTAAGCCTGTCACGGCTTCGGAAAGAAATGATCGTTTCTATTCTTTATAACCATTACCGCTACTTTCTTTGCTATCATGTTGGATGCAATGTACTTTGCACGCTGGAATGTTTCATGCATTTTGTTTTGCACCGCGTCGTGAATCTTGATGATCCAGTAAGTCATAGCTAGCAGTCACTAGTAACTTGCAAAGCAATTACAAAGTTAATGCAAGCAAACACACTGATAAAGCCTATACTGATCACACCTGCAAAGATTTCACTTCATGGAATGTTTATAGTAGAGGGGGCCCTCAGCTACTGCCTTTATGGTCCTTTATGACACCTTAATAAAGTTCATCAATAATGTTCCCACATAGGAATTTTGTCCACATATAAACTTTTAGAACCACATGATACACAAGTCTAAGTTCGACTTCAGAGGGAAAAAAGGTCAATATCTGCATTTGCTTTGCAACGGCACAAATTGAGCTGTTTAAAATCTTGTGAGCATTGTAATTCCCTATATATGTGCTAGATGAGTTATACACTAAAATTAAAATGTCCACAATGGCCAAAACCTCTAAAAAATTAATCTTGATGTTTCATTCAATTCTGATGGGGGATTCACCAAAAAAAGTAACAGGAAGGTGTTAAGGATGTTTAGGATCATTAGTAAAAAGTAGAATATCCACTCTTCTTTTTAATTGCATTTCCATGTTTTCAAATCTAAAAAAATCACCCAGAGCTCCCGGGGTGATCCGGGGTAATACACAAGATATTGAGGTGACCAATAATTATTTAGGGTCATTGTGGTAGCATTATGGGTACAGTATATATTTACACCTCCCGTTTTACTGCATGTCCATAAATACATTGAATACAGGGTTACCATCCACCAGGAGAGGAAAATAATCCATTCATTGATTATAATTTCTGAGAAAATTAAAACAGGAAATAACAACTTTTAATGATATAATTTATATATTATTTTAATTAAAAAAGAAAGGTCACTGTTAATGTCTTAAAGATAAAAAAAGAATTTGAATTCAAATTTTCATTCTCCATTTAAAAGGCTTATTGCAGAAGGGGCATAGATTGTGGTGTTGGCATATATTACCCATTTTTTGCAAGCACTACAGATTTTTGTGCTAAATGTTGACCCGTTTTTATTTTGTTGCTTGAAGGCTATATATCTCAGCATAATAGCCACAGCAAATGGCCAGTACCAAAAAAATTCTTAGGAAATTAAAAATTTGCACAACGTGTAATACACAAATCTGCAGCTCATGCCAAAAATGGGGAAGTTTGGAGCCCTTCATCCCATATTTTGGCAAAAAAAACAACAACAAAAACGACATACCATGGGAGGGCGGCTTACTCCCATATAAATTGATGTGATGATCGTCGTTAATGTTGGACGTAACCCTTAAATGGGATCAGAAACCTTTTTTATGTGTGTGGCTCGCCTTATTAATCTTTACCCCTTCCATGAGAAAAAATGGTTGTCTCTGGCTTTCCCCAAAAAATCCTTTTTTTCTGAAAAATCCCTTAAGCTCCATTATAAAAAGAAAACTGCAATATTATAGAAGGTCACTGTCAGAGGTACAAGTATTAAAAAATAATTCTTAGTATTTGGGCCCATTTGAAGTCATAAACTTTATTAAAATTAATGAAGCGACATAAAAATATGTTCACCACTCTTTCTTTCCTGCAAATGCGGGGACTTTACATATGTGCATCAAAATATAACAGGCCAGTGAACCTTAAGTCTTAAAGCCCCAAAAGTGATCAGTATCAAATTTCTCCTCAAAACATCAATGCGAGACAGGTTATGAGAAATAAGGAAACAATCAAAAATGATGAAAACTCTTGACATTTTTGCAACCTCTCTATATTCTGCTTCTATGAAAAATGTACATGTAAAGACCAGTAAAGAGAAATTGCATGTTGACACTGGGGCTTTCAGCAAGTTAAAGGTTAGACCAATTACTATATGGACACCTTGTAAGCAATTATTGCAGCTTCATTTATGCTTCCTCCTCCCCGGCACCCTATTAAAAAGAGCTTAGTTATTTGAGATGCCCTTTAATCCAGCCATCTCATTATCAACATTCCAGTAGCCAAATTGGTTCATTCTAGCGGTCAGAATAACATTATTTCAGTGTGTGCCTACAAATTAAATTATTGCTTAGGGGCACAACTTCGGGCAACTAAACTACAGCAAACGTAACTAGGAACACCTCGGTATTCCCCACAGGTATTAAAGATTGTTACTATGATAGCAACAGCAACAGAGGAATACCAAACAACTATCCGTAAAAAGTTTGAATATGAAAGATCCAAAACTTGCCGTTACAAATCCTGACAAGAATGGACTAACATTTTTTTTTTATGAAGTACTGCACTCATACCTTGAACAAGTAAATGTTGACCAGACGAACTTCTCACCACCAATGTTAACAGTGTGTTAAAATGCCTGTCACCATTATTTACTCGTTTAATAGAACTGTGTGGCGTTTGGGTTACCTTTTTAGATCGAAAGCTTGGAGTGCATAAGTTTTACTCTATTGGAGCTCCCCAAATCCCGCAATACAGACTGTTCGCTTATTTCCATTCCCCGCCGAGAGACAAAATGAGAAGAAAGAAGAACTTACAAGGGTAATTTCAGATCCAGGCCTAGTTCTTTTTTTTCCTAAGTTGTGTTTCTTGTGAGTGCCTTCTGTCGATTTCTACAAGTCGCTAAAAATGCTTCAATGTTTTTGTTAAAACGCATTAGCTGATTCCTCTTCATGTGTCTTTATAAGAAGTCTTTCATGGAATGGGGATCAAAAGAAGATTACGGATCAGTGGTGAATTCTGACTGCTTCGTAAGGGGGGGGGGGGGGGGGGGGGGCGGAGTGACGAAGGGGGAAGGGGACTGAGAACTGAGAATGTTATAGTCTGAAAAAGTTGTTCACCCCTTCGGATCTATAGTTATTTTCAAGATAAAGCGGGTAGCCGGACCACCCCCCATCCCCCTGCCCCTCTCCCCTCGGTATTTCCCCTAGATCCACCACCGCGAATAATGGGAATGTAAGAGAGAATATTGACTGACAAGAAGAAATCTGAGATACTTTCATTAAATGACGGTTATAATTCTGCCGTGATTTTAGAAAACCTCTTCAAGCAGGATATAACCTGTCAGCCAGGTATTTCAGAACCAACGAGAGCGTACGATTCAGTTTGTAAATCAAAATGAAACAAAAAGAAAATGTTCCTTTGTGGATGTTAGAGATATCAAAGGGACACTCAACCAATGTTGACCTTTCTAAGTCTTTAGATGGCCGCATGTTGATCATGTGATGTGAAGTCTGGTGGAAACGGATCATATTAAACGCTGCTTCAGGTTGCTTCAGGTTCAGAAATTAGACCATCGAAGCTAAGACAACTTCCGAGATTTTACAGTGCGCTTAGCTTATGCAAAAACGTAAGTACATCATCTTTGAAATGTGCGCTTTGAAACTGTCTCACTCTGTGAGAGTATTTCTGAACGAATGTTCGTAATGACGTAATATCTGCAAAGAGGCTTCCTATGTTTGAGTTCTTTGGAGTATCTTATGCAAGTGGGAAAGCCACAAGATGCGAGCTGGTGGGAGAAGCAAGCAACTCGCATCTTATATCATAAATTGACCTCAAGCTTGCGGCTTTTCAGATCGCATGAAAACCAAATTCAAATTAAGTGGAGCAAACTTGCGCTCTACATTTTGCTTTTCCTTTATGTCTTCTGTATTTTGTGACATTTAAGAATGAGTTTTCTGTTCTTTAAATTTGTTCAAGTCGTTCCCTCACTTCAAAATAAATGTTAATCGACTGATCGGTTCATTTAATTTTAATGTAAAAACAAAAGAGATTTCTGAGAATTTCAGACAACCGGAAATTGATGAATTTTAGCCAACACATCGATCATGTTAATTCTTTCACTCAATTTATACATTTTGTCCCGGCTACACTACTTTAAAGCTTTCTATAATTTCGTTTGTGTTTTACTATCGATTTAAACTTTACAAAATGGTTTCACTTTAAATATTGACTAAGGTTATAAACCATTTAAAAATAGCGTGAATTAAAATTACGTCATTTAGCGTGACCTGGCTCATCTAGCGTGACCTGACATCCCCTAGCGTGACTTTCAGCATCAGGGAAATCCAATCTTAATCCTTGGGGAAATTCCCTTTCGATTTCGATCGTGTTATTAAAAACATCTCGGGTTATCTACATGGCAAATTCTAGAGCCATTACCGTCACTTTATAACAATTAAACTTTCGTTTATTAATCGTGTGATTGGAAGATCATGTGAGAAGCCCATGTATCAGTCGGTCGTCTTTACGTGATCTGTCATGTAAGTGTTTCGGCTTTCGTCATTTAAAGATTTTATTACAATATAAGCTTTCAAAATGAACAAAATATAAATCTTTGTCGTATAAATTCCGTACATTAACATAGCTTTTCAGGTCCGTACAGTTTTCGGAACTTTTGTAAAATGCGCGTCCCGAGACAGCATGCATCAGACCAGTTCAACATTGAGCAGGGCGTGATTGAGATTTTTAAATCATTGTCCTGCCAATAGCGCGCGCTGCCATTTTGGCCATATATGTCGCCAATCATTCTAGAAAGAGCTAGGTATGAGATAGGTGAAGTTACCGACTCTCATTACTTTCTAGCTATGGCACATTGACGAGGGCTAATAAGCCCGAAACAGCTGTCTGTGTCTGCTTTCTAGTTTTGACCGCTGATCATGTCAGGTTTGGCCGACCTTAGTGCCATTTCGAGAGAATGCCTTTTCACATTGTTTGATCGGTCCTTGCAGTGGTCTGTTGCTTATCACTGTTTGTATTCGATCCAATGTGACGCAATAGATCGTTCACGGTATCTGCAGTTTAGTTAATTTGCAAATTTATGTACGCATATTTTAAATTGTGCACTTCCGGTTCACTTCCTGTTTAGTCACTTCCGACTACTCTCACTTCCGGTAAAACAGCGTTACTGAAGTGGCACGACAGCGTCTCCTACAACCCTACTTACATTACTAATGTGTTCACGTTAGGTATATATAAAGGTGGTCACTGAGACACGAGGGGTCATGTAGCAGGGACATGTCGCAGCGACATGTAGCAGCGACAGAAGTTTGTGTAGTACACACTGAGGGACATGTAGCAGGGAGTGTAGCGGGGACATGTAGCAGGGAAAAAATCATAGCGCTTGCACACCACATGAAAATGTCGCGGGGACTTGTCTCACGGACATGTTGCAGCGACACGTCCCCTCGTGCTGGAACTGATACTATCATAATTGTGCAACACCAATCTTGCGGACATTTTGTCCCCGCGACATGTCTCACGGAGTTCAACTTGTTGAACTTCAAGGGACACGTCGCGGGGACAACACTGTTCTTGTCACCCTCTGTTCACTGTTCTCACATACACTGTTGTTGTCAAGTTCACAGCTGTTGTATTATAGACCATGATAGCATTCCGCGTCAAATTCCTCTTCTATCAGACATTTTATTTTTATTTTCTTCCACGGACATTAAAGGGGCCTTTTACTCGTAGTTTGAACGTTGCTGTTAATTGTTATTGTCAATAAAATGTAAAATGAGTGATTATTTCCACAAAAAAAACGTTATTCATTAACTTCCAGTACAATTTAAAGGAAACCTGTATATAACGGTCACCTGGCTATTTCCCAAGGGTAACCGTTGTATACAAGTTTGACTGCATTACTCATGTATTAAACTACAATGATTAATATTTCACTGTTACAACGTTCTTGAATCGGTCAGTTCTTGTTGAGAGGTAGATTGCGTGTCCACCGATATTAGAGTTAAGTGATCCCCTTTCTCAAGAGTCCCTTGTCAGGTACCGCCATTTTAAATACTTAGAAGATCATATGGACAACGTCGTATACCACAAAACAACGCATCAACACCAGCTGCCAAAACTCTGAACCAAAAAATCTTTCCAGGCTCTCAGAAAGTGGGGCGAAAAGGAAAAGGTGAACGCGAAAACATAAACGCGTTTATTTTCACACTCACTTTTAAACTCGTGAATATATATGTACGAGGGTTATGTTGGCGATTTTGCCTTCCTATTTCGAAATAATAAAGCAAGCTTAAGGCGGGACTTAACCTAAACGCCATTTTTCCGCCACTTGACATGGCTTTAATGGAAATATTTCGTTTACGTTTCAAGAAATCCAAAACTCTATGCTCATCCCATGAATCTATGTTGTGGGGTGTTTGGTGAACATTTGGGTGATTTTTGGATATGTTTGGGAGGAGATAGTTTTTCTAGAAGGATTGGTAAAATTAAGAGAAATAAGAAATATTGAAGATTTAGTGAAGTTTTAAAATTAGAATTTGTAGTTAATAATTAATAGACGGACACCAAGTTAGTCCACTAGCAACCTGAGGTGCTCTTGCGTGGGTATCAACTGTCTGTTGGTGCTCAAAAATCATTTTCTTTCTTCTATTCCTTCTTAAAACCTCTTCGAAATAATAAAGCAAGCTTAAAACAAGCTTCCGGTTATAATCATGAAAATACAATATCCCAGCCAGGGCACTGCCTCTTTAAATAATGCTCAGGTTGCTGAGCCTCTTATTTTGGAAAGGAGCCAGGTTTTTCGGCAATCTTCGAGCAGCGGAACTGAAACGATTGTAGAGAGAGAGGGGTGGGGGGTGGGGGGTGGGGGGCGGGCTAAAGCCTACCCAGTCCCTCCCCCTGCGCGGTACCTGTTAAAATAAGTTATACCGAGTCCTCAGACCTCGGAAAACGTTTTCTAATTATCAGTAATACTATATCAAAGCAATGCGGAATGATCATTCGCTTGACTTAGTGCAGTGCCACCGGTGCTTTTATTTATCGCTTTCTGTGCTTATCATTTTTCCTAAAAAAAACTTAAGCATTCGTCACCAAACTATATAAGTGATTGTCTACCTTTGGTGTAAGAACATCCCTGATTTTAACTTTTGTTTATATATTTACACCAGGAAAATCCTAAAAATGGAGTACAATTCAGAGCAGTTAAATTATTTCAGAATATGTTACATCGCCTGCAACTTGGTTCCCGAAGGGCTTCGAAAGGTCTTCAAGCAAGAGTGGGATTTCCGCTACAAAACAACTTCGTTTGGGGATTGGAAAGAAATTCCACAGAATGGCCAGGATTTCTTCAACAACGAGACAAAGAAAAGTCGCACGAAGAATGCGCGCTATTTAGCAACAGTACAAAACGGCAACACGGCGGAGTGGGATTGTAGTTGTCTGTTTTTTGCGATATTGTTCTCGGATAGCATTGGCACTTCCCTGAGTTCGACCGTCAACAAAGATGTCGATGATCTTCGACAGGTTCGCAACGATATCGCTCATAAAAATGAGGCTGAACTAACTGATGCTGAATTCCGGAAGTATGTAGCAAAAGTGTTAACTGCATTCAACTCTTTGAAGCTTCTAGTTAATGACATCGAGGCTGTTAAAAACCAGACGAGCTTTCCCACAGCGGAGGTAAATAAGCTTAAGGCTGATTTGCAACAGGCAAAATCTGATTTTCAAATGGCTCAAAACACAATACAGACAAGAGAAGAAGAAGTTAAAACTCTTAAATCAGATCTACAAGTGACACAAAACACATTGCAGACGACGCAAGAAGAAGTCAAAACCCTTACTGAGGAGATAAATTCCAAAGTCGAGTCTTTCTGTACTCTCACATTCAAGCCATCGCATGAAATCATCAGACGTTCAAACGATGTCACGAGAATCATGAGAAAACTGGAAGAGCTTAAAAATGGAAGCAATGGACTCGTCAGCACTATATATTTATCAGGAAATCCAGGTTGCGGCAAAAGTCAAATCGCTCGTCAACTTGGTCAAGAAATCTTTGACAGAAGGTCACGTGAATGTAAAGGTCTAACATTTGTTGCAACACTGAATGCAGAAACCCTTGATTCACTTGCCAACTCCTATACCAGTCTGGCTAGACATCTGGGAATTACAGAATACGCTTTGACCAACCTGGCAACCTCAAAAGTGGACAGCCCGAGAGAAATAATCCAGCATCTGAAGCGACTGATTTTGCCAAAACTAAAGCAGTTCTCCGACTGGTTGATAATTGCAGATAACGTTGTTGACCTAACCTTGGTTCGTAACGATCTGCCTCCGACCGCCAGTGAAGAATGGGGCCACGGTCAGGTGCTAATAACTACTCAAGATAGCAGTACAGTACCCTCCAATGCTCCTGATACTTACCATGAGTGTCTCAGTAAAGGAATGCAGCCCGATGACGCATTAGAGCTATTAAGACAAGTGTCTCAAATTTCGAAGCAAGAGCAAGCTGAGAAGGTTGCCGAGGTTCTCGAGTATCAGCCACTTGCCTTAGCAGCTGCTGCATTTTACGTACAAACAGTTGTGATCAATGGTTCTCCGAACTACAGTTGGGAAAATTACCTGGAAACATTTAGCCGCGGTGAACGTGAAGCAACAGAAGAACCACTTGCGAAACAGAATATAGCGTATTCTAAAACAATGACTATTGCCATTAAAATGGCAATGACAAGAGCTTTGAAAAGCGATGAAGTTCTTCGTCAAGTATTTTGTTTGTTCTCGCTGTGCGCATCCGATTCTCTCCCGATTGAAGCTGCTGTTGACTTTGTTAAATTTCGTACAAGAGGGCAAACTGAAGAGTTAATTAGGGCGAACATTTTGAAATCCTCATTGATAACCTGCGCGTATGGCAAAGACGGTATACCCACCTATTTAGGAGTACATAACATTGTTCATGAAGTGCTCAAGTCAGTTTTCACATCTGACTTGGAATTAAGAAACAGAGTTCAAAATACATCTGCAGCCATTAAGATTTTTCACTCTTTATTGAAGAGAGACCAAAAGCGCTTGTCTGCAAGTGAGCGTGTTTGCGAAAAGTTGCGCGCAATTACGACTCATTGTAAGGTGTTACTTGAAGTTCTTACCAGTAATTTTGCTATAAAAGAATTAGCAGCGAATGAATTATTATGTATAATCACCCCTGTCGATTTAGTTTCGTGGCTTTCCTTAACTGCTGATGTTTGTCGTTGCCTTAGTAAACCATCAGACGCAAATCTCTTTTCAACATCAGCCTGTAATTTCGTAAATTACCTAAGTGATACGCGGGACGATAAAGTAGCATTAATTTATAACAGATTAGGAAATGTTTACATTGACCTTGGACAGCACAGTCAAGCTAAAGAATACCATGAAAACGCGCTTTTTATTAGAAAAAAGGTTTACGGTGAACACCATGGTGATGTTGCAGCGAGCTACAGCAACTTAGGAGTTGTTTACTGGAACCTTGGACAGTACAGTCAAGCTGAAGAACACCATAAAAAGGCGCTTCTTATTAGAAAAAAGATTTACGGTGAACACAATGGCTATGTTGCAGCGAGCTATACTAACTTAGGAATTGTTTACAGTGACCTTGGACAGCACAGTCAAGCTAAAGAATACCACGAGAAGGCGTTTTTCATCAGAAAAGAGATTTACGGCGAACACCATGGTGATGTTGCAGCGAGCTACAGCAACTTAGGAAATGTTTACAGAAACGTTGGACAGCACAGTCAAGCTAAGGAATACCATGAAAAGGCACTTTGTATTGAAACGAAGATCTACGGTGAACACCATGGTGGTGTTGCATCGAGCTACAATAACTTAGGACTTGTTTACAGTAACCTTGGACAGCACAGTCAAGCTAAAGAATACCATGAAAAGGCGCTTTTCATTAGAAAAAAAATCTACGGTGAACACCATGGTGATGTTGCAGCAAGCTACCACAACTTAGCACTTGTTTACAGTGACCTTGGAGAGCACACTCAAGCTAAAGAATACCATGAAAAGTCGCTTTTCATAAAAAGAAAGGTTTACGTTGAAAAGCACCCCCGTACAGCTGATTCTTACAAGAATCTAGGCTTGACTTACATGGACCTTGAGCAGTACATTTTAGCTAAAGAATTCCTCGAGAAGGCACTAAACATTTATAAAATGGTTTACGGTGAGCAGCATGATAAAGTGGAAAGAACTTATCGCTACTTGAGAATTGTTGAAACAAAACAAAGAGAACAAAATGAAGCGAGGAATAAATGTTGTATTGCGTAAAATTAATGGTAACAGTTCAACTTGTTATTGAGTTTATTATATTACTGATTGATTTATTCTCTACTTATATTGAAAAATTAAATTTTAAAATGTAGATCTCGAATATGTTTTTTATGGAATGTAAACTATATAATTGTCTATTTTGTAAATGTTCCTTTATGAGCTAGCAACTGAGAGCAGTATGAACAACTTAATACATACAAAAAATAGAAACCTCTACGAAGGCATTTAACAGGCATTTTGAGAAGATGCATCGATTTTTGTTTAAAATGTAAATAAACTCATTGTACAGCTTACAAGTGTGGTATTGTGTGTTGTATCCGAGAGAAGCATCAGGCCCTAAAAACTAATGAAACATGTTACGACTCATTACCGAAACTAAAATTTCACAAATTCCTTGAAGGGAGATTGTCGGCGAGAGTGTGTGGTTGGAGTTTCCTCGGGAATGGGAACATAAGCCGATCAGAGACAGACCCTTAATTAGAATGCAAAGCAGTTGGGTTTTCCCTCTAAAGCGCGAGAAAGACACGTGAAGAGATGATGCTCGCGAGGAGTTGCGCTGATCGCCGATCCAAACGTGCGAGTTTTACAGTCCAACCCTTAAACGGACCCTGTCACCTATTTTTAGTGTCACTTTGAAAAGCCAAAAAACATATTTGTTTTAATGGTAACCTTAAAATAATGGTCCAGTTTTGTTAACAAATATCTTATCAGTGCAAAAAAACTAGTATTCATTATCTTTGGCTGCGGATGGCCAGGATGGAAATGGATTGCAACTTGAAAAAATTGGCCAATTAATTTTTTCAAATTCCTCCCAAGAGTCGTGGAAAAATCGCGAAAAACTTATTATGGTTTGTTCTTCCTTGAAGAAATCACTTGATATTATCTTCTTGGTCTGTTCTTGGTATTATAAAAGCAATTTTATGTTTGAGCAAAGGTACTCTGTCATATATGTAGTGTAATTTGACCAAAACACAGCAAAATCTGCATGACAATGCCCCTTTAATCTCTTTTAAATGAAAAGATATGATCATTATTTAGTAATTTACCCTACGCTATATCTCCTTTTAAGGCAAAAAAAATCTATACCCTTCCTTAGACAACTAGCATTTTAGGAAGAAGTGGTTAACTCCTGGGTGGGTTGTTCAAAGCAGGAGGTAGTTAACCCGCTAAAGTTAGAGCCAGCTTTAGCCAACGTAGCCTGCGAGCAGGCTCACTTGTTTGGGGTATCGCGCGAGTTTTGGCGGCGGAGCTGTCAGCCGGCGAAGCCAGCGAGAAGAATGGGGCGAGGAAAAGTCTACTTTTCTCCCTCGTATTAAATTCGCAGCTTCATGATCATCGCTCGCATAGCACTCGCGCGCGAAACCCAAATAGTAGAGCCTGCTCGCAGGCTATAGCCAACGTTTACAAAGCACGTTACTCTCAATCATTTTTATGCTACAATTTGACTTTGACTGCTGTCAAATTATTAATAAAGTTAAGCAGTGAAAACGTTGAATAGAAATAGAAACCTGTATAACAATTTTTTCCCGTCACAGGCGGATCCAGGAATGTTTGATTGGAGCGGCCAAAACTTTGATTCAGAAAACGCTGTTGAAACGTTTTGGGGGCAAATTACTTCAAGGGTTTCTGCATTCAGTGTTGCAACAAATTTTATACATTCTGTCCCGTCTACACTTCTTTAAAGCTTCTTATAATGTCGTGTTTTACTATCAATTTAAACCATATATGATGGTTTCACTTTGAAATATTGACTTTGAAATTACATTTAAGGTTGTAAACCATTCCAAATAGCGTGACATGGCGTAACCTAGCGTGCCTTAGGGACGGACCATTTTATTTTTGAGGTGGGGAGGGGGGGCAATCCCGAAAAAAAATTCTTGCACAACCCGGCAAGACTTAAAACAAATTCATGCTCAGAAAAATTGCCCACCCCCCAAATCAGTCGCGTGATTAGCAAATCATGTGACAATCTGCACGAGATCTGTCATGCAAGGGTTCGGCTTTCGTCAACTGAAAGATTTTCAAAATAAACAAAAGATCCTCTGTTGTTAAAATCCCGCACAAAACATTTTCGGATCGAGACCGGTTTAGTGTAATTTATGGACTTAACATTGAGGGTCATTGAGCAGGGCGTCATTGAGATTTAAGTGCCATTATTTATCGGAGATTTTTAAATTGCCCACCAAAAATGTCTAAAAAAAGTGAAAGCCTAAACATTGCCAAGACTGAGTTAATGTTAATAGGTTCACGTCAAAGGCTTGCAAATACCGCTACCCATTCACTTAATGTACAGGGGCATGTAATTAAAAGAGTGAGCGACACTAAATCATTGGGAATTTACATTGACCAAAATTTATCTTGGTCCAAACATGTTGACGAAATCGCCAAGACCATTTCTTCTGGTATAGGTGCACTTAAAAGGCTGAGGCCCTTTATAAGTGAAGAAACGGCTATTCTTCTATATCGAGCTCTTATCGAGCCGCACTTCGATTACTGCTGCCCTGTGTGGGACGGTCTAAGTATTGAATTGGCCGATAAGCTGCAAAAATTACAAAATCGCGCCATTAGGGTTATTACTAAGTCTGACTTTTATTCTAGTGCTACTACCCTTCGCACTAGTCTAGGATGGGATGACCTCTCTACCAGAAGGAAGAAAGTCAATTGCGTTCTTCGAACGCGATAATGTTTAGGAATTTATTGTTTGAAGCATGTTTAGAAACAATAGCCCGTTGAAGAATTATTGGGAAATCCAATCTTAATCCTTGGGGAAATTCCCTTTCGATTTCGATCGTAAAAAAAAAACATTTTGGGTATCTGTTTCTTCTTCGTAGGTGAGGCATGTTGTTTTGTTCAACATTTACCAGTTCAGTCGTTTGAATGTCTATACAAGATTTTTACATTTCATTGTTTCATTATAAGCTTGTGAAATTATTGAACGATAACCATTTTATCCTTGCGCATAATTCCCTTCATTCGCTTTTGTTAGAATCGTTTGATGACCGTTTCCGGACATCAACCGACTCGCGCACAGCACGAGCCATTGTTAAGAAAACGAGACAAAGTTTCAAACACCGTCGACCCCTCCTTAGGAATATAATTGTCCAAGAGGCACGTGACCAGAGTTGACCAGGGTCTCTCTTCTCTTGCTCCAGGGCGGGAAGATGAGAGACCCTGGGTACGAGGTTGTCAGAGTCACAGCAGAAGGACTACTGAGATTAAAACAATTTACCATGTTAGATGATATTATAACATATATTTCAGCATATTTGACAGAGCTTCTGATTGGCTGGAGACGGTAATAAAGGGGTGCAGTGTACTAACAAGCTTAAGGAATTATAACAGACAGACTGCTGAGATTTAAACTGATTATCACATCTTATTTCCTGAACTCTCAGCAGACTTTAATAGTAAACAATTCTGTTGAAGTCACAGCTGGTTGTTAAGGGATAAACCCCTAATTATATGCATGCTTGCTCACATTGTTTAACGCGCGCGTTCTTATTCATCATATTTAATCACGTCATCTGAAGTTGTTTTGACCATCAGTTCGCCCTTCTTTGCATAAGAAACATTTATCTTATTCCTATGAACACATCGCCTACATAGATAATCATATTACTTTCATCGTAGTTAGAGGTCATTTTTCTTACATATGGGATCTCGGCCAATTTATTGTAATTCTTAATTCAGTTCTTAAATCTCTGGATTTGATTGGTCTTAATTGTTTTCTCGCGCTTTCGTTGAAGGTTCCATGTGACTTTACCAAAGAAGGAATTAGAAAAAATACATCTTGTCGAGAACGTTCTTTTCATTTCTGTAAAAGCAGCAAGCTCACTCACTTTTGTCTCGTATTTAATAACTACCATTTGGACAAATGTTGCTTTGACAAGTAGTCGAAGAATCAACCCCCTCCTCCAGAAATCCATTGTTCTAACGTATTGAATGTGTCGTTTTATTTGCTGCGAGCCTCCAGGCGAGTAGCACACTAATCTTTGGTTTGCCAATAGAGACATAACCGACACCGGAAACCGCGCATGAAAAACCACTGGCACCCAGGGTAGATTTTTGTTTGTCACGCTGATTTTGTGTAGCGTACGTCCAGCGGGGTCATCATAACTTAGATGCGCCTGGCTCTGAATGCGTCTTTCGCCGTCCATAGCACGTACTCGCTTCAAAGTAAGTGTTTCTATTTGTAAATGTATCATGCCAAATTCAAACTTATTTGTTGCTGGAAGCATTCACGGATCAAGGTCACGAACGATTTAGTGACATTTCACGGGGAAGGCAATGTTCTTTTATGAGTTTTTCAGCGTTATTACGTGATCAGAGTTTGCCGATTGAACAATGGATCACAAGGTCAGAAGGATATAGTGTCTATAGTGACATTTCACGGGGAAGGCAATGTTCTTATATGAGTTCAGAGTTGTTACGTGCTCAGCCGGTTTGCCGATTGAACAATGGATCACAAAGAACTACTCATGTAAGGGGTATAGAATGGTCTATCGGAAATGATGCGTCTCGGAAAATATTCACCGAGTCTCGAATTCTCGGCATTTGAAATTGGAGTCTCGGATTCTCGGGCTCGCTATAATTTTCGAAGTCTCGAATTTTGATAATTTGGATCTCGGAGTCTCGTAAATTTTTCTCGTAAATCTCAGCTTCCGTTGGAGACTTCGTCACGTTTTAAGCTGTTTTAGTGCTATCGGCCCGACATTTTCCAGCAATTGGAGTCTCGGGCTCGGATTTTGTAGAGGTAAAGTCTCAGGCTCGGATTTGGAAGAAAAGTTAAAGTCTCGGTCTCGAATTTTCACCAAGGGTCTCGCAGTCTCGCAAAGTCTCAGATTTACCATTCTATACCCCTCATGTATAATGGAATATAATTCGAAAATGATGGTATGGTATTAAATTGACCCAATAAATAAATTTATGAAATTATCAAAATCTGTATGTATATTTTCTGTTTCCGTTATGTTTTACTGCCCACCATCTGCTCGCAGCATTATCATTACAATCTGTAGCCTCTAGTTTAGTTAATAAGGTCGCCAATAGGATACGCGATTACAACGGAAATAACTGTCGAATGTGAACTGAGGCATTACGTTTGCGTCCCTGTAAATTTAGTTTCTGGGTTTGCATTTTCATTTTCGTTTTCTGTTGTTCAAGTTTTCAGGTTTTTGAAGGGAAGAAGAATCGCTGAGCAGTCATTACCTTTTGGAACTATAAATATAGAAGTAAGTTGTTAACAATATAAGTACTCATTGTATTTTTGTTACAGCGTGAACGATATAAAATTGAGCGAAGTTTGTTTTGCTTTGTTCCATAATTGCAGATGTGCAGTGTGGTTTGAGAGACCAGAAAACAAATTGGGCGTCTGTTAACTTTCGCTTTCCTTTGCGCCAACGAGGACATCGTTTTAGATTTTGGAGTCCGCTTATTTTATAGAAGCCATTGCAAGAAGGTAAGTAGATGTTGTTGGCCTTATGAAATAGTTCAAATGTTTCTGTATAAAGTATATTTCTGTGGGAAATGAAAGTCGCGCGCGGCAATCCAAGATATCGTATAAGCGCAAAGATTAAACACTGACATGATTATGGTCATAAAAATATTATTTAACTGATTTTATGGGTCAAAACCAGAACCTAACCGTCATTAGCTGAGATTATCTTCTGCCACCTGATATCTTACACCATGTCGTAATGACGTAAGATCTACAAAGATGCTTCGCATGTTTGAGTTCTTTACGAGTATTTTATGCAAGTGGGTAAGCCACGAGATACGAGCTAACAAGGAAAACAAACCACTCGCGTGTTATAATTATATATTGACCGCAAGCTCGTGGCTTCTCGTATCACGCGAAACACAAAGAAAGTCAAGCAAACTTGCGCTCTATATTTTGCTTTTCTTTGATGTCTTCTGTATTTTTTCACATTCATAAATGGGTGTTCTGTCCTTAAATTTGTAACGCTTATTCTCTAACTTCAAATGTTAATCGACTGATCCGTTAGTTTTATACATTATCGTGGCTATCGATATACAAACAAAAGAAATTTCTGAGACTTTCAGACACAACATTAATGACGATTAAAAACAACGCAGCGATCAAGTTATTCCTTTCGCTGTATTTATACATTTTACCCCGTCTACACTTCTTTGAAACTATTATGATTTTGCTTTTGTTTTACTATCGAATAAAACCTTACATAATATGGTTTTAATTTGAAATATTGACTTGGAAACTAGCTTGACTTAAAATTACGTCATTTAGCGTGACCTGGCGTCACCTGGCGTGCCTTACAATAGCTCGTTGAATGATTATTGGAAAATCGAATCTTAATGCTAGGGGAAATTCCCATTCGATTTCGATTGTGTTATTAAAAATATCTCGGGGTACCTACATGGCAAATTCTAGAACCATTACCGTCCCTTTATAATAGTTAAACTTTCGTTTATTAGTCGCGTGATTAGAAAATCATGGGAGGAGCCCATGTATCAGTCGGTCGTGCACGCGATCTGTCATGTAAGGGTTTTGCGATCGGCTTTCGTCATTTAAAGATTTTATTTATAAGCTTTCAAATGAACAAAATATAAATCTTTGTGGTAAAAATTCCGTACATTAACATAGCTTTACAGGTCCGCAGAGTTTTCGGAACTTTTGTAAAACGCGCGTCCCAAGACAGCATGCATCAGACCAGTTTAGTGCAATTTATAGACCTCAACATTGAGCAGGGCATGATTGAGATGTCCTGCCAATAGCGCGCGCCAGGCGCGCCTCCCCCCTCCCCTTCTGACGCCTGCTACGCATGGTTACTTACGTCAGCAGCCTGAAGGCCCTTGTAACTACCAGATTGCGTGTCTGCCGACATCAGAGTTAAGTGAGAGTACCTTGTCAGTAGCCGCCATTTTAAATACTTAGAAGATCATATGGACAACGTCGTATACCACAACACAACGCATCAACACCAGCTGCCAAAACTCTGAACCAAAAAAATCTCTCCAGGCTCTCAGAAAGTGGGGCGAAAAGGAAAAGGTGAACGTGAAAACATAAACGCGTTTATTTTCGCACTCACTTTTAAACTCGTGAATATACGAGGGTTACGTTGGCGATTTTGTCTTCCTATTTCGAAATAATTAAGCAAGCTTAAAACAAGCTCGTGGTCATAATCATGAAAATACACTATCCCAGCCAGGGCACTGTCCCTGGAACGGAGACAGGATTTGCGGCAATCTTCGGGCAGCTAAAGCCCATCCAGCCCCTCCCCTACGCAGTACCTGTTAAAATACGTTATACCGAGTCCTTAGACCTCGGAAAACATTTTTTAATTGTCAGTAACGCTATATCAAAGGAATGCAGACTAATGATTCGCTTTACTTAGTGCAGTGCCACCGATACTTTTATTTATCGTTTTCTCTGCTTATCATTTTTCCTAAAAAAATTGAGCATTCATCACCAAACTAAGTGATTGTCTACCTTTGGTGTAAGAATATCCCTGATTTTAACTTTTGTTTATATATTTACACCAGGAAAATCCTGAAGATGGAGTACAATTCAGAGCAGTTAAATTATTTCAGAATATGTTACATCGCCCTCAACTTGGTTCCCGAAGGGCTTCGAAAAGTCTTCAAGCAAGAGTGGGATTTCCGCTACAATATGACTTCGTTTGGAGATTGGAAAGAAATTCCACGGAATGGACGAGACTTCTTCAACAACGAGAAAAAGAAAAGTCGCACGAAGAATGCGCGGTATTTAGCAACAATACAAAACGGAAACACGGCGGAGTGGGATTGTAGTTGTCTGTTTTTTGCGATATTGTCCTCGGATAGCATTGGCACTTCCCTGAGTTCGGCCGTCAACAAAGATGTCGATGATCTTCGACAGGTTCGCAACGATATCGCTCATAAAAATGAGGCTGAACTAACTCATACTGAATTCCAGAATTATGTAGCAAGAGTGTTAGCTGCATTCAACTCTCTGAAGCTTCCAGTTAACGGCATCGAGGCTGTTAAAAACCAGACGAGCTTCCCAACAGCAGAAGTGAATGATTTAAAGATGCAGGCTCATAAGCTTAAAGCTGATTTGCAGACAAAAGAAGAAGAAGTTAAAAATCTCACGACTGATCTACAAGAGACACAAAGTACATTGCAGACGAAGCAAGAAGAAGTCGAAACCCTTACTGAGGAGATAAATTCCAAAGTAGAGTCTTTCTGTACCCTCACATTCAAGCCATCGCATGAAATCATCAGACGTTCAAACGATGTCACGAGAATCATGAAAAAACTGGAAGAGCTAAAAAATGGAAGCAATGGACTCGTCAGCACTATTTATTTATCAGGAAATCCCGGGTGTGGCAAAAGTCAAATCGCTCGTCAACTTGGTCAAGAAATCTTTGAAAGAAGATCACGTGTAAGTAAAGGTCTAACATTTGTTGCAACACTGAATGCGGAAACCCTTGATTCACTTGCCGACTCCTATACCAGTCTGGCTAGACATCTGGGAATTACAGAATACGCTTTGACCAACCTGGCAACCTCAAAAGTGGACAGCCCGAGAGAAATAATCCAGCATCTGAAGCGATTGATTTTGCCAAAAATAAAGCAGTTCTCCGACTGGTTGATAATTGCAGATAACGTTGTTAACCTAACCTTGGTTCGTAACGATCTGCCTCCGACCGCCAGTGAAGAATGGGGCCACGGTCAGGTGCTAATAACCACTCAAGATAGCAGCACAATACCCTCCAATGCTCCTCATACGTACCATGAGTCTCTCAGTAAAGGAATGCAGCCCGATGACGCAGTAGAGCTATTAAGACAAGTATCTCAAATTTCGAATCAAGACCAAGCTGAGAAGGTTGCTGAGGTTCTCGAGTATCAGCCACTTGCCTTAGCAGCTGCCGCGTTTTACGTACAAACAGTTGTGATCAATGGTTCTCCGAAATACAGTTGGAAAAATTACCTGGAAACATTTAGCCGCGGCGAACGTGAAGGAACAGAAGAACCACTTGCCAAACAGAATATAGCGTATTCCAAAACAATGACTATTGCCATTAAAATGGCATTAACAAGAGCTTTGGAAAAAGATGAAGTTCTTCGTCAAGCATTTTGTTTGTTCTCGCTGTGCGCATCCGATTCTCTCCCGATTGAAGCTGCCGTTGACTTCGTTAAATTTCGTACAAGAGGGCGAACTGAAGAGTTAATTAGGGCGAACATTTTGAAATCCTCACTGATAACTTGCTCATATAGCGAAGACGGGATACCCACCTATTTAAGGGTACATAAGATTGTTCATGAAGTACTCAAGTTAGTTTTTACGTCTGACTTTGAATTAAGAAATAGAGTTCAATGTATTTCTGTAATAATTAAGATTTTTCGCTCTTTAATGAAGAAAGACAAAGACCTGTTATTTGCAAGTGGGCCTGTGTGCGTAAAGTTACGCACAATTACGACTCATTGTATGGTGTTACATGAAGTTCTTACCAGTATTTGGCTGTAAAGGAATTAGCAGCGAATGAATTATTACCTGTAATCACCCCTGTCGATTTAGTTTCGTGGCTTTCCTTAGCTGCTGATGTTTGTCGTTGCCTTAGTAAGCCATCAGACGCAAATCGTTTTTCAACATCAGCCTGTAATTTCGTAAATTACCTCAATGACACGCAAGACGATAAATTGTTAAAAGCAGAGGCTTTCTCTGCGCATGCCGCTGTGTTAAACATGCAGTGCGAATACGAATCGTCGCTTTCATTTTATGAACAAGCTAAAGCCATCTATACAAGTATTTATGGTGAGCAAAGTGATAAAGCAGCATTAATTTATAACAGATTAGGAAATGTTTACAGTGACCTTGGACAGCACAGTCAAGCTAAAGAATACCACGAAAGGGCGCTGATCATTAGAAAAAAGATTTGCGGTGAACACCATCGTGACGTTGCAGCGAGCTACAATAACTTAGGACTTGATTACAGAGCCCTTGGACAGCACAGTCAAGCTAAAGAATACCACGAAAAGGCGCTTTTAATTGACAAAAAGATAAACGGGGAAAACCATGGTGATGTTGCAGCGAGCTATAACAACTTAGGACTTGTTTACAGTGACCTTGGACAGTACAGTCAAGCAAAAGAATACCATGAAAAGACACTTTTCATTAAAAAAAATATCTACTGGTGAACATCATGGTGATGTTGCACTGTGCTATAGCAACTTAGGAACTGTTTACAGTAACCTTGGACAGCACAGTCAAGCTAAAGAATACCATGAAAAGGCGCTTTTCATTGAGAAAACGATTTACGGTGAGCACCATGGTGATGTTGCAGGGAGCTATAGCAACTTAGGGATTGTTTACAGTGACCTTGGACAGTACAGTCAAGCAAAAGAATACCATGAAAAGGCCCTTTTCATTAAAAAAAATATCTACGGTGAACACCATGGTGATGTTGCAGTGAGCTATAGCAACTTAGGAAATGTTTACTGGCACCTTAGACAGCACAGTCAAGCTAAAGAATACCGTGAAAAGGCGCTTTTCATTAGGAAAAAGATCCACGGTGAACACCATGGTAATGTTGCGGGGAGCTATAGCAACTTAGGGATTGTTTACAGTGACCTTGGACAGCACAGTCAAGCTAAAGAATACCACGAAAAGGCGCTTTTCATTAGGAGAAAGATCCACGGTGAACACCATGGTCATGTTGCAGTGAGCTATAGCAACTTAGGAAATGTTTACTGGCACCTTGGACAGCACAGTCAAGCTAAAGAATACCATGAAAAGGCGCTTTTCATTAGGAGAAAGATCCACGGTGAACACCATGGTGATGTTGCAGTGAGCTATAGAAACTTAGGACTTGTTTACAGTGACCTTGGACAGCACAGTCAAGCTAAAAAATACCACAAAAAGGCGCTTTTCATTAGGAAAAAGATCCACGGTGAACACCATGGTAATGTTGCAGTGAGCTATAGAAACTTAGGACTTGTTTACAGTGACCTTGGACAGTACAGTCAAGCTAAAAAATACCACAAAAAGGCGCTTTTCATTAGGAGAAAGATTTACGGTGAACACCATGGTGATGTTGCAGTGAGCTATAGCAACTTAGGACTTGTTTACAGTGACCTTGGACAGCACAGTCAAGCTAAAGAATACCACGAAAAGGCGCTTTTCATTAGGAGAAAGATTTACGGTGAACACCATGGTGATGTTGCAGTGAGCTATAGCAACTTAGGACTTGTTTACAGTGACCTTGGACAGCACAGTCAAGCTAAAGAATACCACGAAAAGGCGCTTTTCATTAGGAGAAAGATTTACGGTGAACACCATGGTGATGTTGCAGTGAGCTATAGCAACTTAGGACTTGTTTACAATTTCCTTGGACAGCACAGTCAAGCTAAAGAATACCATGAAAAGTCACTTTTCATTAAAAGAAAGGTTTACGGTGAAAAGCACCCCCGGACAGCTTGTTCTTACAACAATCTAGGCTTGACTTACATGGACTTTAAGCAGTACGCTTCAGCTAAAGAATGCCTTGAGAAGGCACTAAACATTTATAAAATGGTTTACGGTGAGCAGCATGCTGATGAGGAAAGAACATATTGCAACTTGAGAATCGTTAAAAGAAAACAAAGAGAACATAATCAAGCAAAGGAATAAATGTTGTATTGTGTAAAAATAATGGTAACAGTTCAACTTACATTAGAGTCGGTAATTGTTATTGATTTTATTGTAAAACTGATTGATTTATTCTCTACTTATGTTGAAAATTAGATAGAATAGAATTTTAAAATTTAGATATGAATTTTTATTATTTGTACTTTTTATGACATGTAACTAAGTTGTTTATTTTGTAAATGTTGTGCGGGTCTTGATTGGCTAGCATCTGAGAGCAGTATGAACAAACTGCTTCGAAGCCATTTTTAAAATGGCATTTTGAAAAGTTTCATCGATTTTTGTTAAAAAATGTAAATAAACTCATTGTACAGCTTGCACAGTGTGGTGTTGTATAGTGTCTGAGAGAAACATCAGCCCCTAAATACTAAGACTAGTAATTATCATGGATTAGTAAAGTGCGTTCGATCTGGGCTCGAGGCCCCCAAATGAAATCGAGGTGAGTGGTCAGCCAGTCCAAGATGGCGCCCAAACCTTGAAATCGCATGGAAGAGTCTAGATTCCATAGCTCAGAAGGAGGTCGGACACCTTATTGAGACTTATATAACGGAGTAACTGGTTAGCTTTCAGTTGAGGTTGGGGGTAGCAGTTTATATAGTTAAATTTAGGACTAACCACCCCGAGAAGCTACGTGGTACAGTGGTATGCTACGGTAGGCTGTGTAAGCCTAAGCCTAGCTGAGGTCACAGGTTCCATCCTGAGTGGGGATTTTGGATTTTCTTTTTTACACTTAAAAAATTTATTGAAAATAAAATTCTAAGTGTCGACATTACGTTATATAATTCTCAATAAGTGTCCGACCTCCTTCTGAGCTATACAAGGTAGACTCTACCAAATCGCAAAGTATCCAGCCCAATACCTCCCACAATCCCCTACGCCCAGACTGATACCCGACTAGATTAGGAAGCGTTCTCCTATCGTCGAACAAAAAACACATGTTACTACTCATTCACCAGAACTATAAATGTTGAAAGATTTACGATGCTTCATTTTTTTTTCACAAATTCCTTAAAGGGAGGGTGTCTATAGGGTGTTTGGGGGGGGGGGGGGGGAATTCCCTCTAAAATGGGTGCATGACAAGTTGATCAGAGCTGCATGGAGATCCTTTATTAGACTGCAAAGCAGAGGGTTTTCCCTCTAAAGCTCAAGGAGGACGCATGAAGAGGTGATACTGGTGAGGAGACGCGCTAATCGCTGATTCAAACTCGTGAGTTTTACAGTCCCACTCTTAATCTCTTACAAGTCAAAATCGAAATATATGATCAATATTTAGGTTAATTTTACCCTAACATTTATCTCCTTTTCATGCGAAAAAAAGTGGTTACTCCCGGGCCAGGTCGTTCGAAGCAGGATAAAGAGATTAACCCAAGATGAGTTCCAAGATGAACACCAATTTTGAATTAAAATTTACACGTTTATAAAGCACATTCCTCCAATTTCTTTTTAGCCTACTCTCAAATTATCAATTAAATTCAAACAGTAAAAACGTTTTCAAACAAGAAAAATAGAAAAACATTTATCCCTTAGCGTTAAGAGGGTTATATAATTTGTCAAATTATTAATTGAATTTTAGCAGTGAAAAATGTTTCAAACAAAAGAAACGGAAACTGGACAAACATTTGTTCCTCAATTACCGTTAACCGGCTTTCCAACAACAGAGAACCAATCAAAACGTTTTAATTTGTTTCTCCATTTTTCGTTCTTTCTTTTTTCTTGTCTTTTCTATTTTTTCTTTCGGGGGGGGGGGGGGGGGGGGGGTTACGGAGGGATGCATGCAAGAGGCATTGTAGCCATGCTGAATTATACCGAAAAAACTTGATTGGGGCAAAACGTTTCGCATGTTATATCTAATTTTCGTTATAACCGTAACTCGGATGTTAAGGATTCTCTGTGCCTGTTTAAGGCACTAATCCTGCTCATAAACTATCAAATGCCCATGGACAAAAAACACATCCAACGAGATCAAACTTTGGAAGTACGTCGGTAGCTAAAAAGATCCACCGAGATTAATCTTCGGAAGTATATTTCAGGAGCAAAAATGTAGCAACAATGATCCACCGGGGTCCATCATCGGAATCAATACCGTTATAGTTAGTGATGACGTTCCAAAAAGAACAATCTTTGAAAGAAAGGGATGCACAGAGATCATCGGTTGTCCATCGATAGTGGCGAAGATCCACCGAGATCAAACTTCGAAAGAAAGTCGGAAGCGACGGTACTTGTCCACTGAGATCAAACTTCAGAAATCTGTTTAAGACACTAATCCTGCACATAAACTATCAAATGTTCATGAATGACAAAAAACACAAAAAGTAGAATGCATATAATTATTTTATTGCCTGTGTGCAGATGTCTCCTATTTCCTTGAAGCGAAACGAAAAAGGAGAAGTCTGTGCTCAGGCTTTTTATTATTCCACTGTACGTTATTTTACCTTATAAGGAAAAGTGAAGACGCAAAATATCCAAGCGTATTACCCAGTAGATTGCTAGGTGTATGTATTGCATAATGTGGGAAGAAAAAAGGATTATTACTCATGCGCATAGCGGCATGAGTCAAGGTTTCGGTAAGGTCCTTGTTTCCATTTTTAGCTTTCGTCCCGCTTTTTGTAGTCACAAATTGCCTTGTTTTTTTAAAGTTTCCCGTATCCCGCGGGAGGACTTTCACTGGTCTGATTGGTTGACATGCGACCTCGTGATTTTCGGCGTGCCCGTAATCACGTTCTTGTTTTTAAATAGCCGAGTCAAGCCACTGGCATTTGGACTTCACCGGAAAAGAAGTTAAATTTTCGATGGGAATTTATGTTGATATCAATTTGTGATTGAATTTTTCTTTCTGTTGACGCTAATTTTAGAGAAATGCTTATAAAACGTGTTTAAGTTCAGTTGTAAATTCAGTCGTAATAAATGATATCAAAGGCCCGGTTCAAACGTCGAACTTCACATGTGCCGAATCTAATGCAAATGAGGAAGAACAATAGATTTTGCTCATTTACATTAGATTCGGCACATGTGAAGTTCGACGTTTGAACCGGGCCTAATTATAATATGTAAACAAAACAAGACTTACATGTCACGCAAAATTCGTTGAGAGGGAAGGGGTGCGTGACCCAGTTAAAATAAACCATAAAACGTTCTTATGCAAGCGCATGAGTACAGGCTACCAGCTAGCCTCTTGTCTAATTATGAATTGAATTTCACTGTTCATAACTGATCCATGTGAATGTGCAATTGTTCTTTTTTAATTGGATTTTTCCTCCTATTCAAGGTCTTTATCATCGTAAAAAGACGTTTCATTTGTTTCTAAACTCTTGCTATGAAAGAAGTTACAACTCATTTCATTTTCTACTGGTGGGGAATTCGGCTGATAAAAAGTGTCCTTGACTCTCCTATCTAGATCTCTGTAATCAGTTATTTTTTACAGGATGAAGGGATTAGCCTCATGTCCAACCTCCAACCTGGAGAGCACACACAGTGTTACACCTGGATCCCTGTGCACCCCACGAAGACCCGTTACCATCGTTACCACCCTTTAACCTCCCCATGCAGAGGCAGTACTAAAATTCCTGATTAAAAAAGAATTCACCTTGTTATAAGGTATTATAAAATATATATCCGCTTAGTCACAGAGCTTCTGATTAGCAATATTTAATTAGGTACGTGGAATAAGGGGGTACCATGTATAAACTAACAAAGTCTTGGACTCATAACCGACAGACTACAATTGGAATACTTATTCGAACCAATTGCAATTATCAAAAAAAACATCAGTAAATAATCGTTAAAAGACACAGCTGTTGTAGCTACAAAGGGATAAACCCCAAATATTATGCTTACTTGGCAACATTGTTCAAACGCCTTTATTCATCTCATTTTTTTTTTCATTTCATTTAAAGTTGTTTACACCATCAGTTACGCGCTCTCATTGGCTCGTTAACTTCGCCTCTTCGTTGCATAAACCATATTCAGCTAGCTATAAAGGGATAAATCCTTAATTTAATTTTATGCTTTTTGACAGCAATGTAAAACTTATTTATTTATCGGATTTTTTTCAGTTCTTTTCAAGATGTTTTCACCGTCAGTTATTCACTCTCGTTGGCTCGTCAACTTCGCCTATTTTGCATAAACCGATTAAATTGTCTTAAACATATACATATTATACACACACACACATATATACGACTACATTTATGACATATATCATTCACAGAATGCGCGATCTTGGACAATTTTATTGTTATTCTTCAGTTTTTAATGTATGAGTTTGTTTCGTTTTTTCGCGCTTTCGTTTAAGTCTCCAGCTGACTTTCGAAAGAAAGAATTATGATGAAAAATAATGCTTATTGTCGAGAACGTTCTTTTCATTGTTGACTCACTATTTTAGTCTATATTTAATCACTGCCATTTATAATTTGTTAAACAAGTTTTGGTTTGTCTTTGTCTATCTGAAACACATACATATATCACACACAGTAAAAATCCTGTCACATTTATGCTATCATTCTTATAGTGTGCGGGATCTTAAAGTGCCTATCACCCGCCTAGAAATTTATTTTCAGAATCAACTCTACGTACATTAACTAGTTGAATGGTAAAATATTTCTTGTTTTGAACCTTGCGTCTGTGAGTTATAGAGATTTGAATTTACAAAATGCTAATTAGATTACGTCAACCCGGGAATTTGCCATTATTTCTACGCCACAGTTTACAGTGCGCAGTTCACAGCTCGAGGTTAATTAATTTGATAAATAATAAAAATAAACTGTGGATAGTCAACTGATTCGTAAAAAATATTAACCGATAAACTGATTCGTAAAAAATATTACTTGGAAAATATTACTTGGAGGTAAAAACAAGTAGTTGTATAATAAATGATTCCCGGGTTGACGTCATGTAACTAGCATTTTGTAAATTCAAATCTCTATAACTCACTAACACGACATTCAAAACAAGAAATATTTTACCATTCAATAATTCAATGTCCATAGAGTTGATTTTGAAAATAACTTTCTAGGGGTGATAGGCACTTTAAACAATTTTATTGTTATTCATCAGTGCTTAACTCCCTTCATGGGAGGTTTCGTTTTGTTTTTAGCGCTTTCGTGAAAGTCTTCAACTAACCTTTCGAAATAAGAAATTACGCAAAAAATTGTATTTTGTCAACATAGAACGGTTCTTCTCTCATTGCCTAGTCACTACTTTAGTCTGTATTTATAATAACTATCATTAACAATTTGTAAGGCAAGATTCTTGGTTAGAAAACTTAGGCCATGAATCGCCTCTCGATATTCATTGTTTTAGCGCTCGGTATTGTTTTTCAGTTGCTATTTTCAATAATATTAGTTGATAAGGTGGCTAATAGGCTACCGTGATTACACAGCAACATACCGTCGAACATCAACTGAGACTCATTGACTGTATGCAGCAATATAAATTTGGTTTCTTTTGCTTCTATTTTTAATTTTGCCGTTTTCTGTTGCTGAAGTTTACAGCTTCAGTTTTTGGAAGCGAAGATGAACTGATTATTCGGAGCCTGTTGGACTTATAAATACTGAAGTGAGTAGTTGACAATATGAGCGTACATTGTGTTTTAAATGACAGAAAGAAGAATGCAGATACCAAACGAAGCTTGTTTCATGATTGTAATCTGATCTACACTGAGTGGCCGCTGAGATTGAGCGTTTGTTAAGGTAAATGTTGTCGTATAAACTTGATTTGTAAAGGTCAAGAAACCAACTCCAAATTAAATTAACGTTTTAATCAGCTCGACGTTTCGGCCGTCTCGGCCTTCCTCAGGAGCGTTATGATGGTTTTACAGGTAATACAACATATATATATATATATATATATATATATATATATATATATATATATATATATGAGGGCACATTGTATACATAATTGTATATATATATATATATATATATATATATATATAAAGTGTAGAACTGGATATTCGTAAAACAGTGCTCAATACATTAATGTAGAGCGAAGTATATGTTTATGGAGGAAAGAAACAAATAAACTACGCTTTCATCCCGACAAGCCTGTTTCGTGGTTGCCCACTCATCAGGGGATGAGTGGGCAACCACGAAACAGGCTTGTCGGGATGAAAGCGTAGTTTATTTGTTTCTTTCCTCCATAAACATATATATATATATATATTATGAGTTAGAATATTGGCGAACATATCCCATGCAATGATAAAAGAAAAATGCCCTCTAGTTACGCAATTTTTTGAAACGATTCGCCAACATTTCGGCGAGTATAGTTGAGTTTGAACATTTTTATCAAACGAGCCGACTATATCACATCCTTCAATTTCCGTTGCGGTTATTAACCGATATTCCCCGAGCCAAAATTTGGCGTGCATTCGTTTGTACCTACCAGTTTGTTTGAACAAAATTTACATAAGGACTTAAATTAATGGCACTTGTCGTTTTTCGATGACGTGAAACAGTGTTAGTTGCGTTGTGATTTTGGCGACAAATTTTGATTTGTTTTATGTAAAAGTTCTATGTTGCCTGAGTTTTGACCCAATTTTCATTCTAAAACCAGCCACCATGTGTAAATTCTCCAACTTCATGGTATCTTAGAACATAAATTGCCTTAATGTCGTGGTTGATGAGGACATTGACACTGATGAATTAAGCGCGCGCAGTTACATTATTTAGCTGATCTCTGATTTGGGTAAATCGATCGTGAATTAACAAAATTTCTGAGTCCGGCATACTAGCCAAATCAGAGACTCCTTATGGCTAAACCATTATATGCGGGACGTTTGATAACATTGGTTTATATCTTTTCTCAATAATTTAAAGTGGTTTTCATATATACTGATTAGCTGGAGATCGAACATTTTAGTCAAGCTACAGAAGGTTAAATCTTGTCCTTAGTAGGAGTATTTTTAAAATCCCTAATAAATGTATCATGTTTAAAGAACAAATCAGCACAGTGAGCTTCCGATTACGAGGCGCCTATGGATAGTGGGGGGAAAGGGGGACGGGAGCCCAGGAGAATAGGGGCGGGAGGAGTACGGGAGGCGGGAGAAGAAAGGGCGGGAAGCGGGAAAGAAATACTAAAAGCGAGGCGGGAGCAACGCGTAAAAGGGCGGGAGTCGGGAGAGAAAAGCACGGGGTAGCGGGAGAACAGGCTACGGGAAGCTAAAGTTTCTGAACCCCCTGTCTCCCACACCAATTATCATACCTTATTTGACTTTCAGGAGAAATCAGTAAATAATTCTTAAAAGACACAGCTGTTGTAGCTACAAAGGGATAAACCCCAAATATTATGCTTACTTGGAAACATTGTTAAACGCCTTTATTCATCTCATTTTTTTCATTTCATTTAAAGTTATTTACACTATCAGTTACGCGCTCTCATTGGCTCGTTAACTTCGCCTCTTCGTTGCATAAACCATATTCAGCTAGCTATAAAGGGATAAATCCTTAATTTAATTTTATGCTTTTTTGACAACAATGTAAAACTTATTTATTTATCGGGTTTTTTTCAGTTCTTTTCAAGATGTTTTCACCGTCAGTTATTCACTCTCGTTAGCTCGTCAACTTCGCCTATTTTGCATAAACCGATTAAATTGTCTTAAACATATACATATTATACACACACATATATACGACTACATTTATGACATATATCATTCACAGAATGCGCGATCTTGGACAATTTTATTGTTATTCTTCAGTTTTTAATGTATGAGTTTGTTTCGTTTTTTCGCGCTTTCGTTTAAGTCTCCAGCTGACTTTCGAAAGAAAGAATTACGATGAAAAATAATGCTTATTGTCGAGAACGTTCTTTTCATTGTTGACTCACTATTTTAGTCCATATTTAATCACTGCAGTGTTTTGAATTCGTTGAACTTTGTCAATGTCACAAGATGGTAGACCAAACAGCAGACTGTTACAATAGTCTATTCTACATGAAATAAATGCATGTATAAGTCTCTCCATTTGTTCCCTTGAAAGGTATTTACGTATTTGACCAAGATTATTGATTACGTGATTTGATGTTTCCATGGCAACAAGATTTTGACAGCCATTTTTTTAAATTTGCCTATTTTTACCTTTAATTGAGGAAAAACAATGTTTATTGGTATAACTTTTACATTTTACGTTATTTAGCGTTTATTAATTTGTGATGATTAATTTTGAGTCGATTTGGACGGTTTTTAAGGGGTTTTGAAAAATTTCAGAAATCCAAGATGGCGGATCCAAGATGGCGGGCGTATAACTAATTACCTAATAACTACGTCATATGACGTCAACGTTCCATTGTGCGTACCGCAAAGGAACTTTTGGATGTACTTTGTACCCTCTAGGTTTCTTTGTCATAGCCTTACTGTTCTTGAAGTTACGAGGCCCCCTCAATCTCTAGGCTCAGGAATTCAAAAAAAGCCCAGGAAAAATAGGGTTAACGTCTCATTCATCATATTTGAGCACCTTTATCTTATATTGAAAAAACTGTTACAAAGACAGTCAGTTTTTTTCAGCACTCAATCTTAACTAAATTTAAAAATTGTCATTCAACGTGAGTGATACGCAGCAAGAAACATTTGTACTTTTATCTTATACCTTACAAACATATCACATACATAAAAATTCATACATTTATCTTAGTTAGAGATCATTCCTCTAACATATGGGATTGATCTTGGGCAATTTATTTTAATTCTTAATTTAGTTCTTAATTATCTTGGTTTAATTGGTCTAAATTGTTTTCTCGCGCTCTCGTGGAAGGTTCTATGTGACTTTTCCTAAGAATTAAGGAATTAGAAAAAATACACCTTGTCGAGAACGTTCTTTTCATACCTGTAAAAGCAGTAACCTCACTCACTTTTTTCTCGTATTTAATTAACTACCATTTGGACAAGTGTTGCTTTGACAAGTAGTCGACGAATCAACCCCCTCCTCTCGAAATCCATTGTTCTAACGCATTGAATGTGTCGTTTTATTTTTAGTTTATAACATCGCCAATAGGATACGCGATTACACAGAACTTACTGTCGAATGTGAACTGAACATTAACTGAGCAACAATGTAAATTTGGCTTCTTTGGTTTGCATTTTCATTTTCGTTTTCTGTTGTTCAAGTTTTCAGGTTTTGGAAGTGAAGAAGAATTGCTGAGCAGTCATTACCTTTTGGAACTGTAAATAGAGGGATAAGTCAGGAGTTATGCAGCTTATGCAACAGATAAATGACGTAGAGTGTAGTAATGTGCGTGACGGATCACCTAGTGTGACCGGAAAAGCAACTGTACATGTAACATGTAAAACAAATTATAAAATATATTGAATTAATTCTCGTATCTTAGGGGCACTTACAGACCATTTACAAGACCCTTAAAGGTTCTTAAATTAAGCACGACTTCACTACTCGAAGAGTACTTGTTTCGGCTCAATCCCTAAAAGGTATTGCGATAATTCTAATAGTTGTTATTTTAGATTTTAGTACCCTAAGCGGTACCAATCAACAAATTTTGACCCCTGAAAGGTACGACGAGCACCCCGTCATTTTTATATGGGAGTGCTTTCCGGACACCTTTAAGCTGCGGCATCAAGCTAGAAAGAAAAGCAAGTCCCTCTACCCTTGTACCTCGCAGCTTCTTCGTTCGCGCGAAACCCAAAGAGAAGTCGAGCATATGCGCCGCTAGCTCCATGCATATATATTCAAGCTCGGGGAGGAGGGAAGAGAACTCCCATAAAAAGAATGACGGGGACGCTTGTATACATATCATTCTCTTATTTTTAATCGTGAGTCTACTTTCACTTTCCTTTGATTTAGTTTTAGAACATTACACTAACGAAGACAACTTCAGAGATTTAACCCTGCGCTCTGCTAATACAAACACAACGTAAGTACGGCGTCTTTGATTTCATGTTACACTAAAGTAGTACCTAAGAGGTTTTATTTGAATAGTCACATCATAGGATTTCGTCCACAGACTCAAAATTAGAATTACATTGCAAGTGCCTCTGTGAAGCTATTTCATTTGCGCGCGACGATCACGGATGGCGTAAAGGTGAATATACCAAATGTAGTATAATCTTATGCGAGAGGCGAAGCCGGACGAAACGATCTTTCTGTAATATGATATGAGAGAAGAACTAACTGGAGCGACCATCAAAACACTTTTTAAGTTTAATTATTCCACGAACATTTCGGGAATTTTGCTTTAAATGTCGTCATTATTATTCCACTTCATCATTGTCCACATTATTTTTGGTGACTTTGGAGGAACAATGTTACAATTTTCTGTGTCACTTTAACCCTATTTTGTCTGGGGGTGGGAGGGGGGGGGGGGGGGGGGGGCACAAAGTGCCCGCGCTTACTTTGAACATTCATAACTTTTTTTAAATGAAAGGACCACTCGACAAATTGGAAGTACTGGATCCTTGTGAAGGATCTGATCAGCAGAAATAGATATAAACAAATAAAATGAAAGGCTGATCGTACAGAAAGGAATATATTTTTAACCGATTAATTTCGAACGGCACGGCCGTTCTTCTTCAGGGTATAACCGTAAACCCTGAAGAAGAACGGCCGTGCCGTTCGAAATTAATCGGTTAAAAATATATTCCTTTCTGTACGATCAGCCTTTCATTTTATTTATTCATAACTTGTTTAATTTGGATTCCAACGCCATCAAACTGTGTGACTTTTCCTAAAATTTATCTGGCAACAATTTGACATGACATTTTATTGATCACGTGACTTGATGTTACCATAGCTTGATGTTTGACAGCCATGTTTTTTTTTTAATTTGCATATTTTTACCTTTAAATAAAAAAAACAACAATGTTTATCGGTATAACTTTTACATTTTCACGTCACCTAGAGTTTCTTTATTGATTTTAATTAATTTTGAGTCAATTTGGACGGTATTTATGAGGTTTTGAAAAATGTAAGAAATCCAAAATGGCGGATCCAAGATGGCGGCCGTATAACTAATTACCTAATAACTACGCCATATGACATCATCGTTCCGTTGTGCGGGCCACAAAGGAGACAGTTTTGTACGTACTTTGTACCCTCTAGGTTTCATTATCATAACCTTACTGTTCTTGAAGTTACGAGCCCCCTCACTCCCCAGGCTCAGGAACTCAAAAAAGGCCCAGGCAAAATAGGGTTAACGTCTTATTCATCATATTTGATCACGTCATTTAAAGTTATTTTCACCGTGAGTTCGCCCCTTCTTAGAACAAAGTACCTTTATCTTATATTGAAATTTAGTTAAGATTGAGTGCGGAAAAAACTGTTACAAAGACAGTCAGTCAGATCGGGGCTGCGCACGAAGCGTGAACCTTCCACCTCCCTTTGCGCTCCGCTCTCTCTCAACGCAATTCGCCCTTTCGCCCAAATATCAACCTTTCCTTTCTTTTCTAGTGCCTTCATGACTGATTAGGTCGCTTTTTGGACCATTATTGTCCCTAACATAGCCTGTGTACCGATCATCCATCTTAGTGATTGCGTCCCTTTGGTGAAAAAACGCACCTGATTTTAACTTTTGTATATTTTCACCAGATCATAATCCTAAATGGAGTACACTTCAGAACAGTTAAACTATTTCAGGATATGTCACATCGTATTTAACTTGGTTCCGGGAGGGCTTCGCGAAGTCTTCAAGCAGGAATGGGATTTCCGCTACATAACAACTCCACTTGGAGAATGGAAAGAAATTCCACAGAATGGCCGAGATTTCTTTAACAACGAGAAAAAGAGAAGTCGCACGAAAAATCGGCGGTATTTAGCAACAATAAAAAACGGCAACACGGCGGAGTGGGATTGTAGTTGTCTGTTTTTTGCGATATTGTTCTCGGATAGCGTTGGCACTACTCTGCGTCCGGCCGTCAAAAAAGATGTCGATGATCTTCGACAGGTTCGCAACGATATCGCTCATAAAAATGAGGCTGAACTCACTGATACTGAATTCCAGAATTACGTAGCAAGAGTGTTAGCTGCATTCAAATCTTTGAAGCTTCCAGTTAAAGACATTGAGGCTGTCAAAACCCAGACGAGCTTTCCCACAGCGGAGATAAAAAGCTTGAAGATGCAGGCTGATAAGCTTAAGGCTGATTTGCAACAGGCAAAATCCGATTTTCAAATGGCTCAAAACACAATACAGACAAAAGAAGAAGAAGTTAAAACTCTTACATCCGATCTACAAGTGACACAAAACACATTGCAGACGAAGCAAGAAGAAGTCGAAATCCTTACAGAGGAGATAAATTCCAAAGTGGAGTCTTTCTGTACTCTCACATTCAAGCCATCACATGAAATCATCAGACGTTCAAACGATGTCACGAGAATCATGAAAAAACTGGAAGAGCTTAAAAATGGAAGCAATGGAGCCGTCAGCACTATTTATTTATCAGGAAATCCTGGGTGTGGCAAAAGTCAAATCGCTCGTCAAATTGGTCAAGAAATCTTTGACAGAAGATCACGTGAAAGTAAAGGTCTAACATTTGTTGCAACACTGAATGCAGAAACCCTTGATTCACTTGCTAACTCCTATACCAGTCTGGCTAAACATCTGGGAATTACGGAATACACCTTGACAAACCTGGCGACCTTAAAAGTGGGCAGCCCGAGAGAAATAATCCAGCATCTGAAACGATTGATTTTGCCAAAAATAAAGCAGTTCTCCGAATGGCTGATAATTGCAGATAACATTGTTGATCTAACCTTGGTTCGTAGCGATCTGCCTCCGACCGCCAGTGAAGAGTGGGGTCACGGTCAGGTGCTAATAACCACACAAGATAGCAGCTCAATACCCTCCAATGCTCCTGATACTTACCATGAGTCTCTCAGTAAAGGAATGCAGCCCGATGACGCAGTAGAGCTATTAAGACAAGTATCTCAAATTTCAAATCAAGACCAAGCTGAGAAGGTTGCTGAGGTTCTCGAGTATCAGCCACTTGCCTTAGCAGCTGCTGCATTTTACGTACAGACAGTTGTGATCAATGGTTCTACGAACTACAGTTGGGAAAATTACCTGGAAACATTTAGCCGCGGCGAACGTGAAGCAACAGAAGAACCACTTGCGAAACAGAATATAGCGTATTCCAAAACAATGACTATTGCCATTAAAATGGCAATGATAAGAGCTTTGGAAAACGATGAAGTTCTTCATCAAGCATTTTGTTTGTTCTCGCTGTGCGCATCCGATTCTCTCCCGATTGAAGCTGCCGTTGAATTCGTTAAATTTCGTACAAGAGGGCAAACTGAAGAGTTAATTAGGGCGAACATTTTGAAATCCTCATTGATAACTTCCTCATATGGCGAAGACGGTGTACCCACCTATTTAAGGGTACATAACATTGTTCATGAAGTACTCAAGTCAGTTTTTACATCTGACTTCGAATTAAGAAATAGAGTTCAATGTATATCTGTAATAATTAAGATTTTTCGCTCTTTAATGAAGAAAGACAAAGACCAGTTGTTTGCAAGTGGGCTTGTGTGCGAAAAGTTACGCACAATTACGACTCATTGTATGGTGTTACATGAAGTTCTTACCAGTAATTTTGCTGTGAAGGAATTAGCAGCGAATGAATTATTACGTATAATCACTCCTTGTGATTTAGTTTCGTGGCTTTCCTTAACTGCTGATGTTTGTCGTTGCCTTAGTAAACCATCAGACGCACATCTTTTTTCAACATCAGCCTGTAATTTCGTAAGTTACCTAAATGACACGCGAGACGATAAATTGTTACTAGCAGAGGCTTTCTTTGTTCATGGCGATGTGTTAAACATGCAGTGCGAATACGAATCGTCGCTTTCATTTTATGAACAAGCTAGAGCAATCTATATAAGTATTTATGGCGAGCAAAGTGATAAAGCAGCATTAATTTATAACAAATTAGGAAACGTTTATAATGACCTTGGACAGCACAGTCAAGCTGAAGAATACCATGAAAAGGCGCTTTTCATCAGAAAAACGATTTACTGTGAACACCATGGCGATGTTGCAGCGAGCTACAGCAACTTAGGACTTGTTTACAGTAGCCTTGGACAGCACAGTCAAGCTAAAGAATACCATGAAAAGGCGCTTTCCATTAGAAAAAAGATTTACGGTGAACACCATGGCGATGTTGCAGGGAGCTTAAGCAACTTAGGACTTGTTTACAGTGACCTTGGACAGTACAGTCAAGCTAAAGAATACCATGAAAAGGCATTTTTCATTAAAAAACAGATTTACGGTGAGCACCATGGTGATGTTGCAGTGTGCTATAACAACTTAGGAATTGTTTACAGCCACCTTGGACAGCACAGTCAAGCTAAAGAATACGATGAAAAGTCGCTTTTCATTAAAAGAAAGATTTACGGTGAAAAGCACCCCTTTACAGCTGCTTCTTACAACAATCTCGGCTTGACTTACAGTGAACTTAAGCAGTACACTTTAGCTAAAGAATGCCTTGAGAAGGCACTAAACATTTATAAAATGTGTTACGGTGAGCAGCATGATAAAGTGGCAAGAACGTGTCACCACTTGAGAATCGTTGAAAGAAAACAAAGAGAACATAATCAAACAAGGAATAAATGTTGTCTGATTGTGTAAAAATAATGGTAACAATTCAACTGATTGATTTATTTTCTACTTATGTTGAAAATTAGATAGACTAAAATTTTAATATGTAGATCTCGAATATGTTTTTTTTATGAAATGTAAACTATATGACTGGTTTTTTTTTTGTAAACGTTCTCTTGATGAGCTAGCAACTGAGAGCGGTATGAACAACTTAAAACACACAAGAAATAGAAACCTCTACGAAGCCATTCAAAAGGTTTTTTCAAAAGTTGCATCGATTTTTGTTAAAAATGTGAATTAACTCATTGTACAGCTTACAAGTGTGGTATTGTGTGTTGTATCTGAGAGAAGCATCAGCCCCTAAAAACTAATGAAACATGTTACGACTCATTACCGAAACTAAAATTTCACAAATCCCTTGAAGGGAGATTGTCGGCGAGAGTGTGTGGTTGGAGTTTCCTCGGGAATGGGAACATAAGCCGATCAGACCCTTAAATAGAGTGCAAAACAGTTGGGTTTTCCCTCTAAAGCGCGAGAAAGACGCGTGAAAAGGTGATGCTCGCGAGGAGTTGCGCTGATCGCCGATCCAAACGTGCGAGTTTTACAGTCCAACCCTTAAACGGACCCTGTCACCTATTTTTAGTGTCACTTTGAAAAGCCAAAAAACATATTTGTTTTAATGGAAACCTTAAACTAATGGTCCAGTTTTGTTAACAAATATCTTATCAGTGCAAAAACACAAGTATTCATTATCTTTGGCTGCGGATGGCCAGGATGGAAATGGATTGCAACTTGAAAAAATTGGCCAATTAATTTTTTCAAATTCCTCCCAAGTGTCGTGGAAAAATCGCGAAAAACTTATTATGGTTTGTTCTTCCTTGAAGAAATCACTTCATATCATCTTCTTGGTATTATAAAAGCAATTTTATGTTTGAGCAAAGGTACTCTGTCATATATGTAGTGTAATTTGACCAAAACACAAACAATGCCCCTTTAATCTCTTTTAAATGAAAAGATATGATCATTATTTAGTAATTTACCCTACGCTATATCTCCTTTTAAGGCAAAAAGTAGTATATAGTGATTAGATTTAACCTTGTTACGGCATTCCCCTGCACTCCCCTGCATTCCCCTCATTAGCTATGCCTAGTCAATGACAATTTCCTGCATACTAATTTGGAATAGGTAACTTATTAATGAATATTAATAAAGGGAATGCCTTTTCATGACCTCAACTACCTATACCTTTTGTGTTATTATGAAACAATAGGAACAACAGCCTTGCCCAAACTTGCCCGCTCTATCCCAACTCACTTCAAAACAAAACACAACTGACACAGATAACTTTACAGACATATAGAGTAAAACAACATGCCTTGACCAGGACTCGAACCTGGGTTACTGCGGCCACAACGCAGTGTCTTAACCACTAGACCATCAAAGCTGTGATCGATATTATAACCAAATAAAACTTATAAGAGGGTTCCGAAACATTCAAGTTTAGAAGCAATAAAATTGCACAGTATAAAAAACCGCTTTTTACTTTACTAAGATCCGCAACATTCTTTTAGCCGCTTCATCGCTAGACTCTATATCGATTTTCAGTTTGCCAGCCATCACCCACTTTAAGTTTTAATTTCTTTTCCGGTAGCTTCAATGTTCAAACTTTTAATTATGCGAACTTACACTGAACTAAATTTGCATGAAAAATTAGCACCTCGGAAAAATAAACAAAGCAACCAATTACACACGCGCGCTAAAACAATAAAACCACACTTTGTTAAGTTCAAACTATATTTATTGATAACAAACAAGTTCATAATTATACAGACAATTTAAAAGCTTAGATGGAAAGGAACAGAGTTGATTTAGTCTTATTCATCGGGAAGAGCTTGTTTGACAAACAATCGATTGAGTAAGAATTTTCGCTTATCGATGGCAAGTTCTGTCGATTCGAGCCAATCAAATCCCTCTGTGTCTTTTAACTCTTGCTGGGTTTGAATAACTTTTCGAAAGGTCGAATCTTTCTTCATAGCACGCATCCATTGTAGATTCTCTAAGAGTATTTTTCTCAGTTCCTTTCTATAAACAGGAAGCAAGGCATTTTCAGCTTTAATGCGAGCCACGTTGTGTGAATCTCCGTTTTGCTCGTATTCATTTATCAAAGCGTTGAACTCGGCTTCGTGGCGACTAAAAGCTTCATCTTGAATACGCGACCAAGGATCTATCTGCTCTTTCTCTTCTTGGGAAGATCCCATTTCTTCGCTAGATTGAGAGCCTTGAGATGACTGTTCGCTTTCTTGCGAACTTTCGCTTTCTTCGGAATACCCATTCCCTTGTTGATAGTCGCTCCACATCGTCGATCAGTGATCTTAACTGCACAAGTTCTGACAACACACTAAACTATACTGAGCTGATGGGGTGTTTCTTTTATATATTTCGATAAAGGCGCGGTTACGCGGCAAAATCCTAATGAATTGATTTGTGTTTTGTTTGATAACAAAATGTTAGAATGAAATAACTTTACGGACGTTCCGCGAATTCACTATAAGTGCCCAGTTTATCATCCAAGAAATTTAATATTCGAGGCTGTTTTCGCAAATCCTTGATCATATATAAAAAAGTAACCAGATTCCCGTATTTACTGTTGTGATCAAATGATAGGGGTACAGGAGGGGCACAGGAGGGGTACAGGAGGGGTACAGGAGGGGTACAGGAGGGATACAGAAAGGGTACAGGAGGGGTACAGGAGGGGTACAGGAGGGGTACAGAAAGGGTACAGGGGGGTACAGGAAGGGTACATCCACGTCACGTGTATAGTTGGCGTTTCTTACAGTCACCGTATTATGTATACACTTTACAAAATAAACCATCGAGGAGGTGAATGTGTTGTTCTTTTACGACATTTGGCGGTTTTGGTTGCTTTTCCAACACCTCCTGTTCCTGTTTTCAATAAACCCTTTGCTCTCCTAGGTATAGATAGATTATAAACAACGCTTTTTTCTTCTTGTTGAGTTGATGGATATGTTTTACTTGTGGAAAATACTCTCGAGTCTTTGCTGTTCTCCGTTTCATGATAGATAACCACTTTTACCTTGGGTTGCAGTTTGGCCTCTTGCAGGTACTTTCTTCGCTGAATGTGATCCAGTTGATGCACATCAGTGAGATGGTTAGATAATTTCACGAGGTATTTTGCTCCACATCCCGGAATTGGGCAATCGCGACACACTCGTTTAACCATGTTAACAGCTCGAAATCTGAACACATATGAAGACCTTTAACGAAATGTTTACCTTAAAAAAAAAAAAACAAGGACAAAAAGGACAAAATAAGGACACTAGGGACATTTTAAGGTCAATAAGGACAAAACGAGGACTATCAGGACAAAAGGGACAAACGGGACATATCTAGTCTTAATACCTCCCCGATCACGGTCTCCAAACATACCTAGACTTGTCCAAGTGACTGCAACCATAATCATTTTGGGAAAGTTTAATTTTGCGGATGAACGATTTGTTTGAAATCTTTTTTATCTTTGTAATCTTTTTAAGAGAAAACGTTTGCGCGAATATTTTGTGGTTGTCGTCACTTGGACAAGTCTCGGTATGTCTCCAGACATACCGAGACTTGTCCAAGTGACGACAACCACAAAATATTCGCGCAAACGTTTTCTCTTAAAAAGAAATGTCTCCAGACATACCGAGACTTGTCCAAGTGACGACAACCACAAAATATTCGCGCAAACGTTTTCTCTTAAAAAGATTACAACGATAAAAAAGATTTCAAACAAATCGTTCATCCGCAAAATTAAACTTTCCCAAAATGATTATGGTTGCAGTCACTTGGACAAGTCTAGGTATGTTTGGAGACCGTGATCGGGGAGGTATTAAGACTAGATATGTCCCGTTTGTCCCTTTTGTCCTGATAGTCCTCGTTTTGTCCTTATTGACCTTAAAATGTCCCTAGTGTCCTTATTTTGTCCTTTTTGTCCTTGTTTTTTTTTTTTAAGGTAAACATTTCGTTAAAGGTCTTCATATGTGTTCAGATTTCGAGCTGTTAACATGGTTAAACGAGTGTGTCGCGATTGCCCAATTCCGGGATGTGGAGCAAAATACCTCGTGAAATTATCTAACCATCTCACTGATGTGCATCAACTGGATCACATTCAGCGAAGAAAGTACCTGCAAGAGGCCAAACTGCAACCCAAGGTAAAAGTGGTTATCTATCATGAAACGGAGAACAGCAAAGACTCGAGAGTATTTTCCACAAGTAAAACATATCCATCAACTCAACAAGAAGAAAAAAGCGTTGTTTATAATCTATCTATACCCAGGAGAGCAAAGGGTTTATTGAAAACAGGAACAGGAGGTGTTGGAAAAGCAACCAAAACCGCCAAATGTCGTAAAAGAACAACACATTCACCTCCTCGATGGTTTATTTTGTAAAGTGTATACATAATACGGTGACTGTAAGAAACGCCAACTATACACGTGACGTGGATGTACCCTTCCTGTACCCCCCTGTACCCTTTCTGTACCCCTCCTGTACCCCTCCTGTACCCCTCCTGTACCCTTTCTGTATCCCTCCTGTACCCCTCCTGTACCCCTCCTGTACCCCTCCTGTGCCCCTCCTGTACCCCTATCATTTGATCACAACAGTAAATACGGGAATCTGGTTACTTTTTTATATATGATCAAGGATTTGCGAAAACAGCCTCGAATATTAAATTTCTTGGATGATAAACTGGGCACTTATAGTGAATTCGCGGAACGTCCGTAAAGTTATTTCATTCTAACATTTTGTTATCAAACAAAACACAAATCAATTCATTAGGATTTTGCCGCGTAACCGCGCCTTTATCGAAATATATAAAAGAAACACCCCATCAGCTCAGTATAGTTTAGTGTGTTGTCAGAACTTGTGCAGTTAAGATCACTGATCGACGATGTGGAGCGACTATCAACAAGGGAATGGGTATTCCGAAGAAAGCGAAAGTTCGCAAGAAAGCGAACAGTCATCTCAAGGCTCTCAATCTAGCGAAGAAATGGGATCTTCCCAAGAAGAGAAAGAGCAGATAGATCCTTGGTCGCGTATTCAAGATGAAGCTTTTAGTCGCCACGAAGCCGAGTTCAACGCTTTGATAAATGAATACGAGCAAAACGGAGATTCACACAACGTGGCTCGCATTAAAGCTGAAAATGCCTTGCTTCCTGTTTATAGAAAGGAACTGAGAAAAATACTCTTAGAGAATCTACAATGGATGCGTGCTATGAAGAAAGATTCGACCTTTCGAAAAGTTATTCAAACCCAGCAAGAGTTAAAAGACACAGAGGGATTTGATTGGCTCGAATCGACAGAACTTGCCATCGATAAGCGAAAATTCTTACTCAATCGATTGTTTGTCAAACAAGCTCTTCCCGATGAATAAGACTAAATCAACTCTGTTCCTTTCCATCTAAGCTTTTAAATTGTCTGTATAATTATGAACTTGTTTGTTATCAATAAATATAGTTTGAACTTAACAAAGTGTGGTTTTATTGTTTTAGCGCGCGTGTGTAATTGGTTGCTTTGTTTATTTTTCCGAGGTGCTAATTTTTCATGCAAATTTAGTTCAGTGTAAGTTCGCATAATTAAAAGTTTGAACATTGAAGCTACCGGAAAAGAAATTAAAACTTAAAGTGGGTGATGGCTGGCAAACTGAAAATCGATATAGAGTCTAGCGATGAAGCGGCTAAAAGAATGTTGCGGATCTTAGTAAAGTAAAAAGCGGTTTTTTATACTGTGCAATTTTATTGCTTCTAAACTTGAATGTTTCGGAACCCTCTTATAAGTTTTATTTGGTTATAATATCGATCACAGCTTTGATGGTCTAGTGGTTAAGACACTGCGTTGTGGCCGCAGTAACCCAGGTTCGAGTCCTGGTCAAGGCATGTTGTTTTACTCTATATGTCTGTAAAGTTATCTGTGTCAGTTGTGTTTTGTTTTGAAGTGAGTTGGGATAGAGCGGGCAAGTTTGGGCAAGGCTGTTGTTCCTATTGTTTCATAATAACACAAAAGGTATAGGTAGTTGAGGTCATGAAAAGGCATTCCCTTTATTAATATTCATTAATAAGTTACCTATTCCAAATTAGTATGCAGGAAATTGTCATTGACTAGGCATAGCTAATGAGGGGAATGCAGGGGAGTGCAGGGGAATGCCGTAACAAGGTTAAATCTAATCACTATATACTACTGCAAAAAAATCTATACCCTTCCTTAGACAACTAGCATTTTAGGAAGAAGTGGTTAACTCCCGGGCGGGTTGTTCGAAGCAGGAGGTAGTTAACCCGCTAAAGTTAGAGCCAGCTTTAGCTTTACAAAGCACTTTACTCTCAATCATTTTTATGCTACAATTTGACTTTGACTGCTGTCAAATTATTAATAAAGTTAAGCAGTGAAAACGTTGAATAGAAATAGAAACCTGTATAACATTTTTTTCCCGTCAGAGGCGGATCCAGGAATGTTTGATTGGAGAGGCCCAAACTTTGATTCAGAAAACACTGTTGAAACTTTTTGGGGGCAAATTACTTCAAGGGTTTCTGCATTCAGTGTTGCAACAAATTTTATACATTTTGTCCCGTCTACACTTCTTTAAAGCTTAATTAATAATTTCGTGTTTTACTATCAATTTAAACCATATATGATGGTTTCACTTTGAAATATTGACTTTGAAATTACATTTAAGAGTAATGATCCGCATAAGAAGGATAGCGCTGAACGGCAATGCACGATGGAATGTCAACTTTTTTCATTGTTAAAACTAGTGATCTTATTGGCCTAGACTCAAAAACCGCTAAAAAGTTAAGGTTCAAGGTGCATTTTGTCTAATTTTTTTAAGGTTTCAAATAATTTGAGACCCAGTTGCACAACATGCAATTTTTAAAAGATATTGTATTTGGGGAACTTCATCAAAGAAGCAAAATTATTAGCTATTGTCTTCTGCTATTCTGATTGGTTAAGCACGAACATTTCCTAAAAATTTATCTGACGCAAATGGATTTTCTCTATTTTTATAATGAAATATAGTTATTAACCATCAGCTCCTCCTCTATTCTTGAAATCAAAGATATTCTATGTGGGAAAGAGCCAATGCCGCAGAACAATGAAGTTTGCTATCGTTCTTTGCTATCGTTCTTATGCGAAGGTTACGCCAGGTCACGCTATTTGGAATGGTAGCGTGCCTTATTAAAATTGTCAGGGTCAGTCAAATTGGTGTTTAGAATTGGTTCCTCTTTGGGGTAAAAATTTTCTTTGAGCCACGCCCACAAACGAGATTCTGGTACCTTTTAGGGGTGTTTTTTGAAAATTTCCGACGAGCACCCCCGTCATTTTTATATGGGAGTCCCCCCCGGGCATTGAGCAGGGTGTCATTGAGATTTTAGTGGCATTATTTATCGGAGATTTTTTGCCCACCAAAAATGTCTGAAAAAAGTGAAAGCCTAAACATTGCCAAGACTGAGTTAATGTTAATAGGTTCACGTCAAAGGCTTGCTAATTCCGCTACCCATTCACTTAATGTACAGATTGAAGGGCATGTAATTAAAAGAGTGAGCGACACTAAATCATTGGGAATTTACATTGACCAAAATTTACCTTGGTCCAAACATGTTGACGAAATCGCCAAGACCATTTCTTCTGGTATAGGTGCACTTAAAAGGCTAAGGCCCTTTATAAGTGAAGAAACGGCTATTCTTCTATATTGAGCTCTTATCGAGCCGCACTTCGACTACTGCTGCCCTGTGTGGGACGGTCTAAGTATTGAATTTGCCGATAAGCTGCAAAAATTACAAAATCGCGCCATTAGGGTTATTACTAAGTCTGACTTTTATTCTAGTGCTACTACCCTTCGCACTAGTCTAGGATGGGATGACCTCTCTACCAGAACTCGGCAGAATGAAGAAAGTCAAAGCGAAACTAATGTTTAAAACTGTAACCAACCAAACTCCGCAGTATCTTCAAGGCCTGTTTACACCTTTCAGCACAGACTATGAACTTAGAGACAAGGAAAACAAATTTTGTCTGCCCATACAGACTTTTCAGTTTAAAACGCAGTTTTTGCTATAGTGGGGCACTGTTGTGGAATAATCTTCCACAGAATGTTGGGAATGTTAGAGCCATTAGATCTTATAAAAAGTTTAATAACGAAATCAATCGCCTTATGTCCACCTCGTACTCCCACACGGCAAACATGTAAACCAGTTTTTACCTTGCTTTGTGACTGACGTTTTTACCGTGTTTAAATAAAGGGTAATCGTCTAAATGTGAGCTATGCTGTTTATAAACTAGCAGTAATCGGAGAATATGGAGACGCGTTCGAAGGAACTTCCGGCGGAAATGAGCCCCTGAAAAAAGCAATAGGGGCGGCCATTTTGAAGACCGGCTGCCAAAAATTCTCAAATTTTACTGCACGTAAACCACAGGAAAACCAACACGAAATTAGAATATTGCGTTCTTCGAACGCGATAATGTTTAGGAATTTATTGCTTGAAGCATGTTTAGAAACAATAGCCCGTTGAATAATTATTCGGAAATCCAATCTTAATCCTTGGGGAAATTCCCTTTCGATTTCGATCTTAAAAAAAAAAGAAAAAAAACATTTTGGGTATCCGTTTCTTCCTTCAAAGGAAGAAACAGTTGAACTAAAACTCGCTGGAATCGCTTCGAATCGACCACAAAACCACTCAAGACACAAGTAAACACACAAAGAAGCTCAGGTGAGCCAGTATTATTCAAGTATCGTTCCTAACTATACACTCAAATTCGAAGTGAACAATCGCTATTACGCAACAGTTACCTGTAAACATCACTTGAGCTTGGGCTTCCTGTGAGTGGAGAAATATTTTGACATGCAGATCGACTCTACACTTTTATAATCGGAAACGAGGTAGAGAAGATAATGATAGCTTTTATTCTTCGTAGGTGAGGCATGTTGTTTTGTTCAACATTTACCAGTTCCAGTCGTTTGAATGTCTATACAAGATTTTTCCATTTCATTGTTTCATTATAAACTTGCGAAATTATTGAACGATAACCATTTTATCCTTGCGCATAATTCATTCCCTTCTGTTTGAATCATTTGATTGAACCGTTTCCGGACATCAACCGACTCGCGCACAGCACGAGCCACTGCACTACACGTGAAGAAAACGAGACAAAGTTACAAACACTGTCGACCCCTCCTTAGGAATATAATTGTCCAAGAGGCACGTAACCAGAGTTGACCAGGGTCTCTCTTCTCTTGCTCCAGGAGGCGGGAAGGACCCTGGGAACGAGGTTGTCAGAGTCACAGCAGAAGGACTACTGAGATTAAAACAATTTACCATGTTAGATGATATTATTACATATATTTCAGCATATTTGACAGAGCTTCTGATTGGCTGGAGACGGTAATAAAGTGGTGCCGTGTACTAACAAGCTTAAGGAATTATAACAGACAGACTGCTGAGATTTAAACTGATTATCACATCTTATTTCCTGAACTCTCAGCAGACTTTAGTAAACAATTCTGTTGAAGTCACAGCTGGTTGTTAAGGGATAAACCCCTAATTATATGCATGCTTGCTCACATTGTTTAACCCTGGCGTTCTTACTCATCATATTTAATCACGTCATTTGAAGTTGTTTTGACCATCAGTTCGCCCTTCTTTGCATAAGAAACATTTATGTTATTCCTATGAACACATCGCCTACATAGATAATCATATTACTTTTGTCGTAGTTAGAGATCATTTTTCTTACATATGGGATCTCGGCCAATTTATTGTAATTCTTAATTCAGTTCTTAAATCTCTGGATTTGATTGGTCTTAATTGTTTTCTCGCGCTTTCGTTGAAGTTTCCATGTGACTTTACCAAAGAAGGAATTAGAAAAAATACATCTTGTCGAGAACGTTCTTTTCATTTCTGTAAAAGCAGCAAGCTCACTCACTTTTGTCTCGTATTTAATAACTACCATTTGGACAAATGTTGCTTTGACAAGTAGTCGAAGAATCAACCCCCTCCTCCAGAAATCCATTGTTCTAACGTATTGAATGTGTCGTTTTATTTGCTGCGAGCCTCCAGGCGAGTAGCACACTAATCTTTGGTTTGCCAATAGAGACATAACCGACACCGGAAACCGCGCATGAAAAACCACTGGCACCCAGGGTAGATTTTTGTTTGTCACGATGATTTTGTGTAGCGTACGTCCAGCAGTGCCATCATACTTAGATGCGCCTGGCTCTGAATGCGTCTTTCGCCTTCCATAGCACGTACTCGCTTCAAAGTAAGTGTTTCTATTTGTAAATGTATCATGCCAAATTCAAACTTATTTGTTGCTGGAAGCATTCACGGATCAAGGTCACGAACGATTTAGTGACATTTCACGGGGAAGGCAATGTTCTTTTATAAGTTTTTCAGCGTTATTACGTGATCAGAGCTTGCCGATTGAACAATGGATCACAAAGAGCATTCATCAAGGTCACGAAGGATATAGTGTCTATAGTGACATAGTGTCTATAATGACATTTCACGGGGAAGGCAATGTTCTTTTAGTATGAGTTCAGCGTTGTTACGTGCTCAGCCGGTTTGCCAATTAAACAATGGATCATAAAGAACTACTTACAATGGTATACAGCTGTGGTATATAATTCGAAAATGATGGTATGGTATTAAATTGACCCAATAAATAAATTTATGAAATTATCAAAATCTGTATGTATAGTTTCTGTTTCCGTTATGTTTTACTGCCCACCATCTGCTCGCAGCATTATCATTACCGCAATCTGTAACCTCTAGTTTTAAGGTCGCCAATAAGATACGCGATTACAACGGAAATAACTGTCGAATGTGAACTGAAGCATTACGTTTGCGTCCCTGTATAAAATTTAGTTTCTGGGTTTCAATTTTCATTTTCGTTTTCTGTTGTTCAAGTTTTCAGGTTTTTGAAGGGAACAAGAATCGCTGAGCAGTCATTACCTTTTGGAACTATAAATATAGAAGTAAGTTGTTAACAATATAAGTACTCATTGTATTTTTGTTACAGCGTGAACGATATTAAATTGAGCGAAGTTTGTTTTGCTTTGTTCCATAATTGCAGATGTGCAGTGTGGTTTGAGAGACCAGAAAACAAATTGGGCGTCTGTTAACTTTCACTTTCCTTTGCGCCAACGAGGACATCGTTTTAGATTTTGGAGTCCGCTTATTTAGAAGCCATTGCAAGAAGGTAAGTAGATGTTGTTGGCCTTATGAAATAGTTCAAATGTTTCTGTATAAAGTATATTTCTGTGGGAAATGAAAGTCGCGCGCGGCAATCCAAGATATCGTATAAGCGCAAAGATTAAACACTGACATGATCATGGTCATAAAAATATTATTTAACTGATTTTATGGGTCAAAACCAGAACCTAACCGTCATTAGCTGAGATTATCTTCTGCCACCTGATATCTTACACCATGTCGTAATGACGTAAGATCTACAAAGATGCTTCGCATGTTTGAGTTCTTTACGAGTATTTTATGCAAGTGGGTAAGCCACGAGATACGAGCTAGCAAGGAAAACAAACCACTCGCGTGTTATAATTATATATTGACCGCAAGCTCGTGGCTTCTCGTATCACGCAAAACACAAAGTAAAGACCCTGTCACACTAATGCGTATGAGAGAAACGTATGAGTTGCGTATGAAAATTCATAAAATAATTTTCATACGCACAAAATGCCTTTGAAAATACAGCGTTTGACCAGCGTACTTGACCTATGAGTAACGTATCTCTAGCGTAACTCTCGCGTATTCAGCGTATGCCTAGCGTATGCTTAGTGTATAAACCAAAGGTCCGAATACGCACAAAATTTTTAAGCATGCTTAAAAAATCTTTTCTGCCTCGCCGTATGCCAGCGTATGCCAACGTATGGGACCGTGCTTGAAACGTATACAACCTATGCCTAACGTTTCCCTAGAGTATATCAGCGTATGCGAGCGTATGAGTGATATTTTTCATACGCTGGCATACGCTAATACGATACGCAATAGTGGGCCATAGGTCAAGCATTTTGCGCTCTATATTTTGCTTTCTTTGATGTCTTCTGAATTTTTTCACATTCATAAATGAGTGTTCTGTCCTTAAATTTGTAATGCTTATTAAATTCTCTAACTTCAAATGTTAATCGACTGATCCGTTAGTTTTATACATTATCGTGGCCATCGATATACAAACAAAAGAAATTTCTGAGATTTTCAGACACAAAATTTATGACGATTACAAACAACGCAGCGATCAAGTTATTCCTTTCGCTGTATTTATACATTTTACCCCGTCTACACTTCGTTGAAACTTTTTATGATTTTGCTTTTGTTTTACTATCGAATAAAACCTTACATAATATTGACTTGGAAATAGCTTGACTTAAAATTACGTCATTTAGCGTGACCTGGCGTCACCTGGCGTGCCTTACAATAGCTCGTTGAATGATTATTGGAAAATCCAATCTTAATGTTAGGGAAATTCCCATTCGATTTCGATTGTATTATTAAAAACATCTCGGGGTATCTACATGGCAAATTCTAGAACCATTACCGTCACTTTATAATAGTTAAACTTTCGTTTATTTGTCGCGTGATTAGAAAATCATGGGAGCAGCCCATGTAGTATCAGTCAGTCGTGCACGCGATCTGTCATGTAAGGGTTTTGCGATCGGCTTTCGTCATTTAAAGATTTTATTTATAAGCTTTCAAAATGAACAAAATATAAATCTTTGTGGTAAAAATTCCGTCCCTCATTAACATAGCTTTTACAGGTCCGCGGAGTTTTCGGAACTTTTGTAAAACGCCCATCCCAAGACAGCATGTATCAGACCAGTTTAGTGCAATTTATAGACTTCAACATTGAACAGGGCATGATTGAGATTTTTAAATCATTGTCCTGCCAATAGCGCGCGCTGCCTTTTTGGCCAGTCTGAAACGATGGTAGAGGGGGTTTGGTTGGGGGGGGGGGGGGGGGGGGCTAAAGCCCATCCAGCCCCTCCCCTACGCAGTACCTGTTAAAATACGTTATACCGAGTCCTTAGACCTCGGAAAACATTTTCTAATTGTCAGTAATGCTATATCAAAGTAATGCAAATTGATCATTCGCTTTACTTAGTGCAGTGCCACCGGCACTTTTATTTATCGCTTTCTCTGCGTGTCATTTTTCCTAAAAAAGACTTGAACATTCATCACCAAGCTAAGTGATTGTCTACCTTTGGTGTAGGAACATCCCTGACTTTTACTTTTGTTTATATATTTACACCAGGAAAATTCTGAAGATGGAGTACAACTCAGAGCAGTTAAATTATTTCAGAATATGTTACATCGCCTTCAACGTGGTTCCCGAAGGGCTTCGAAAAGTCTTCAAGCAAGAGTGGGATTTCCGCTACAAAACAACTTCGTTTGGAGATTGGAAAGAAATTCCACAGAATGGCCGGGATTTCTTCAACAACGAGAAAAAGAAAAGTCGCACGAAGAATTCGCGGTATTTAGCAACAATACAAAACGGCAACACGGCGGAGTGGGATTGTAGTTGTCTGTTTTTTGCGATATTGTTCTCGGATAGCGTTGGCACTACTCTGAGTCCGGCCGTCAAAAAAGATGTGGATGATCTTCGACAGGTTCGCAACGATATCGCTCATAAAAATGAGGCTGAACTAACTGGTGCTGACTTCCAGAATTATGTAGCAAGAGTTTTAACTGCATTCAACTCTTTGAAGCTTTCAGTTGATGACATCGAGGCTGTTAAAAACCAGACGAGCTTTCCCATAGCAGAGGTAAAAAACTTGAAAATGCAGGCTGATCAGCTTAAAGCTGATTTGCAACAGGCTCAAACTACGATACGGAAAAGAGAAGAAGAAGTTGAGGCTCTCACATCAGAAGTTACAAATCTAACGTTTGAATTACAAGAGACAAAAAACACATTGCAGACGAAAGAAGAAGAAGTCGAAACCCTTACTGAGGAGATAAATTCCAAAGTCGAGTCTTTCTGTACTCTCACATTCAAGCCATCGCATGAAATCATCAGACGTTCAAACGATGTCACGAGAATCATGAAAAAACTGGAAGAGCTTAAAAATGGAAGCAATGGACTCGTCAGCACTATTTATTTATCAGGAAATCCAGGTTGCGGCAAAAGTCAAATCGCTCGTCAACTTGGTCAAGAAATCTTTGACAGAAGATCACGTGTAAGTAAAGGTCTAACATTTGTTGCAACACTGAATGCAGAAACCCTTGATTCACTTGCCGACTCCTATACCAGTCTGGCTAGACATCTGGGAATTACAGAATACGCTTTGACCAACCTGGCAACCTCAAAAGTGGACAGCCCGAGAGAAATAATCCAGCATCTGAAGCGATTGATTTTGCCAAAACTAAAGCAGTTCTCCGACTGGCTGATGATTGCAGATAACGTTGTTGATCTAACCTTGGTTCGCAACGATCTGCCTCCGACCGCCAGTGAAGAATGGGGCCACGGTCAGGTGCTAATAACTACTCAAGATAGCAGCACAGTACCCTTCAATGCTCCTCATACTTACCATGAGTCTCTCAGTAAAGGAATGCAGCCCGATGACGCAGTAGAGCTATTAAGACAAGTATCTCAAATTTCGAAGCAAGAGCAAGCTGAGAAGGTTGCCGAGGTTCTCGAGTATCAGCCACTTGCTTTAGCAGCTGCTGCATTTTACGTACAAACAGTTGTGATCAATGGTTCTCCGAACTACAGTTGGGAAAATTACCTGGAAACGTTTAGCCGCGGTGAACGTGAAGCAACAGAAGAACCACTTGCGAAACAGAATATAGCGTATTCCAAAACAATGACTATTGCCATTAAAATGGCAATGACAAGAGCTTTGGAAAGCGATGAAGTTCTTCGTCAAGTATTTTGTTTGTTCTCGCTGTGCGCATTCGATTCTCTCCCGACTGAAGCTGCTGTCGACTTTGTTAAATTTGGTACAAAAAGGCAAACTGAAGAGTTAATCAGGGCGACCATTTTGAAATCCTCATTGATAACATGCTCATATGAAGACGGGATACCCAACTATTTAAGGGTACATAACATTGTTTATGAAATGTTCAAGTCAGTTTTTACATCTGACAAGGAATTAAGAAACAGAGTTCAAAATGCATCTGCAGCCATTAAAACTTTTCACTCTTTAATGAAGAGAGACCAAAAGCGCTTGTCTGCAAGTGAGCATGTGTGCGAAAAGTTACGCATAATCACGGCTCATTGTAAAGTGTTACTTGCAGTTCTTACCAGTAATTTTCCTGTAAAAGAATTAGCAGCGAATGAATTATTACCCATAATCACCCCTGTCGATTTAGTTTCGTGGCTTTCCTTAACTGCTGATGTTTGTCGTTGCCTTAGTAAACCATCAGACGCAAATCTCTTTTCAACATCAGCCTGTCATTTTGTGAATTACCTAAGTGACACGGAAGCCAATAAATCGTTGAAAGCAGAGGCTTTCTCTGTACACGGCGACGTGTTGCAATTGAATTGCGAGTATGAATTGGCGCTTTCATTTTATCAACAGGCTAGAGCCATCTGTGTAGATATTCACGATGAGCGAAGTGATCAAGTAGCATTAATTTATAACAAATTAGGAAATGTTTACATAGTCCTTAAACAGCAGAGTCAAGCTGAAGAATACCTTGAAAAGGCACTTTTCATTAGAAAACAAAATTACGGTGAACACCATGGTGATGTTGCAGCGAGCTATAACAACTTAGGAATTCTTTACAGTGACCTTGGACAGCACAGTCAAGCTAAAGAATACCACAAAAAGGCGCTTCTCATTAGAAAAAAGATTTACGGTGAACACCATGGTGATGTTGCAGTGAGCTATAACAACTTAGGTATTGTTTACAGTGACCTTGGACAATATAGTCAAGCTAAAGAATACCATAAAAAGTCGCTTTTCATTAAAAGAAAGGTTTACGGTGAAAAGCACCCCCATACAGCTGGTTCTTACAACAATCTAGGCTTGGCTTACAGTGGCCTTAAGCAGTACATTTTAGCCAAAAAATGCCTTGAGAAGGCACTAAACATTTATAAAATGGTTTACGGTGAGCAGCATGCTAAAGTGAAAAGAATTTACCACAACTTAAGAAACGTTGAAAGAAAACAAAGAGAACATAATCAAGCAAGGTATAAATGTTGTATTGTGTAAAAATAATGGTAACAGTTCAACTTACATTAGAGACGGTAATTGTTATTGATTTTATTGTAAAACTGATTGATTTATTCTCTACTTATGTTAAAAATTAGATAGAATAGAATTTTAAAATGTAGACATGACTTTTTATTTTTTGTATTTTTTATGACATTTTTATAAACTAAATTGTTAATTTTGTAAATGTTCTGGCGGCTCTGATTAGCTAGCATCTGAGAGCAGTATGAACGAACTGCTTCAAAGCCATTAAAATAGCATTTTGAGAAGTTTCATCGATTTTTGTTAAATAATATAAATAAAGTCATTGTACAGCTTGCAAGTGTGATATTGTGTAGTATCTGAGAGAAGCATCGGCCCCTAAAACTAAGGAAACAGAACTAAATTAAAAAGTCTAAAAATGTCGAAAGATTTACGATGCCTTATTTTTTTCAAAAACAGTCCTTAACAGGAGGGTGTCGAGATGGTGTGGTGGGGGTTCTCTCGAAAATTGATGCATGGTAAGTCGATCAGAGCTGCATGGAGACCCTTTATTAGACTGCAAAGCAGTGGGTTTTGTTTTCCTCTGAAGCTTAAGGAGGACGCGTGAAGAGGTGAGGAGACGCGAGGAGACGCGCTAATCGCTGATCAAAACAGGCGAGTTTTACAGTGCAATCCTTGATCTCTTTCAAATCAAAATCAAAATTTCTGATCATTATTTAGGTTAATTTTACCCTACGATTTATCTCCTTTTCATGCAAAAACAAATGTGGTAAACTCCCGGGCCAGGTCGTTCATCGAAGCAGGATGAAGCGGTTAACCCAAGATTAACACCAATTGTGAATTAAAATTTACACGTTTACAAAGCACATTCCTCTAATTTCTTTTTAGCCCACTGTCAAATTATCAATCAAATTTAAATAGTAAAAACGTTTTCAAACGAGAAAAACAGAAACCCAGATAACAATTTATCCCCGCGCTTAGCGTTAAGAGGGTAGGTGGAAAGGGTTTCCTCGTTTACAAAACACATTCCTGTAAATTCTGCAAATTGACTTTGACTGCTGTCAAATTATTAATTTAATTTTAACAGTGAAAACTTTTTCATACAAGCAGAACAGAAACCTGAATGACAAGATCACAGCTTCAGTTTACATCATACCAGTCTCATGCGCAACCTCAAAATGGCCAATACAAATGACAGCTTTGCTCGTTCTTCTATTTAGGTTTTTAAAATGCAGTTTTGATTAATGTTGTTTGCAAAATTTCTGAAAAGAATGCACGTCACTTTTATAGGGAAATCTTATAGGGAAATCTCCACACCGATGTTTCTCATGCGCATTTCATTGAATAGTTAAATATATTTTCTTAACTGTAAATGAAAGGACCACTCGACAAATTCGAAATACTGGATCCCTGGGAAGGATCTGATCAGCGAAATTAATTAGAAGCAAATGAAATGAAAGGCTGATCGTACAGTGAAGGAATATATTTTGAATATATTTTGAATATATATAGTCTATCCACCAATTTGTGTATCTTCATTTATGTTGTTGAATCTATATATATATATATATATTGATATTACCTGATGAGTGTGGCCATCATTTGACCATACGAAACAGTGCTGTAGTAATAAAACGATGAACTACCTCTGAAGTCTTGAACCAATTTATTATAATTATATATATATATATATATATATATATATATATATTCAACAACATATATGTATATATATATATATATATATATACATATTTATATTTTTAAAATATATTCATTTACTGTACGATCAGCCTTTCATTTCATATATTTTTTTTAATTTAAATTACAATTAAATTCCTGGAGTATTTTTGCTTTGTATTCTAAAAGCATTGTGTTCATACAAATTTTGATATTTTAAAAGTTCGTTTTAAGCGACGATTTGCAAAAAGATCAATCATCGAAGGTCCGTCGATAGCCAGACTATCCATCGAAATCAGAACTTCGGATGTTCGTCGGGCGGGACGAAGGTCCACCGAGATCCAATTTCGGAAGTACGTGTCGGGAGTAACGTAGAACCTCGGAAATCAAACTTTAGTAGTATATGTCGAGAGAGACGAAGATCTACAAACATCAAACTTTAAAAGTATGTCGGGAGCGACGACCATACATTGAGATAAAACTTCGGAAGTACGTCGGGAGCTATATGTGGGGAGTAACAATGATCCACCGGTGTCAATCACTGGAAACCCATACCATTATAATTAGTGATGACGTTCCAAAATGAACAATCTTTGGAAGAAAGGGATGCACAGAGATCATCGGTTATTCGTCGATAGCTGCGAAGATCCACCAAGATCAAACTTCGGAAGAAAGGAAGCGAAAGAAAGAAAGGAAGCGACGATACTTGTCCATTGAGATCAAATTTCGGAAATCTGTCGAAAGCAACGATGATCTACTATGAGATCAAACTTCGGAAGTGCGTCATGAACGAGATAACGCAGCAATTGAACCGGATTAGCAGGTAAATAATCCAAGGCTAATCGAGTTAACACGCTTTCTGTTCTCCATTGTTGTTCCTTCTGCGAAGCTGTTTCGTCCAGAACCGAAAGTCGTCAAACCCAGCTCACTGTCCTCCTCTATCACTTTTAGATTATTTTGCAAATCGTCCGTGTTGTTATTAGCTGAACTTGCATCCATCAACCCGTTTCCACTGCACGGTTTTTTTTTCCTTGGTGTCTAACAACCCGCCGTTGCAGTCATCGGAGGATTTTTTAACTAGTTTATCCGCGTTTTTCTCGAGCAGTGAGGGCATTACACGCGCACTCACGCCATACTTCTCAAGTACGTTGCTTATTGAGCAAAATATGCTTGAAACGAAAGCGAGACCCACCAAAAACAACGGCACAAGTAGATAGTCAGCATTGTTACCAAACTGCGGTAAATAATCCCCAAAACCAATCGTACTCAAAGTCGTGAACGTGAAGTAAAAGCACTCTATATATGACCACTCGTTGTGTCTCAAGTAAACCAAACAGGCCAGAAATGGAACTAAGAACAGAACAGTGAAGCAGATTGTTGTTAACGCAACTTTCAGTTGCAACTTTTGAAGGTGTGGTCTTCTTAAAACGTGTTTCTCGAAGATGGTAATCAATTCTGGAAAGAGCTCAGTGATTTTTTCCCCGATTACTTTGAGAGTTAAGCAGGTGCAGGGTATTCCGATTAGTGCGTAAAACACGCAAAACAGACGTCCTTGAACTGTTTTAGGTACGATGTTACCATAGCCTGCAAAAACAAACAATTCAGTTACAGAGTCTTCTGAAAGTTGGCCAATTCGTTTAAAACAGCTGTTCATGTTGATGTTAAGATTTTTGCAAACAGGGATCAACTTAAACCAGCTCGGCTGGATGGCCATCCCCAAGTAAATATTGTCGCATAACAAATTCATAACAAGAAACTGTACAAAGCTTGAACTCGTGGCGTCTTTGACCCATTGCAGTATTGATTCCGGAGTGTTTTGAGCGCTTTTACGGAGAAACATAAAATTTTGTCTAAAATGTAAGACCACACTACGATCACTACATTCAGTAGCCGACACTTGAAACCTTGATCGCAAGGTAAATGGCAAGTTACACATGAAACACAAATTTGCCAGGTGCCAGGTATTCCAGTAAGTTCGTAAAACACGCAAAACAGACGCCCTTGAACTGTTTTAGGTACGATGTTGCCATAGCCTACACAAACAAACAATTCAGTTACAAAGTTTTGTGAACTTTCAAGTTAACTTCCTAACACAATTACTAACTTGAAAAGGCATTGTCCTTAGGCTTAGGCAAGAGAAAAAAAAATTTAATGATTTTTTCTTGGTTCATGTCTGATCTCTTCCTTTAGACTTGAAAAGCGTAAGAAATGAGAACTGAATGGCCTTGGATCTGAAGGTCTCCAATGCTAACCCCAAGCTCGTTACCAGTGTCTTCTCCGTTTTCAAAATGGGGAACCGGGGACCGGGCGCAGAAACCCAGAAATACTATAAGAAGCAAGGGCTGACAACTGTGTAGAAAAAGTAACGCAACAATGGCATGATTGAGACCAAACCGAAGTTGCATTTAAACTTTCGGTTTGGTCTCAGTCATGCCATTGTTGCGTTACTTTTTCTACGCAGTTGTCAGCCCTTTCTTCTTATAGCATTTTGTTTATTTTTGGCTGATTAGATCTCTGATAGATCCTGCGTAAACCAGCAGCATTTTCGTGGGTGTTTCTTGGTGTTGCGAAAGCCATTGTTGGTTAGCTTTTGTGTTGTGGTGTGGGTATTGTTCAGTGTCTTGTGAATCTTTTGTTTTACGTCATTTGGTGATCACACCATCCGCAACACCAAGAAACTACCATTTTCGTTCACGGTCCCCTGCATTCCCGTTTTCAAACCCAGAAGTTTCTGGAGTAGAAAATTAAAAAGCCCAAAATATTATCAAGTAAACAAAAAAAAAACACAATTTCTAGCGAGAAATATTTGAATTAATCGCCTCTTCTCCTGCCCTCGATTAATCTCCTCTTTAAAAAAAAGTAGTAACAAACAATAATTTATCCCGGTTATTATTCGAAACTGAAACGATATGAAAACATTGTGTGAAACTAGCGTGTGTTGCGGCTACGTTTTTTCCGAAATAGGTGTTTATTTCTTCTTTTATGATATGGTTTAAGATAGTCGACACCTTTGATCTAAATTACTTCCCTGACGCAAACAACAAATCAATACATTCATACAAGTCATTTGCATATTTATTAACTCATTCTCTGCGGGCTTTCGGAGTTAATGGTAGCATTTACTGTTCTAGCCAATCAGTAGCTTTCGATTATTTCATGAGAATGTATTCAAAATTTAAGTATTTTATTCCAAGAAAGCAGCTTACGCTCTAAATGTCCTTGGTGTTTTTGCGTTTTTAAAAGGCTACATGCGTTTTTAGGAAAGAAAAACGTTTACAAGGATACTCAGTAACATTTCAAGATCTTACCCGTGATTAATGTCGACTACATGATCAACAATTTTAAAGTCAGTTGTAAAAATGTCTTTTCCATTTATGTTAACTCAGTATGGAATGTACGCCTGAGTTTTATTGCTTTTCTGTTTAAAGACATTAAAATGTCTCTATATGCGGATAAAATCAACGAAAAATTAAATCCTCTTTAATTAAACGCATCACACTCTACTTGAAACTATTCTTAAGTACTTTTGTAAGAACAATGAAATTTGAAAGAGCTTTTAAGGCCCGTTTACACAGGCGTTTTTGGTGCAATTTTTGTCGCAAGCATGCCAAGTTGCATCTTCAAATCGCATGTGTAAACAGGCGGCGATTTCAGTGCGATTTGTCGCGCGATATCGCAGAGGTTTCGAACATGTTCGAAAAAAAATGTTGATGCAACTTGGCGGCGATTTTTGGGAAATCACAGCAAATAAAAGCAAATGTCGCACCCGAATCACACAGGAAATCGCCGCTAGTTTACACTTGCGAGAAAAGTTGTATTGGAGAGCGCGACAAAAATGGCATCAAACATCGCATGCGTAAACGGGCCTTTATGTTAAGCTCAAATGACAAATTTAAGTGTAAGATTTGAATTAAAAAGAATCGAAAAAAAAAACATAAAAACATACACGTATATAAAAGTGAATTTCTGATCGTCCGACAAAAGTAATATGAAATTTAAAAGAGCTTTTGTGTTTAGCTCAAACAACAGATTTAAGTGTGATACATGAATTGAAAATAAATCGAAAAATAAATCTGAAAACATACACGTATAAAATTGAAATTTCTCATTGTCTGAATGAAGCCATATAAACAAGTACGCAGACAGCCAGAAATAAACGTGTTGAGTATATTTAACATTTTTTATAAACACAATGGCATAAAGCCTGGTTTCCATATAATCGCAACGATCGCAACGATCGCAACGATCACAGCGATCATTACGATCGATGATCGCTGCGATTCTTGCGACCCTTGCGATCATATGGAAACCAAAACGTTGCGATCGTTGCGATTGCGATCGCAGAGATAAGCCTGGTTTCCATATAATCGCAACGATCGCAGAATAAAGTGTTGTGCGACCCTTGCGATCATATGGAAACCAAAACGTTCCGATCCTTGCGATCGTTACGATCGTTGCGATTGCGATCGCAGAGATAGAAATTTTTCTATCTCTGCGATCGCAATCGCAATGATCGCAACGTCTTGGTTTCCGTATGATCGCAAGGGTCGCAAGAATCGCAGCGATCGTCGATCGTAACGATCGCTGCGATCGTTGCAATCGTTGCGATTATATGGAAACCAGGCTATAGAAACATTTCTATCTCTGCGATCGCAATCGCAAGGATCGCAAGGATCGCAACGTTTTGGTTTCCATATGATCGCAAGGGTCGCAAGAATCACAGCGATCGTCAATCATAACGATCGCTGCAATCGTTGCGATTTTTGGAAACCAGGCTTTAGGGCCTGGTCGCAATACAGTCAAAAACAAAAATTAGCCCGTGCAAAATGACATAAAAACAAAAACATTCCACAAAAAGCGTGTCCCACCTCAGCGGTTTCTTTTGTTTTCCTCGAGTTTTGCACGGACGGATTTTTGTTTTTGACTGTAGTGCGACCAGGCCCCAAGCGTCATTTTTCGAATAAATTCAACAATATATCAAAACAATACAACTCTTACCTACAGTTGTGAGCACGACCACCGCAAAAAGGATTGAATTTTCATAATTCCACCGTAGAAAATCTTCATTTCCCATCGACGTAGAAAGGAACGTTTTTGACCACGTTTTAGCGTCTTCTTCGGTGATGTTGTACTTCTTTATAATTTCAGTTCGTGTCTTATGTATTCTATCCATTTCTTTTACCTGCGGTTCGCTCTCAATAGCTTGGAAAATAAATGCGCCAAGCAAAACGTAAATTGCAAACAACGGCACTCGAATCAACAGAAGTTTTGTGCTCTCTGAGATAGCCATAACTGTGAAGTATCGATAATCCGTAAGCACAACTGATTCACCACTTTAGCTAACAACATGCGAGTGAGCTGTGATATTGAAAAAGTGTGTTTAACGCTGTAAAAAGTGTTAAAAATGAAACGAGACGTTTCGGCAATGCTTCCTTCGTCAGTAGTAAACATGTGTTCGTTGCTAACGTGTGCGAAAATTCAAAAAATTCAAACGCGCGTCGAAGAAAAAGCGCGCGCAAGGCTAGCATACGAGTTAGTATTGGTAATCATAAGGTTTCGAGTTCAATTTGGACTAACAAGTGCAAATTAATCCCAAATTGAACGAGAAAACCGTATGATTACTTATTAATGGCCGCGCGAAAATTGGGGCGAGAGCAAAAAATCGGAGGACGGGGGTGGAATACAGTGTAGTGTCAATACTTATGATTTTCAATAGGTTATGTTATGATTACTGTTTTTTTTGTATATATTTTCCCAAAAATGTAAGTGAATTGTTTGAATAATAAGCATGAATTTGTGTTAAATATAAATATAGAACTAAATAGTACAGAATTCGTCGTTTTCCATTGCTTAGCTTGTAATGTTTTATGCCCCGGGTATACGACGAGGAGGGGTTAGCTCCGCATAGTCATAGTCCAATGTAGACATCCTTAGGGATTGTCACGCAATCTTTCCTCCCTCGTGCTACATAGTAGGAAATTTGACGCAAAATTAAACGAGGCCCGGACGGGGCGATTGACTTCAACAAAAACATTGGTCAGCGGTCGCAAGCTAAAGGATTTCGTAATCCATATTTTCCGGTAGTTTCCATGACTTCTTCCAGCGAATGATAAAATTGTGTTTGCATGATAACTCTGCGTAATAAGTAAACAGCTTACCTCGAGCAAGAACGCAAAACCTCGGCTTTGGTTACCTTTAGGAGTGCCGCGCTATATAGCGAAAAACCAACTGTATTAGCGCGCGCTGAAATAGCGCATTTAATGTCATCAAATTGCGTCAGCAAAGTACTAATTAAAGTTCAAAAATGGCAAAAATTCAAATTTGACAAGTTAAAAAAACAACAAAATGTCACTCAAAAATTGCTCAAAAAAAAAAGCGTCACACTCCGGACTTGTGTGGTTGCTCTTTATCAGGTTTTTTATCTTTCAACCATGCAATTGCAGACTCGAGAGAAATTACTACTTTTAGAAACTCGATAACATTCATCGTTTTCTCCCAAAATGACTATGATCGCGAAATTAATTCAGTCGCAATTTTAGCGCGCGCTAATACAGATGTTTTTTACAGTTGCTAATACAGTTGTTCAAAACCTATCATCGTTTTCTCTTAAAATGACAATAGGGGACTTTAGATCGGACGACGAGTACGAGATTGAGTACGAGTACGACTTTTGAATTTAAAGCCAGTCACGTCCCCAAAACTATCGGTCCCTCCTGTTGCAAACCAGAAGATAAGAAGACTCTAGGTATAAAATTTGTGTGGTAAATGGTTCTTTAGAGTACGGCGAACTAAGTTTTAAAAGTCGTACTCGTACTCAATCTCGTACTCGTCGTCCGATTTAAAGTCTCCTAATTACATGATCACGAGATTAATTCGCAATTTTAGCGCGCGCTTATACAGTTGTTTTTACAGTTGCTAATACAGCCGGTCAAAACCAATCATCGTTTTCTCTTAAAATGACAATTTTACTCGCCATATGATCGCGAAATTAATTCGCTATTTTAGCGCGCGCTAATACAGTTGATTTTACAGTTACATGTTCAGACCTATCCTGACCACGCAGAACTCTACAACTACTGCCGCTGACGATACATACTGCATCCTCACTCAAAATCATAGTCCACGAAAAAAATTATATACATGAAAAAATTTGCATCCTTTTTTTTGGAACTTTTTTTTCTTTTTTTCTCCAAAAAAATTTCTTTTTTCAAAACATTTTTGCATCAATTTTTTTTTCGATTTGTAATTTGCACTCGTGTTTCACTTTTTGCACTGGTGTTACACTTCAACTGCACTGCTCTTAGCCAATGAGAATCGAGTAACTTTTTCATGTATATTATTAATTATGAAAAGCCAAAGTCTTGCTTTAAAAAATAAGGTGGCTGAACACAGTTGGCACGCGCTCTTCAATTTCAGCTGCTTACGTGAGTCAGCACGTGCAGAGTTTTGAGAAAAACAAACGTGGCGCCTATTCAGCCATCATTTTAATTTTGCTCAGCGTGGATCGCGAAAGCAGGGCCGTAGCCAGAAAAAATAAGGACTGAGGCAATATCCATGGTTAAATTCCCCGCCTAGCTATTTAGGGTCTTTATGACGACTATGTTTAAACAAAACACTGGGATCATGACTGAGGCAAGTGCCTCGGTTTGCCTCATACTTGCTACGGCTCTGGAAAGTGTTGTTTTTCGTCTTAAAATCAAACAATTTGTTGTTCGTAAAAATGTTTGTTGAATCAATAGATGATTTATAGAACCATAAGTTTTACACTGCCTTTTTGGTCGTTTTTGTAGTCAAATGCAACGCATGCGCAGTTGACCAAAACATTGTGACTGGATGTTTTAGCGACTTTCATCGGAAACGTGCTGATTTCTACGGAACCACTCGTTAGAATTTCACGAAATTTGGCACAATAATAGTTTCGAATATGCCGAACTCATCTACCATCAAAAATTTGAAATCTAACAAAGGAGACTTTTACAAAACGCAAACATATTAAACCATAAATTACGGAAGATCCCTTTGTTAAAATTACATGAGACCAGTGTTAACATGCGAATATTTTTACGAGTATACTGTAGACAAATGATGGACAAAATCTAACGACTAGATTTTCTGAAAATAAACGAAACCAAATATTGCAGGCTGATTAACAATCCACCGTGTTGCCATGGCAACAATGTTAAAGCTCAACAAAAATATCAAAATATATAGCTTGATGCTTAGTCGTATGCCTCACCAATTTTGGGCGCCCAGACTTAAGTGGTTTTAAAATGACAATGAATGATGCATAGGTACTGTGAAACTGTGTTCAGTCACCTTAAACTACTCGGCGCCGAAGTCTTATAATTAAGAATAAACCGCATTTCTTCGCGTCTTCTCCTGATCTGGTCACCTAGATTCGCTTTAATCACCGCTACCATCATGTCGCTGAGGTTGTGGTTTGGTCTCGTAAAATGTTCCGGCACTGGTAGCGCAATTTTATTTTTGATCACATCCAACCGGTGTTCACGGAAGCGGTCTCCAAGACGACGGCCTGTCTCTCCAATGTAGACAATTGCAGGGCATTTGCGGCATGAAATGCAGTAGACCAATTGGCTTGTGATGCACATATAATACCCCGAGATCTCCATGTGTCCATTTGTAGTTCTGATACTGTCACTGGAATTGATGAAAGGACAGGTTCGGCAGTCGTTCGGCAGTCGTTCGGCAGTCGCAGCGAACGTGAAGCGACAGAAGAACCACTTGTGAAACAGAATATAGCATATTCCAAAACAATTACTATTGCCATTAAAATGGCATTGACAAGAGCTTTGGAAAGCGATGAAGTTCTTCATGAAGCGTTTCGTTTGTTCTCGATGTGCGCATCTGATTCTGTCCCGATTGAAGCTGCTGTTGACTTTGTTAAATTTCGTACAAGAAGGCAAACTGAAGAGGTAATTAGGGCGAACAGTTTGAAATCCTGCTCATATGGCGGAGACGGGATACCCACCTATTTAGGAGTTACTGTACATAACATTGTTCATGTAGTGCTCAAGTCAGTTGTTAAATCTGACTTGGAATTAAGAAGCAGAGTTCAATATACAGCTGCAGCTATTAAGATTTTTCACTCTTTAATCAGTGAAGAAAGACATAGACCTGTTGTTTGCATGCAAGTGGGCCTGTGTGCGAAAAGTTACGCACAATTATGACTCATTGTATAGTGTTACATGAAGTTCTTACAAGTAATTTTGCTGTAAAGGAATTAGCAACGATCGCGAATAAATTATTACCAATAATCATCCCTGTCGATTTACTTTCGTGGCTTTCCTTAACTGCTGATGTTTGTCGTTGCCTTAGTAAACTATCAGACGCAAATCCAAGAAAAAAGATATGCGGTGAACAGCATGGTGATGTTGCAACGTGCTACAGCAACGTAGGGTTTGTTTATAGTGACCTTGGACAGCACAGTCAACCTAAAGAACTCAATGAAGAGGCGCTTTTTATTAGTAAAAAGATCTACGGTGAACACCATGATAATGTTGCATCGAGCTATAACAACTTAGAACTTGTTTATAGGAACCTTTAGACAGCACAGTCAAGCTAAAGAATACCATGAAATGTCGCTTTTCATTAAAAGAAAGGTTTACTGCGAGGAGCACCCCCTTGTAGCAAACAGTTATAACAATTTAGGCACGATTTACAGTGACCTTAAGCAGCACACTTTAGCTAAAGAATGCCTAGAAAAGGCACATAACATTTATAAAATGGTTAACGGTGAGCAGCATGCTGATGTGGAAAGAACTTATCGCAGGAGGGTGCGTGAAGACCCGCGCGTTACCATCGTTACCACCCTTTAACCTCCCCATGCACCCTGGAGAAATATAGATCGGCAACAAAACGCCACCTTATGTCCCGTGAGGACCCCAATATATACAACTGACAGCTTTGCTCGTTCTTCTATTTAGGTTTTAAAAATGCAGCTTTGATTAATGTTGTTTGCAAAATTTCTGAAAAGAATGCACGTCAGTACTTTTATAGGGAAATCTCCCCACCGTGTCTATGGTGTCAAACATTTCACACCGATGTTTCTCATGCGCGTTTCATTCCAATATAATTATTTTTGTTTTGTATTCTAAGCATTGTGTTCATATAAATTTTGACATTTTAAAGTTCGTTTTAAGCAACGTTTCGCAAAAAGATCAATCATCGTAGGTCCGTCGATAGCGAAACTATCCGTCGAAATCAGAACTTTGGATGTACGTCGGGGGCGACGAAGGTCCACCTAGATCCACCTTCGGAAGTACATATCGGGAGAGACGTAGAACCTCGGAGATAAAACTTTAAAAGTATATATTTGTCGGGAGCGACGAAGATCCACAGAGATCAAACTTTTAAAGTACGTCGGCAGCAACGACCATACACCGAAATCAAACTTCGGAAGTACGTCGTCGGGAGCTATAAAGATCCACCGAGATTACTTTACGGAAGTATATGTGGGGAGCAACAATGGAGCAACAATGATCCACCGGTATCAATCATCGGAAATCCATACATTATAATTAGTGATTGCGTTCCAAAACGAACAATCTTTGGAAGAAAGGGATGCACAGAGATTATCGGTTGTCCGTTGATAGCGGCGCAGATCCACCGAGATTAAACTTCGGAAGAAAGTCGGAAGCGACGATACTTGTCCATTATATTGACATCAGATTTCGGAAATCTGTCGATAGCGACGATGATCTAATGAGATCAAACTACGGAAGTTCGTCATGAATAAAATAACGCAGCGATTAAACCGGATTAGCAGGTAAATAATCCAAGGCTAATCGAGCTTCCACGCTTTCTGTTCTCCATTGTTGTTCCTTCTGCGAAGCTGTTTCGTCCAGAACCGAAAGTCGTCAAACCCAGCTCACTGTCCTCCTCTATCACTTTTAGATTATTTTGCAAATCCACCAGGTTGTTATTAGCTGAACTTGCATCCATCAACCCGTTTCCACTGCACGGTATCTTTTCCTTTGTGTCTAACAACCCATTGCTGCCATCGGCGGATTTTTGATCTAAAGATTTATCCGCGTTTTTCTCGCGCAGTGAGCGCACTACTCGCGCACTCACGCCATACTGCTCAAGTACGTTGTTCATTGAGCAAAAGATGCTTGAAACGAAAGCGAGACCCACAAAAGCCAACGGCACAAGTAGATAGTCAGCATTGTTACTAAACTGCGGTAAATAATCCCCAAAACCAATCGTACTCAAAGTCGTGAACGTGAAGTAAAAGCACTCTATATATGACCACTCGTTGTGTCTCGAGTAAACCAAAAAGGCCATCAATGGAAGTAAGAACAGAACAGTCAAGAAGATTGTTGTTAACGCAACTTTCTGTTGCAAGTTTTGAGGCTCTGGTCTTCTTAAAAGGCGTTTCTCGAAGATGGTGATCAATTCTGTAAATAGCTCCGTGATTTTATCCCCGACTGCTTTGAGAGTTAAGCAGGTGCCAGGTATTCCAAAAAGTGCGTAAAACACGCAAAACAGACGGCCTTGAACTGTTTTAGGTACGATGTTGCCATAGCCTGCACAAACAAACAATTCAGTTACAAAGTTTTCTGAACTTTCACACTCAAGTTAACTGCATAACAATTATTAACTTGAAAAGGCATTGTCCTTTGGCTAAGGCAAGAGAAAGTAATTGGACTTATTTTCTCTTGGCTTATGTCACTTCCTTTAGACTTGAAAAGCGTAAGAAATGAGAACTGAATGATTAGGGATCTGAAGGTCTCCAACGCTAACCCCAAACTCGTTCCCAGGGTCTTTCCTTTATTAAAATGGCGGACCGGGCGTAGAAACCCAGAAAGCCTGGTGCCAAAAGCTGGAGCCCAGTCTCCCTGAAGTTTCTGGAGTAGAAAACTAAAAAGCCCAAAATATTAGCATGTAAACAAAAAACACAATTTCCAGCGAGAAATATTTGAATTATTCGAAAAAATACGGTATGTCAACATTGTGAGAAACTAGCGTGTGTTGTGGCTACGGTTTTTCCGAAATAGGTGTTTATTCTTCTTTTATAATATGGTTTGAGATTGTCGACACCTTTGATCTAAATTGCTTCCCCGACGCGAACAACTAATCAATACATTCATACCGTCAAGCCATTTTCAAATTTATTAACTCATTCTTTGCGGGCTTTCGGAGTTAATGGTAGCATTTGGAGTTCTAGCCAATCACTAGCTTTCAATTACTTCAAGATAATGTACTCAAAATTTATATATTTTATTCATGCAAGCAGCTTACGCTATAAAAGATCTGGGTGTTTTTGCCTTTTTTAAAGCTACATGCGTGAAAAGGAAAGAAAAACGTTTACAAAGATACTCAGTAACATTTCAGGATTTCAGTTACCCGTGATTAATGTCGACTATGCCTAACATTTTGAAGTCAGTTGTAAAAATGTCTTTTATGTAAATTTTCTTATGCATTAAAGTTAACTCAGTGTGAAATATACGCCTGAGTTTTATTTTTTCTGTTTAAAGACTTTTTAAAATGTCTCTAAATCCTCTTCATTGTACACGCATTTCCCTCCGTTTCACATTTGAAAGAGCTTTTATGTTAAGCTCAAACGACAAATTTAAGTGTAAGTTGAGAATTAAAACGGATCGAATACTAAATATAAAAACACTTGCGAAAATCTTCAGAAGTGAAGGAGGCAAGTTTAATGGAAGAAGAAGAAGAACATAGACGTATATAAGGGTGAATTTCTGAGCATCCGACAAAAGTCATGAAATTATGTTTAGCTCAAACGACAGATTTAAGTGTGATATATGAATTGAAAATAAATCGAAAAATAAATCTAAAAACATACACGTATAAAATTGAAATTTCTCATTGTCTGACTGAAGCCATATAAACAAGCACGCAGACAGCCAGAAATTAACGTGTTGAATATATTTAACATTTTTTACAAACACAATTACCAAATAAGCGTCATTTTTTCGAGTAAATTCAACAATATATCGAAACAATACAACCCTTACCTATAGTTGTGAGCACGACCATCGCAAAAAGAAATGAATTTCCATAATTCCACTGTAGAAAATCTTCATTTCCCATCGACGTAGAAAGGAACGTTTTTGACCACGTTTTAGCGTCTTCTTCGGTAATGTTATACTTCTTTAAAATTTCAGTTCGTGTCTTATGTATTCTATCCATTTCTCTTAGCTGCGATTCGCTCTCAATAGTTTGGAAAATAAATGTGCCAAGCAAAACGTAAATTGAAAACAATGGCACTCGAATCAACAGAACTTTTGTGCTGTCTGAAATAACCATAACTGTGAAGTATCGATAATCCGTGAGCACAACTGATTCATCACTTTGGCTAACAACATGTGAGTGAGCTGTGACATTCCCAGGAGTGTGGTTAATCGAACATTTATGAATATTTTATCAGAGTATGTTTATAAATTGGACATTTAAAATCCTATCAGTTTCACCGGCAATTTTAGAGCAGTCATAACAAAATATTGTAATGGACATGGAAGGCAACTTTGTAATATACAAATCGTCAGGGGAGTTTAGGCGAGAGTAAATCTTTACAAAGTAAAATCGAAAATAAACATAAATTAACCATACCCCTGTGGTCAGGTTGTTATAAATACTACCAGTAGGTTTTCTTTTCGCGCAAGCGACAAGATTAAAAAAATAATAAACTCAAATCTACGGTTATTATTATTTTTTCAATGCAATGCGTTTTTATAAAGTCGCCATTTACTGCCATGTTGTAAAAATTTCAGAAGCAAAGGTCTTCCTTTTTTGCCAAAATTGAAATTACACGATACGAGAAGCGCACAAAGAAAGCGAAACTCTCGCAGAAAATTGACAGGTGCACGAATTTAACAAATTTAAGTAGCCGTACTCGATAGTGGTTTCCCAACATAAAAGCTTTCTTGTGTCGAAGTGGATATAAATATTGATAAAAGATATTAAAATCGGTCGAAAAACTGAATAAAACAATCATTAGTGTTATCGATGCTTAAAATCTTGGCGTTGCACTGAGTTTAAAATATAAACGAAGGTGTTGCAATGACATTTTTCGATTATACGTTAACTTTATTATTGAATCACTTTCAAAACACATTTTTAGTTTCAATGAATTATTATAGTGCGTTTTTTAAGATCAGTTAAGGTACAAACCTTGACAACAAGAAGTTTTCATGGCTGCATTAAAAGTAAATATAAGAAATAAAAGGGGCAAATATTGCTAATGGCGTCTTTTGTAGTGAAAATTATGTTTGCTAAAGTGGTGTGTTGGTCTCTTGGCGACAGTCTCTCTTTCCTCGCAAAGAGACTGCCTGGAAGTTCAGGACACTTCGTTTCGCTCGTCCGCGCCCAATTCTCTGCGTGAAGGGCTACTTTAGCGCTCGCTGGCGTGTTCGTATCTCGTCTGCCAATTCTCGAGAGAGAAGATATGGTATGTTTGTGATGAATGATATGCTTGATGACTTAACTAGTTTGAAGACCCTTAACAACGATGTTAGATAACAAATTCTAAAGTTCTTAAGAGCAGCTACTGTTGTAACAATATCTAGTTTTTCTTTACAATACAGATGGTTACGGCAGAAAAACAAAAACAAAACAAATAAAATAAAACAATAAAAGATTTACTTAGATTTTAGCACCCTAAGCGGTACCAATCTACTAATTTTGCCCCCTAAAAGGTACGACGATTTCCCCCGTCATTGGACTGGTTACTTAATACATCGTTTCCTTTCGAAAGAGCAAAAAGAACCGAAATTTAAAAATTTGATCGAACTGGCACGTTAAAGAAAAGATTTTTACTTTGAGAACCATAACTTTCTCCTGAGTCTGTGAGTCGTCATTTTATGATTTATGATTTTCCAGCATTATGTTGAGATTGTTCGGCACCGTGTACGTTTGGTTTACTGTTTGAAAACCATGAAACCGGAAAATATGGCTTTGCTTTGACGCATGCGCAGATATTTGACCGCGGTGGACAGCAACTTCGTCTCCAGGGCTTTTTCCGCGTTTAAAATCGCGGGGGGGGGGGGGGGGGGGCGTTGAAGCAGGGCCCTGGACAAGGCTGTCCAAGAATCATGGACTATTTTTTCACGTCAAACACAATGAAATTGCGTTTTCGGAGTTTATTTCCAGCGATTGGCAACCGTTTTGGGTTTCTGACAATCGGATATCGTTGTCCAAAAGAAGCGCCGGGTATATTGGTTTCCGTTGAAAGTTTACGTTCTCGGTCGGCCTCCGTTTTACTACGTTCTTGGATATGTTTTTAGGTTTTTAAAAGCTATCGTCACTCTTCGGTGTTTCTTAGCAGTTATCGGTCGGTCTCCGTTTTGAGTACGTTGGTTTTTTAAAAGCTTTCGTCACTTTTTGACTGTCACTCGGCAGTTCCCGATCCGGGCCGCCTCCGTTTTAAAAGTTCTTGTTAGTTTTTGCGCTTTCGCGGTCACTTTTCGGTGTCTCTCGGCAGTTCTCGATCGGCCTCCATTTTACGAACTTCTTGGGTATGTTGGTTTTCAAGCTTTCGTCGTTTATCGGCGTCTCTCGGCAAAGCAGGTCGCCATATTTCCACTTCAGTTCCATCAGCGAAGCAACCATCAACAGCATCTTAATGACCGCGGTAAAAATATCTGCTACAGCCACGTATACCAGGGTCATATTTCCCGTAAAAGACTGATTGGGCTTTCGAAAGCTTAATAAACAGAGAAGCCCGTTGCCGATAATAATTGTCAAGCACATTCCTATAATACCCGCTGCCTCGAAAGATAAAGCCATCGGCGAGATCGTGAATGCTTCCATTTCTACATCTATGTAGGCGGATACTTGATCAGAATAAGGTTCGGCTGGCATGTTACATTTGATCCACACTGTCAAATTCTCCTTGCTTTATGGCAGCTCTTATCTAGTGCGACTGTGAGTATCATAGCATCGAACTCCGTCCCGAACTTATCCCATGCAAGAACTGTCTAGTACAGCCTTGCCATGGAAACAAAGGAAAGACTCGAAGAGAAAGACAATAGCCAGACTAAGTTTTCATCAATACCTTTTATATGGCAGATTGGTCGATTATTTCTCGAATTTAGCCAATCTGAAGCAACAGCTGGAGTTGATCTCAAAACAGTGCAATGAGGGACAAACCATTGTAAGGGATAAGTATCAACGTTTTGGCATAGTATGCTCTAAGTTTTTATGAAGGGCACTTGGCTAAGTACTGTACATATAAAACAAAGTTAAGAGAGGAAGAATGATTGGTGTTCACGTGTTTTTATGGAGGACACTTGGCTAAGTGCTATCCATATAACACACAGTTAAGAGAGGAATGATTGGTGTTCACGTGCTTTTATGGACGGCATTTGGCTAAGAACTGTCCGTATAACACACAGTTAAGAGGGAAGGAATGATTGGTGCAAGTGTTTTTATGGAGGACCCTTGGCTATGAACTGTCTGTATAACACACAGTTAAGAGAGGAGGAATAATTGGTGCTCAAGAGTTTTTATGGAGGACACTTGGCTAAGAACTGTCCATATAACACATAGTGAAGAATTTTCATTCTTTTAAAGTATCTTTTAAGTTTATTAATTGATGTTATTGTTATTTATTAATTGATGTTTCTTAATTGATGTTATTTATTCTTTCATTAACTTTATTTTACATAATTTCTAAAGATACCAATGACTAACATTTGCACAGTGCGCATATCTGATTCAAAAACCATTTACAGGCATGTATAAAAATCAACGTAGTTGTTTCGCCTTCGTCCACCGACGTTCATGTTCATCATACCTAAACTGGTTTAATGAATCAGAACACTTGTCATTTCCTGGAAACAACTGAATTGCCGCACCTGGCCCGATACCTATCGCCAAGATGTTTTCCAATTCTTTCACTGTTACTTGGTGCATTTCAGGATTCACTTGCACATTGTTACCGATTGCTGCAAAACCTCCAAACGCGTGGCCGCCTGGTATTATACAACACCCAGCTGTCCACATGGAGTTAGGTATGGCTATGTTAGACCAAACGTTTGGGTTATTATTAGGAAAAAACGCCAGGTTTTGTTTACTAACTGCCCTAGTCGGCGATATGACAGCTTCCGAGGTCCCCGTTAAGAGAAAGAGGTCTCCATTCCTGATTGAGCTACAGAAATCTTTCGCAAACTCTCTCACTTTGTCTTCATACACCTTCCATGGACCAGTGTTGAATGCAGCATATTGTGGTACAGCGTTAGTATATCTGAATGTGGAAACCATTGAAAGGCAATCAAAGGAGTACGTACTTGCTGGCACCAAGTGACCTTTTTGGATATTTGCCATATTGCCGCCGTATGCGTTGTCGGATCCCTGCCTTTGTATGTCTGGTGAATAAAAAAGGAGAGAAAAATAATACGGTTACTTGGAAGAATATTCATGGGAGCTGCGAATCAAGATAGATCGAGCGTGGTTATGAATGGTAGAGAATGACGACATTGCCGTTTCGTAACTGTTTCATAGGGAATGTACTTGTCATGAATGGGCCAGTGCCTATGGGCCGCTTATACCTGTTTCCACTGACTTTGGAACGATTGGAATGTTTTGGTACCCTGTCCAATGAAAAAGCAATTCTACCAAATTGACAAGTCTCACGACCTGACACCTAATATTTAAAAAAATCTCACAACAGCGTGATAAGATTTACGATTGCGTCAAAAGTGCAGACAAGTAAACAGCCGTTTGTTTGTCTTGAAGCAATGTTGTTCCTTTTCACAAAGGCTGTACAGTAGAAAAATTCTTGGCCGTATAAATCTTAGTTATGTACATCTCAGAGATCACGAGTTTATCGCGGAAGACTTTGTTAATGGTTAACTTTGAGAAGACCTAGACACCTGACTCGATCTCGGGATAATTGCCGATTTTTCGACGATCCGCTGCCTTTTTAGCCCATGGCATTGGTCAATTTGGAAAGACCCCTTTCCCCCCCGGGAATTTCAGCTTTGCTGTTGTTCTACCCCTAGATTTTCCATTTCACCTTTTTAAATTGATCAACAGGATCAGGTAATACGTGAGAACCTTATTGAGACGCCAAGAACTGAATACAATTCCCAATAAAACAATATCCAAATGAGAAATAAATGGAAAGAAAGACAAATCAAGTATTATTGAGCCGCTGTATACAACCTTCATCCTTAGTCCATTTCTGTATCCTTGGGAAAATCCCTATCTGTTGGGCAGAGTTTTTTTCTAAACCGTATCCCGCGTAGACTGCAATTCCAATATTTTGGTCGAACATCGTTACGTAGAGGGTTTCGTCACTATACTCCTCAATTTGTTGACAGATGTATTCAATGCCTGCGGACTGAGGGGGTCTAAACCCTGTTGGTGGTATTGTACCTACAAAAAACTGCTTATAGCAGCCAGCATTGGGGGACGCTAGGACTCTGCGACTTCCAGTTGCGGAGTACAACTGTTGGTAGGTTTCAGTCCTGTTGGCACCAATATCAACACCTATTTTCAATACGTAAAACAATAAACAAGTAAAAAGAATAATACATTAAACAATATACAAATCTTACGAACCCCGTGGATGGATTACTAAAGTGCCGTTGCACTGGCAATTTTCTAAACAACTTGTTTCGCAATTTTAATAAAATACATGCGTTGTCTTTGCACGAACAGAGGATATCAGACCAGGCAATGTTTCGTGTAACTCACCTCGTAACGGTGACCGAAGAGGACGGGACGGCAACTGTTATTGCATGGCTTTTTATTACGCGACACAAATTGTTACAGTAGGCAATGTCTTGCAATTTTGTTGCGAAAAGTAAAACTTAGGGTTCTATTTCTCCCAACGATTTTGATATGTTACACTAGGCAAATTCTCGTGAAGCTTGTGTCACAACAACATTGCAGCAAGGGAAAACAAAAAGAAATAATAACATATACAAACTAATATTTACCTCCACTTTTTTTCCATCTATGACCACTTGAAGTCATTGAAGTCGAGACAAAAAGGTGGTAAAATACCAAAACAGCAAAATATATTTTCATCTTGAGTTGAATAAAAATACGGCTGCCCCTTCAAACGAAAAACCAGAAAATGAACATGGAGGATTCTCAATGAATTTTAACACAATATTTCATTGTTCCGGAATGTCATCTTATTGTTCTTTAGCAGGTTAAAGACAGCAAATGGAAGGGGCGTTCCACGGCGCATTTTTACGTGTGGTTCTTTCTTTCTTTCGCTTGAATATCACTTAATATGTCTTGCTTGAATTTGTTCAACACTTTTGGAAAGCACTAATGGACAACTACAATTGTAGCTTTGGATTGACGCATGCGCAGACATTTGACCTCGAAAGACCGTATTCTCGTCCCCAGGGTCTGCTCCTTTTTCAAAATGGCGGGGTAAGCATAGAAACTACTGGACAAGGTTTTCAAAATACTCCAAGAATGATGAAGTACTTTATCACGTAAAACACAATGAAATGGCGTTTTCAGAGGTTATTTCCAGCGAATGGCAGCCGTGTTTGCTTTCTGACAATCTGAAACCATTGTCCAAACGAAACGTTGGGTATGTTAGCTTAAAAGCTTTCATCACTTTTCGGCGTCGCCACAACATTGCCAGACAAGTTGCAAAGAAAATTGCCAAGTGTAAAGTTACAGCCCCGTTAGAACGAAAGACATGAAGGCTGTCCTAGCAAAGCCACGTAAAGACGAAAAGACTTCAAACCAATAGCAAAGCGCACAAATGACGTCAGTACTCATGTTTGTCTGAGTTTATAATTTATTCTTGTTTATTCTTGCATTTCTGACAATAGAAATTCGTTATTAGGAATCCCTTGAGAGTCACTTTTGGTTTGTTTGTCTGAGTTTTAGTTCTATAAATAGTAATTGTGCGCTACGCTATTGTCGTTAAAAATGTTATTTCTTTTCAAACCTGAACTAACTTTTTATGATTTATTGCGGGCGACAAGGAGGAGCCCGCAGACTAATCTTCGTTTCGAGCAGCGGACTTACATCCCGCGCGTGCGCCGCACGTACGTAGGCTTTTCTGTTGGCCGGATTTTTCGTCTTCCAACTGGTATGTATGGAATGCAATCACGTCATTGGTCCACGTGATTAGGATTCATGCGCAAGCCGCGTGATAAGATATCCCGGATGTCCAGAACCAGTAAAACCTGTTGGAAATCCTTTCCACGTTCTTCCACGTGAGTGATCGCGACTGGTGAACGTGCGGTAGGTGGCTGTTGTGGGTCCAACTGCAAGTTTCATTGGTAAGTCAATCTTTATAGCAATTACAAGGTCATCTATACATTTTGGAGGTGTATTTGCAAAGCATCGCCATGTTTCGGTTCATAAAATTGGTTCGCTGGAGTACTTTCATGTTGAAATCATACAGATATTTTGAGTTTCACTTTCCACAGACGAACATCTTTCCATCGGCAATTGGTGCACTTTGATGCATTCTGTATCCTCGAAATGATCAGCGAAGCCGTAATCTGCTTCATTCAAGCATACAGCCAGTTCATTTATCAAAAATAACACAAAACTGTTATTACAACCATTACTCGCCCGCACTTTTTAACCGAAGGTTACCACTAGTTGTATCGATAAACTACTGAAACTACTAAATCTGTAACAAGTAACAAATAAAGGAAAATATGAAACATTTACTGACGTTTCGGGTGATCTCGTCGGGAGTAAAGGAAAAAAAAAACAAGAAAAATTATAATTATACAATCTGATGTTTACCTCTACTTTTTACCCATCCATGAGCACTTGAAGCCATTGACATCGAGACAAAAAGATGGAAAAATACCAACACAGCAAAAGAGACTTTCATCTTGAGTTGAATAAAAATACATCTTAAACTTGTCAGAATGAATTTCAAGATGCCTCTTCAAAGGAAACACCACAAAACCAACATCGAGGACTCTCATTTTAACACCGGATACTTCATTGTTCCGAAATGTGAAATATTTATCTTGTTCTTGATCAGGTTAAAGGCAGCAGATGGAAGGGGCGTTCCACGGCGCATTTTTACGTGTGTTTTTTTTTTCGCTTGAATATCACGAAAGATGTCTTGCTTAAATTTGTTCAACACTTCTGGCGAAAGCACTAATAGACAACTGGTTTTCGTTTGACGCATGCACACACATTTGACCTCGAAGCACCGCATTCTCGGTCATTAGTCATTACGCCTATTCCACGCCTGGCACAGAAACTGTTATTGATATAACCATTTTTTGGGGGGCAGAAATCGGTTGTTTGAAATAACCATTTTTTGGCAATGGCAATAAATCGGTTATTTGAAATAACCTTTTTAGCAATTTGCGATAAAGTTGGTTATTTGAAATAACCATTTTGGGGATTTAACTTTCAATTGGTTATTTTAAATAACCAACTAAAAGAACTTCGATAATGATGGTTGTATCAAATATCCGAAATTAATCCTTGTTAACAAATTTTAATTATTTGATTACCCTGCGGGCAAAGCCTCTTTCGATCCCCCTAGGAGGATCGAAATAGGCCCTGCTCGCAGGGTATTATTTGATATACCCATCAGTTTTGGCATGTTTGGTTATATGTTATTAGCAAATAGCAATCGCTGTCTCCGGAATTCATTATATAATATAACCATTTAAATAATGATAAAAAGCACACAATTTCTGCTAAATAATAAATTTACAAACGGCGCCCCATAGGCGTCCGGATCTTTAATGTTCTGCATAGACCAAAGGCTCACAAGTTACTTATAACAAATCTGAATATACTTAATTAAATTTCACAAGTTTATTGTAAAATAAATAGCTTTGTTATGCGGAGCTAAGATGAAACCAGCTGCTCATCGCTCGGCGATCGACAGAATCCAAAATGAACGACATGAACGGTTAGTTTGTTTACTTGTGCAAAACTTTTATAGTACTTGAAATAACTTTGGGCCGGTTATTTAAACAAAGTTTAGGCAGTGTTTAACAAAGCCGCAGTCCAATCCAATTACAATCTGGCCAACCCTAATATTTAAACGGTATTTACTGTATACAATGTCAAGAAGGCATATAGCACAGACAAGAAAAACATTTACCTCCTTAAAATAAACAACTTATAAACAGATGTGGAAGTCCATTAATTTTCTTAAAGCGCGGTCTAAGCTTTAAATTTTATAGGCGGCCCTTTAAGTCTAAATTCCGATATTATCTTTTTAGGAAATAAGCTAAGGCTAGTTGAGACTAACTTAACCAAGAACAAAGAACTGTAAAGGTGTCGAAGGCTCGCGATCGAACATGAAGCTCGCAAAATTCATTATCATGCGAACTTTGGCAAAAGTGCGAGCGGACGCGATTCTTAAAAAAAAAAAAACTGAACAGCTGACATCAAATAGCTCGTTAATTAAGGTAACTCAGTTATCCAGGGTATGCCTGAGCATACAAACTAAAGATTAGTTCAGAAATTTGTAAGTTGTTTAATTAAACTGTACGACGCATTATTTTATTACTTTTCATTCCCTACACCAGAAATAACTAGATATTTCTAGTTATTATGAAATGTGTAATAAACCCAAACATTTGAAAATAAGCGCGCAATTAAAAGGTTCTGCTAAGAGTAAACCAGATTGAAGTACTTGGTTTGTTACTTATCTAATGTTTATTTACTTTTGATGTTCTGCAGCAATTGATGCCCGCTGACAACAAATTGGCCGGTTACAACATAATTCGCGGAATTGGCTTGTTTTGAGAATAATATATTAATGTAAGGAGCTGAGTGCCTCGTCGCGTAATTTCTTAGGTTATTCCTCTTTGCAGACCTAACTTATAATAAAGCGAATAAATATGTTTCCAATAAATGAATCATAATAAACGTGCGAGGTTTCAATAAAGAATCATAGCCTTGGCTCCGTAGTTTGTTTGTTTTGTTTGGATGTTTAACCAACCAGCGTTGGTTCAAATTCTTCTGAAATCATTGTAATAAAATAGCAATAAAATGTTTAACACTTCCCAATTCAACGTTTTAGGTCAGATATTTCCAAGCCTTTTTCTCCTTAGCACACGATTGATGTTTTGGTCACTTTTAATCTTGCGATCAATTTTGCCCGTTTGAGCCCACCAGCGAAGAAAATATATTTTTCCAATTTTCTCAAAATTTAAGCGGTCTTTTGAAAAACAAACTACATCACGATTATTAACTTAGTGTTACCTCCCAACACGCCGAAAATGGGCGAAAAAAATTCATTGTGGCCACAGAATTTCGCTTTTGCTCGATATTTTCTGGCATTCGCTCTTAAAATCACAATAGAAGTTACAATCCCTGGTCACGCAATGAGTGGACAGCCACTGTGCGTGATGTTTGGTCTCCTCGCCTTTCTTAAATTTAAACCATCGCCACGCTTGCAGTCGAATTTTTCATCATTTTGAACCAGCCCTGTTTCTTCAAAAAAAATCTCAACCCTGTTCGGCTCTACATAGAATGCGAGGGTAAGATAACTCCTGCCTCAGTTAGGCCCGATGGAAAGGCCTATTTTCCAAATTTAAAATTTCACCACTGTTCGCCATTATTTCGTCCGCCATCATGAAAACAGGATCTGCCAGTCATCTCCCCGTTTTTCTTCTTCCCATCACCCCTCGCGCTCCCCTCGGCCGCACTTAGGAGACTGAGAGACGACTGAGGACGAGTCTCCCTTTATGAGCCTGATTGAGAAATCCGGCCTTCAACTGTTTGAATTTATAGATTACTTAAATGATCCCGCTCTGACAGTTTAGGGCTTAATACCTTTCTTAAAACCTCGCTTGGACTGAATAAATAAAGTTAAAACTGTATCTCACAATATTTCCAAAATACACCCTTAGAAAATCAACGGAGTTTTTTTCGCCTTCGTCCACTGACCTTGCTCATACCTATACTGGTTTAATGGATCAGAACACTTGTCATTTCCTGGAAACAATTTAACCGGCCAACCTGATCCGATACCTATCTTCAGGATATTTTCCAGTTTCTCCACTGTTACTTGGTTAATTTTAGAATTCTCTTTCACATTGTTACCGATTGCTGCAAACCCCCCCAAAGTGCTTTCCCCTAGTGGACCTGGTATAATACAACACCCAGCTGTCCACATGGAGTTAGGTATGGCTATGTTAAACCTATTGCTTTGGTTATCTTGAGGGAAAAACGTTAGGTTTTCTTTAACTGCATAGAAAGGCTGAGTTTGGACGACAGCTTCTGAGGTCCCTGTTAAGAGATAGAGGTCTCCGGCCTTACAGGCATTGTTTGCAAACTCTCTCACTCTGTCTTCATACCACTTCCATTGACCTTTGTTGAATTTTTTATATTGTGGTACAGCGTTAGTATAGCTGAATGTGGAAACCATTGAAAGGCAATCGAAGGAGTACGTACTTGCTGGCACCAAGTGTCCTTTTTCGATGTCCATTCCATTGTTTTTGTACCCTTTGTTGGAGCCCTGCCTTTGTATGTCTGGTGAATAAAAAGAGGAGAGAAAAGTAATACAATTTAAATGAAAGAATATTCATAGGAGAGTCAAGATAGATCAAGCGTGGTTATGATAAAGAATGACGACATTGCCGTTTCGTAACTCTTCCATAGGAAATGTGCTTGTCATGAATGGGCCAGTGGCTACGGGCACAATTCTACCTGTTTCCACTGACTTTGGAACGCTTGGAATGTTTTGGGACCCTATCCAATCAAAAAAAAAAATAGACCATTTTCGATATATTAAAATTCATACTTGGCTTCGAGGCTTGGGGGAATAAAACAAAAAAAATCACATTGAGGTTCAGCGTTGAATTATTCATTTCTTTTGTTTAATTCCCCCAAGCCTCGGAGCCAAGTATGAATTTTAATATATCGAAATTGGTCTATTGACCCCAACTGACAAGTCTCACGACCTAATAACTTATAATAAAACTATTTTAAAAAATCTCACAACAGCGTGATAAGATCTACGATTGTGTCAAAAGTGCAAACAAGTAAACAGCCGTTTGTTTGTCTTGAAGCAAGGTTGTCCCTTTTCACTGAGGCTGTACAGTAGAAAAATTCTTCGTAAAGACCAGGGGTTTCTCGCGGAAGAATTTGTTAATGGTTGACTTTGAGAAGGCCAAAGTTGTGTTATGCGGCTAGTTATTTTCACTCGTCGGTGTTTATTTTTTTCTCGCGTAAAACCTCGAGAAAATAAAAAAAAATGACTCGTAAAATACCCAACCGTATTATAAAACTTTTCTTTGAATTACCTCTATCTGGGTCAAATCAATTAGCGATGACAGCTCCGGAAGCGGTTTCTTTTGTTTTCCTCGATTTTTTCAAAATCGGCCTGCCCCACCCATACACTACGGAGTCTTTGAAGTTTAGCCGAAATTTCCAATTTTTTTTTTTCAAATTTGCAAAACACCGGTCGCATTAGGAAATTTGATGTGATGACAGATTTTTATCTTAAACAAACACAAATTTGATCAAAATTTCCCTAGTGCGACCAGGTCTTAAGGTGTAAAACGAAAATCTGCTGTGTAATAATATTACATGTTCTCTTTTCCTTATTAGGTAAAATGACGTCATAGTCGAACAATAAATGGCAAGAAAGACAATCATGTATAAACCGCTGCATACAACCTTCATCCATAGTCCATTTCTGTATCCTTGGAATAGTCCCTATCCAGTTCGCAGCGCCCTTTGGTAACTTATATCCCGCGTACACTGCAATTCCAATATCTTCATCGAACATCGTTACATAAAGGGTTTTGACATCTTTTGACATCTCCTCAATCTCCTCAATTTTTTGACAGATGTATTTAATGTTTGCAGAAATATGTGGTATAAACCCTGTAGGTGGTTTGCTACCTACAAAAAACTGTCTATAGCAGCCATCATTGGGGGACGCTAGGACTCTGCGACTTCCAGTTGCGGAGTACAACTGTTGGTGGGTTTCAGTCCTGTTGGCACCAATATCATCACCTGTCATGCAACACGTAAAACAATAAACAAGCAAATAAATAACACATTAAACAATGCAAAAATCTTATGAACTCCGTGGATAGATTATTAATTAAAGTGCTGTTGCACTGGCAATTTTCTATGCAGCTTGTTTCGCAATTTTAACAAAATACATGCGTTGTCTTTGCGCGAACAGAGGATGTCGCACCAGGCAATGTTTCGTGTAACTCACCTCTTAACGGTGACCGAAGAGGACGGGACGGCAACTATTATTGCATGGCTGTTTATTACGCGACACAGCTTGCAAGAAGGGTGTTACAGTAGCCAATGTCTTGCAATTGTGTTGCGAAAAGTAAAACTCTGGACCCGGTTGTTCGAGAGCCGTTTAAATAACGCTAACCCCGGGTTAAAACTTAACCGAGGATTTAATTTCTCTTTTTAGAAGTGTTTTTAAAAAACGTATTTTAAGCTACCCGCGAAGACAAGTCAATGTCGAAACTAAGGGGTGAAAATACTTTGGAAAAATCTCCATTGATTATTTACTTATCTCAGTAGACAAGGGTTGTCAAAATACGTCACGAATGATGGAGTATTTTATCACTTAAAATACAATGAAATTGCGTTTACGGAGGTTATTTCCAGTGATTGGCAGCCGTGTTTGTTTTCCGCTGGCAATCTGAAACCGTTATCCAAACGAAACGCTGGGAATGTTAGCTTAAAAGCTTTCATCACTTTTCGGCGTCGCAACAACATTGCAAGACATGTTGCAAAGAAAATTGCCTGGTGTAAAGTTACAGCGCCTTTAGAACAAAAGACATGAAGGCTGTCCGAGCAAAACCACGTAAAGAAGAAGAGACTTGAAACCAAATGGCGTTAAAAATGTTATTTCTTTTCAAACTTGAACTAACTTTTTATGATTTATTGTATCGACAAAACTACTAAACCTACTAACTCTATAACAAGTAACAAATAAAGGGAAATTTAAACACCGAAAAAAAGAGTTCTAAACTTTACTGACGTTTCGGACGATCTCGTCGGCGTGAAGGAAAACAAAAAAGAAAAGTTATAATTACACAATCTGACGTTTACCTCTACTTTTTTTTCCATCTATGAGCACTTGAAGCCATTGAAGTCGAGACAAAAAGATGGGAAAATACCAAAGCAGCAAAAGAGATTTTCATCTTGAGTTGAATAAAAATACACCTGAAACTTGTCAGAATAAATTTCAAGTTGCCCCTTCAAACGAAAAAACACTGGAGAAAAATAAAATAAACATCGAGGATTCTCAATGAATTTTAACACAATACTTCATTGTTCCGAAATGTCAAATATTTATCTCATTGTTCTTTAGCAGGTTAAAGACAGCAGATGGAAGGGGCGTTCCACGGCGCTTTTCTACGTGTGGTTCTTTTTTTCGCTTAAATGTCACGAAAGATGTCTTGCTTGAATTTGTTCAACACTTGTGGCGAAAGCACTAATAGACAAGTAAGACAACTGGCTTTGGATTGACGCATGCGCAGATATTTGACCTTGGTGGACAGCAACCTCGTCCCCAGGGCCTTTTCATATTTCAAAATGGCGGGGTGGGCGTAGAAACCACAAAACAGACAAGGTTGTCAAAATTATCTAAGAATGATGAAGTACTTTATCACGTAAAATACAATGAAATTACGTTTACGGAGGTTATTTCCAGTGATTGGCAGCCGTGTCTGCTTTCTGGCAATCGGAAATCGTTGTCCAAACGAAACGCTGGGTATGTTAGCTTAAAAGCTTTCATCACTTTTCGGCGTCGCAACAACATTGCAAGACATGTTGCAAAGAAAATTGCCTCGTGTAAAGTTACAGAACCTTTAGCGAAAAAGAACTGAAAGTTGTCCTAGCACAGCTACGTAAATACGAGGAGACTTCAAACCAATTGGCGTTGAAAAATGTTATTGCTTTTCAAACTTGAACTAACTTTCTATGATTTATTGTATCAACAAAACTACTAAAACTACTAATTCTATAACAAGTGACAACGAAAGGGAAATTTAAACACCGTAAATAAGAGTTCTAAACTTTACCGACGTTTCGGGCGTTCTCGTCGGAGTGAAGGAAGGCAAAAAAGAAAAATTATAATTACAAATACAATCTGATGTTTACCTCTACTTTTTTTCCATCCATGAGCACTTGAAGCCATTGAAGTCGAGACAAAAAAGTGGTAAAATACCAAAATAGCAAAAGAGACTTTCATCTTGAGTTGAATAAAAATACAGCTGAAACTTGTCAGAATAAATTTCAAGATACCTCTTCAAACGAAAAACCAGAAAATGAACATCGAGGGCTCTCGATGATTTTTAATACAATACTTCATTGCTCCGAAATGTCAAATATTTATCTTATTGTTCTTAAGCAGGTTAAAGACAGCAGATGGAAGGGGCGTTCCACGGCGCATTTTTACGTGTGGTTCTTTCTTTATGTCGCTTGAATATCACGAACGATGTCTTTCTTGAGTTTGTTCAACACTTGTGGCGAAAGCACTAATAGACATCTGGCTTCGGATTGACGCATGCGCAGACATTTGAACCCGGTGGACAGCAACCTCGTCCCCAGCGCCTTCTCATTTTTCAAAATGGCAGAGTGGGCGTAGAAACCACTAGACAAGGTTTTCAAAATACTACACTGAAGAATGATGGAGTATTTTATTTTGTAAATACAATGAAATTGCGTTTACGGAGGTTATTCTAGCGATTGGCATCTGTGTTTGCTTTCTGATTGGCAGCCGTGTTTGTTTCCTGACAATCTGAAACCGTTGTCCAAACGAAACGCTGGGTATGTTAGCTTAAAATCTTTCATCACTTTTTGTTGTCGCAACAACATTGCCAGAGAAGTTGGAAAGAAAATTGCCTAGTGTAAAGTGACAGCACCTTTAGAACAAAAGACATGAAGGCTGTTCGAACAAAGCTACGTAAAGACGACGAGACTTGAAACCAATTGCATGGCGTTAAAAATGTTATTTCTTTTCAAACCTGAAGTAATTTTTTATGATTTATTGTATCGACAAAACTACTAAAACTTCTAATTCTATAACAAGTAACAAATAAAGGGAAATCTATACACCGTAAATAAGAGTTCTAAACTTTACTGAGGTTTCGGGCATTCTTGTCGGAGTAACAAAACAACAACAAACAAGAAAAATTACAATTACATATACAATCTGATGTTAACCTCTACTTTTTACGCATCCATGAGCACTTGAAGCCATTGAAGTCGAGACAAAAAAAATACCAAATCAGCAAAATAAATTTTCATCTTCAGTTGAATAAAAATACAGCTGAAACTTGTCAGAATAAATTTCAAGATGTCTCTTCAATCGAAAAACCAGAAAATGAACATCGACGATTCTCAAAAAATTTTAAGACAATACTTCATTGCTCCGAAATGTCAAATATTTATCTTCTTGTTATTTAGCAGGTTAAAGACAGCAGATGGAAGGGGCGTTCCACGGCGCATTTTTACGTGTGGTTCTTTTGTTCGCTTGAATATCACGAAAGATGTCTTTTTTGAGTTTGTTCAACACTTGTGGCGAAAGCACTAATAGACAAGTAAGACAACTGGCTTTGGATTGACGCATGCGCAGACATTTGAACCCGGTGGAGAGCAACCTCGTCCCCAGCGCCTTCTCATTTTTCAAAATGGCGGGTGGGCGTAGAAACAATCAGACTGAAGGTTTTCAAAATACTCCAAGAATGATGAAGTATTTTATTACGAAAAGCACAAAGAAATTGCGTTTACGGAGGTTATTTCCAGCGATTGGCAGCCGTGTTTGCTTTCTGACAATCTGAAACCGTTGTCCAAAAGAAACGCTGGGTATGTTAGCTTAAAGGCTTCTTCACTTTTCGGCGTCGCCACAACATTGCCAGACAAGTTGCAAAGAAAATTGCCTAGTGTAAAGTGACAGCACCTTTAGAACAAAAGACCTGAAGGCTGTTCGAACAAAGCTACGTAACTGAAGACGACGAGACTTGAAACCAATTGGCGTTAACAATGTTATTTCTTTTCAAACCTGAAGTAACTTTTTGATTTATTGTATCGACAAAACTACTAAAACTACTAATTCTAAAACAGTGAAGTAACAAATAAAGGGAAATCTATACACCGTAAATAAGAGTTCTAAACATTACTGAGGTTTCGGGCATTCTTGTCGGAGTAAAAAAACAACAACAAAAAAGAAAAATTACAATTACATATACAATCTGATGTTAACCTCTACTTTTTACCCATCCATGAGCACTTGAAGCCATCGAATTCGAGACAAAAAGATAAAAAAAATACCAAAACAGCATAATAAATTTTCATCTTGAGTTGAATAAAAATACAGCTGAAACTTGTCAGAATAAATTTCAAGATGTCTCTTCAAACGAAAAACCAGAAAATGAACATCGAGGATTCTCAATAAATTTTAACACAATACTTCATTGCTCCGAAATGTCAACTATTTATCTTTTTGTTATTTAGCAGGTTAAAGACAGCAGATGGAAGGGGCGTTCCACGGCGCATTTTTACGTGTGGTTCTTTTGTTCGCTTGAATATCACGAAAGATGTCTTGCTTGAATTTGTTCAACACTTGTGGCGAAAGCACTAATAGACAAGTAAGACAACTGGCTTTGGATTGACGCATGCGCAGACTTTTAACCTCGAAGGACCGCATTCTCGTCCCCAGGGCCTTATCCTTTTTTTTTCAAAATGGCGGGGTTTGGCGTAGAAACTACTAGACAAGGCTGTCAAAATACTCTAAGAATGATGAAGTACTTAATCACGTAAAACACAATGAAATTATAATAATAAATGTCTTGTCTTGTATTGTAATTGCGTTTACGGAGGTTATTCCCAGCAATTGGCAGCCGTGTTTGTTGTCTTACAATCTGAAACCGTTGTCCAAACGAAACGTTGGTATGTTAGCTTAAAAGCTTTCATCACGTTTTGGCATCGCAACAACATTGCCAGACAAGTTGCAAAGAAAATTGACTATAAATGGACAGTGACAGTGCCTTTAGAACAAAAGACCTGAAGGCTGTTCAAGCAAAGCTGACGTAAAGACGAAGAAACCAATTGGCGTTAAAAATGTTTTTTTTTTTTCAAACCTGAACTAACTTTCTATGATTTATTGTATCAACAAAACTATTAAAACTACTAATTCTATAACAAGTAACAACGAAAGGGAAATTTAAACACCGTAAATAAGAGTTCTAAACTTTACTGACGTTTCGGGCGTTCTCGTCGGAGTAAAGGAAAACAAAGAAGAAACATTATAATTTCATATATAAACTAATATTTACCTCTACTTTTTTTCCACCCATGAGAACTTGAAGCCATTGAAGTCGACACAAAAAAGTGGTAAAATACCAAAATAGCAAAAGAGACTTTCATCTTGAGTTGAATAAAAATACAGCTGAAACTTGTCAGAATGAATTTCAAGATGCTTCCTCAAAATGAAAATGAAAATGAAAATGAACATCGAAGACTGTCAATGATTTTTAACACAATACTTCATTGTTCCGAAATGTCAAATATTTATCTTATTATTATTTAGCAGCAGTTAAAGACAGCAGATGGAAGGGGCGTTCCACGGCGCATTTTTACGTGTGGTTCTTTTGTTCGCTTGAATATCACGAAAGATGTCGTGCTTGAATTTGTTCAACACTTGTGGCGAAAGTACTAATGGACAACCGGCTTTTGGATTGACGCATGCGCAGATATTTGAACCCGGTGGACGGCAACCTCGTCCCCAGGGTCTTCTCATTTTTCAAAATGGCGGGGTGGGTGTAGAAACAACCAGACTGAAGGTTTTCAAAATACTCCAAGAATGATGGAGTATTTTATTACGTAAAACACAATGAAATTGGGCTGACGGAGGTTATTTCCAACGATTGGAAGCCGTGTTTGTTTTCTGGCAATCTGAAATCGTTGTCCAAACGAAACGCTGGGTATGTTATCTTAAAAACTTTCATCACTTTTTGGCGTCGCAACAACATTGCCAGACAAGTTGCAAAGAAAATTGCCTAGTGTAAAGTGACAACCCCTTTAGAACGAAAGACATGAAGGCTGTCCGAGCAAAGCTACGTGAAGACGGAGAGACTTGAAACCAATTGGCGTTAAAAATGCTATTTCTTCTTAAAGAGTCTGACCCACCCAGTTTGCATTGCGCGCTTCTCTTATTGTTATGATACGGCTCTATTCCATATTTAGGCAAGCATATCACCTCTTGCACGAGTGAATTTCTCATCTACAATACAGTATGGATTTTCGGGGGCCCTGGGCGGATGAACCAACGTAGGCGCGCACTGCAAACTGGGTGGGTCAGATTCTTTAAACCTGAAGTAACTTTTTATGATTTATTGTATCGAAAAAACTACTAAAACCAAGTAACAAATAAATGGAAATCTTTACACCGTAAATAAGAGTTCTAAACTTTACTGAGGTTTCGGGCATTCTTGTCGGAGTAAAAAAACAACAACAAAAAAGAAAAATTACAATTACATATACAATCTGATGTTAACCTCTACTTTTTACCCATCCATGAGCACTTGAAGCCATTGAAGTCGAGACAAAAAGATAGAAAAATACCAAAACAGCAAAATAAATTTTCATCTTGAGTTGAATAAAAATACAGCTGAAACTTGTCAGAATAAATTTCAAGATATCTCTTCAAACGAAAAACCAGAAAATGAACATCGAGGATTCTCAAAAAATTTTAAGACAATACTTCATTGCTCCGAAATGTCAAATATTTATCTTTTTGTTATTTAGCAGGTTAAAGACAGCAGATGGAAGGGGCGTTCCACGGCGCATTTTTACGTGTGGTTCTTTTATTCGCTTGAATATCACGAAAGATGTCTTGCTTGAATTTGTTCAACACTTGTGGCGAAAGCACTAATAGACAAGTAAGACAACTGGCTTTGGATTGACGCATGCACAGACATTTGACCTCGAAGGACCGCATTCTCGTCCCCAGGGCCTTCTCCTTTTTTTTCAAAATGGCGGGGTTGGCGTAGAAACTACTGGACAAGGCTGTCAAAATACTCCAAGAATGATGAAGTATTTTATCACGTAAAACACAATGAAATTATGATAATAAACGTCTTGTCTTGTATTGTAATTGCGTTTACGGAGGTTATTTCCAGCGATTGGCAGCCGTGTTTGTTTTCTTACAATCTGAAACCGTTGTCCAAACGAAACGTTGGGTATGTTAGCTTAAAAGCTTTCTTCACTTTTCGGCGTCGCAATGCAACAACATTGCCAGACAAATCGCAAAGAAAATTGACTATAAATGTACAGTGACAGCGCCTTTAGAACAAAAGACCTGAAGGCTGTTCAAGCAAAGCTGACGTAAAGACGAAGAAACCAATTGGCGTTAAAAATGAATGTTTTTTTTTTTTCAAACCTGAACTAACTTTCTATGATTTATTGTATCAACAAAACTATTAAAACTACTAATTCTATAACAAGTAACAACGAAATGGAAATTTAAACACCGTAAATAAGAGTTCTAAACTTTACTGACGTTTCGGGCGTTCTCGTCGGAGTTAAGGAAAATAAAAAAGAAACATTATAATTGCATACATAAACTAATATTTACCTCTACTTTTTTTCCATCCATGAGCACTTGAAGCCATTGAAGTCGACACAAAAAAATGGTAAAATACCAAAATAGCAAAAGAGACTTTCATCTTGAGTTGAATAAAAATACAGCTGAAACTTGTCAGAATGAATTTCAAGATGCCTCCTCAAAATGAAAATGAAAATGAAAATGAACATCGAAGACTGTCAATGATTTTTGACACAATACTTCATTGTTCCGAAATGTCAAATATTTATCTTATTATTATTTAGCAGGTTAAAGACAGCAGATGGAAGGGGCGTTCCCTTCAAACGAAAAACCAGAAAATGAACATCGAGGATTCTCAATGATTTCTAACACAATACTTCATTGTTCTGTAATGTCAAATATTTATCTTGTTATTTAGCAGGTTAAAGACAGTTGATGGAAGGGGCGTTCCACGGCGCATTTTTACGTGTGGTTCTTTTTCTCGCTTGAATATCACGAAATATGTCTTGTTGTTCAACACTTGTGGCGAACACTTGTGGCGAAAGCACCAATAGACAACTGGCTTTGGATTGGCGCATGGCATACATTTGAACTCGAAGGACCGCATTCTCGTCCCCAGCACCTCCTTTTTTTTCAAAATGGCGGGGTGGTCGCGCAACTGGACAAGGCTTTTAAAATACTCCAAGAATTATGGAGTATTTTATTACGTAAAACACAACGAAATTGCGTTTTCGAAGGTTATTTCCAGCGATTGGCAGCCGTGTTTGTTTTCTGGCAATCGGAAACCGTTCTTCAAACGAAACGATGGATATTTTAGCTTAAAAGTTTGCATCACGTTTCGACGTCTCTCGGCAGTGCTCAGTCGACCTCCGTTTCACAACTGAATTTGTTTGGATATGTTGGTTTCTAAGCTTTCGTCATTTTTCGGTGTTTCTCGGCAGTTCTCGGTCGGCGTTCGTTTTACGATGTTCTTGGATGTGTTTGCTTTTAAGCTTCGTCACTCTTCGGTGTCTCTCGGAAGTTCTTGGTCAGGCTCCGTTTTGCGATGTTCTTGGATGTGTTGGTTTTTAAGGTTTTCGTCACTCTTCGGTGTCTCTCGGCAGTTCTCGGTCGGCCTCCGTTTTACGATGTTCTTGTATGTGTTGGTTTTTAAGCTTTCGTCACCTTTCGGTGTCTCTCGGCGGTTCTCGGCAGGCCTTCGTTTTACGATGTTCTTGGATATGTTGTATAAATGAAACATAGTACCGTACTGCGTGTATTTTTTCTGAAGGGGGAGGGGTGGGGTGGCTAAAAAGAGAGGGAGGGGGGCTTAATGAATTTCTTCTTCTAAAGAGGGGTGGCTTATTAGAGGGGGGCTTATTTGAGAGGTGTGGATTTACGGTATTTGTCAATGGCAACAAATGACATGACATAACGGTTATGTATTTACACAATTCGGTAGAGAAACTAAGTTGTAATGTTTGGTATAAATAGGTTGCTAGGGCATTAATTTTACTGATGTAAGCAAATATACAACTAATGGAGGAAATGCTGTTGGGTGGAGTTAGAATGAACCGTATACGATCAAGAGAAAATAATAGGACAGAGAGGGAGTCTAGGGGCCCTGGCTGGGATATCTTAATTGCAAAAAAGTTATTTTTAGTAACAATGCGGACTTCGGAAGACTCGCTTACATGAATCAGTGCGTTAAAGCGAGGCGCAGTCAACAACTGAAAAAAAAAATGGCAGCCATTTTCTCTTGATACGATACAAAACAATGGCATTCTGAGAACAAGGCAAATATGACCTTTTAATAATTCAGCTATTGCTATTTAAGATCCTAAAAGACTTTTAAGAAGATAGTTTTTAGAAAACTCGGTTTTAATAATGAGCAATTTATCCGAGAACCAAAATAACTTTTTTCCGCTAAAATAGAACACTTTTTTCCACTTCCCAGAAAATCATTCGGTCTTATCGCTCTGGCTTATACTTTTTATTTGAAAACGGCTTTTTCAGTCGGTAGTCAGATCAGCCCTGCAGTTTATTGTATGTTTGTTGATTTTTTGGCTGGCTTGGTCTATCGCAGATCCTAGATCCGTTAGCAGATCCGTTAGCAGTCGGTTCGCGGTCCTTTGCAGATTTTACTTTTATTTCTATATCAGAAGTGTCAGGATTATAGTTGCAATTAATCAACTTCGAACCTTACAAATGGGCCTAAGTATCGAATGTTCTCCCTTTACACTGTTTAAACCTTACAATACAATACAATACTTTATTTTCACATTACCATGGCATTTTTGTTACAAGAAAATATATATCTAGCTAAACTAAAATTACTAAAACAATAGGACGAATAACTAAATATAAATAACAATTGAGGAAATGCCTTGTGTCTAAATTAACCATACAGTTTTCTAGTTAGACACTAGTCTTGTATAGTATCAATTCACATGTAGACATCTATTACAAACACATAAACACACACACACACACTGCACACAAATAGCAAAAATAGCAAAAAAAAAAAAAAAATAGCGAAAATTAGAAGACGACTGGGGTTGGACAGTATATCTGTTTCGACAATAAATACCGTTTAACTTTTTTTTTGAAATCAACATCAACAAACATCGAAGCTTCGCAAATTGTACCAATTTGTTACCTTATAGCTATTTTGAATGAACGTAGTCAACTGTTCATAGACATGTTGCAGTTAATTTTTTTATTTCAGGTAATTTTTGTTTTTCCTTTGTTTCAAATTCATTGGCATATATTACCATACCCAAAAACAATGGAAAAATAAAAATTGCCTGAGATAAAAAATTAACTATAAGATACACATGTGGTTTGGCACTGGGCACTGACTTATCGTCGAAAAGTGGTTTTTAAGTGTGAATCCGGTATTTTGAGATTAACAGTAAGTTAAAAATACACGTGCGTACCACTTTAAACAATCTTAAACTGCATTTGCTAGTAGTTGCCAGTTTATTAAATTTATGGTTAAGTTTATTACATTTATGGGGAGTCCGATTATTACATTTATGGTTAGTCATTCTTTTATGACATTTATGGTTGATTCTTATTACGTTTATCGTTGGCATTACATTTAAAACGGTTTTTGAGTGAAGTAAAACCAAAACCAAAGTAATTACTCAGTAATTACTCTGGCCAATCACAACAGGCGCAGACAATCCAATGAACCAATCAGAACTCGAAGCAATTACATGCAGCCGGCGCCAAGCGCGGGAAAACGCTTGCAGAGCAAGTCACGATTGGTTTTGGTTTTACCTCTGATTGGTTAATAACGAGGCGCCAAATTTTTTAGCCAATCACAAAGCGTAGCAATGCAAAACCAAAGCAATCTCCAAATTACTGTCGATACTCAATTAAAAACCACTCTACAGTTGATTGTTATTGCATTTATGGGTGATACAGGCATCTGTTTTGCTATGGTCCCGGATATGGTGGTTTGCGATTTAGTAACATTATTATTATTAACAGCGGTATGATCATGGAATAAACGCAGTAATACATTCTGTACGCAATATAGTTAGGCGAGTTAGCCAAGCGGCAAAGAAGTCTTGTCGGATTCGTTTGGAACTTTCTCCAGTCTATTAAAAACACCAAACATACAATTGCAACTGCTAGAATCACAACAACGAAGAATATCAGCGTTTGTTTTCTTGAAATAGATTCCAGGTCTTCGCTTGAGCAGAAAACCAGCCAAGAGCGATGCAACAATACGAGACAGAGAACCAACAAACTGGAACACAGAAACAACATTGTCAACACTCCTGTCGTTTTGCAAAGCAGGTCGCCATATTTCCACTTCAGTTCCAACAACGAGGCAACCATCAACGGCATCGTGATAATCGCGGTAAAAATATCTGCTACAGCCACGTATGTCAGGGTCATATTTCCCGTATAAGACTGATTGGGCTTTCGGAAACTTAACACACAGAGAAGCCCGTTGCCGATGATAATTGTCGAGCACATCCCTATAATACCCGCTGCCTCGAAAGACAAAGCCATCGGCGAGATGGCAAATGCTTCCATTTCTTCATCTCTGTCGGCGGGTACTTGATCAGAATAAGGTTCGGCTGGCATTTTAAATTTGATCCACACTGTCAAATTCTCCGCCTTTTATGACAGCTCTTATCTAGTAGATCCTCTGACGAATGTTTGTCCATTCACACTGATTAAAATAACGTTGTTATTGCTAACCCGTGTCGTTAATTTGATTGAAACAACCTTCCTCCTATTTCACGCTCGGATAGTTTTCAATATTGATCTCGGCCACAAAATCCCACAATGTTTGTTTTCTGGTGGTAAATAATTAATTTCATGTTCCACAAAAGGCAATGGAACTGAAAATTGGCTAAAATCTCAGAAGCATATAATTGAACAACCATAGTTAGGACTTAGAATCTTACAACTAACTATTTTTATTTATACTTTCCAAGTTTCAGGGGCATATAAAACTTCGGAAACAAAGGGAAAAATTATCCAACTGCTTTCCGTGTTTTTGACATGATTTTCCCAAAAAATATTTCCTCAATCCTGCATGGGCTTTTTGTCGATGCAATGTTTCGAACCAATTTAAAAGGGATATTACGACTTTCTAGGTAAAACCTTATATATTTTGATCATTTAGTTACAATTCGGCTGGTGGCCACTAAGCGTAACAAATACCAGTTGCGGAAGAAGGAAGGCGACAATTTACTGCGGTTTATTGAACGGGCACGACGGCTTCCGAGCATTGTACGAAGTTGGTCCGAACATTGTACGAAGTTGGTCCGAGCGTTGTACGAAGTAGATCAGAACGTTCACTTTCTCCTCGCCGCAAGTTTCACTTTCGTAAACGGTTTGCTACTATTTTACTGACACTAAGAATTGTTACCAAAACGAAGTTCACGACCCGAACCATTTCGTAAGCTACTCCTCCCCCTGCTCCGTCCCCAGGCGGGGACCAGGAGATGAGGCAGATTCTTTCGAAAATTTGGGCATGCCTCGCGAGGTTGTCCTCTTTTCCCTAAAATTCCAATAAAGCTGAAAATTACTGTAACATTTGCGGCCGAAATTTTCAGAAATTCTAATCGGAATTTTAGGTCGAATGAATCGCGCGCGTCATGTCGCCCGGGACGTACCATTACAAAAGGCTTGGTTACCAGTTATGGCATCGACCGTTTACGAAGGGAAGCGTTGTGGCTCGTTTTTCGCGGTTCAGCCGCCGCTATCGATTTGGTAGTAGTAGATTTAAAGGGAGCAGTTAATGAGAAGAGTATAAGCCTAGCCTTTTAGTCCTTTCAGATATTAACATTATAATTATTTATTCGCTGATTAAACTACCAATTTCCACCGGAAACGTTTTGTTTTCTCATTATATTTCAAATGAAAACTATACATCTTCATTTCTCTAAGGGGACTCTTACACCAGTCAATTCACTACGTGTGAGTTTTAAAGCCGCTTGTCATTTACTCATTGCGAAATGAATGCTTTCATTTCCGCTTTTATGCAGGGTTAGATTTGCTTCAAGTCGCCGTGCTTTTTCCTGCAATGAACGGGTTTGTTTAGAAGTTAGGAGATAAAATACTTGAACTACACGAATGAAAAGCGCGCGGGATCACGTTTGCGTGAAAAAACGAGAACAAGAACGGCGAATGGCGTGGAAATGAGATCATTCCATCCGCCATTTTGATTCCAGAACCCGCGTTCTTCGTGGTCAGCAAGCGAATTAATACGGGCTATTTAGACGAATTTTTGATGCCGTGATAAGTATTTGAACGGTGAGATCGATTTTACACCCCGGTGAGGCTGAGCCTGCACATAAAAGATTATTATGGTATTTTCGGAGTGGCTTATTATGAAGATTCGGCGAAGTAAAGACCTAGCACGGGTCAGAAAAAATAGTGAGGCTACTTTTACAAACCGATACGGCCTTTACAGATGCACAGCAAACCATACAAACAGGGGATGGTAAACCTGTGGTGTGAGGCTAGTTTTATAAACTGATGCGGCCATTACAGATGCACAGCACACCACACAAACAGGGGATGGTATGCCTGTGGTGTGAGGCTAGGTTTTTAAACCGATGCGGCCATTACAGATGCACAGCACACCACACAAACAGGGGATGGTATGCCTGTGGTGTGAGGCTAGTTTTACAAACCGATGCGGCCATTACAGACCACAGCACACCACACAAACAGGGGATGGTAAGCCAGTGGTGCGAGGCTAGTTTTACAAACCGATGCGGCCATTACAGACCACAGCACACCACACAAACAGGGGATGCATGGTAAGCCTGTGGTGTGAGGCTAGTTTTATAAACCGATGCGGCCATTACAGATGCACAGCAGCACACCACACAAATAGGGATGGTAAGCCTGTGATTGGAGGAAACAAAGACTTTACAGGGCACTGTCCCACCGAAATAGCAAACTTCCCCTTACCGCATTTCCACGTCATCACCAAATGCCACCAAATATACAACTTAATTGGATAAAAAGATCCTATAGTGCAAAACAAAAGCAGTAGTTTGGAGATAAAATCAGGCACCGCGGAGGGGGAGGGGCTGGTATGGCTGTAGCCCTACCACTTTTTTGCAAGGGTTGACAAAAAAGTTTTGAGGGCTCACGAGACTAATTGCTTTTTCCAAGTGCTACCACGAATACTGACTTAACTGGCCACGGTGGGGATGGGATAAATCCCAATCATACGATCCAAAAAATATATTTCGTCAAATTCTCTTGATACAGGTGAAGTCAAGGTTGCAGTGATGAAGAGAATGCAATAAATATCAAATAAAATCGATTACCAAGCGTTTCTGTCTGCACTCTGCACGCGCACGTTTTTATATGGACAACAAGCCAAAAAATGACCATCAATTTACCGAACGTTTTTGACAGAACCTGTCCTGTTTGAACACTAGAAATGTAGTTTTAGAGCATCAAGATTTCGAAATGTTCTGGAGGAGGGGGTGGGGGATATGCCTCCAATCCCCTCTAAAGGCGCGCGCCCGCAAAATAATTCTCAATGCCATTTCATCCTATTAGCCCTACCACTTTAAAGTGTGCTCCGCGGTCCCTGAAAATGCAAGCTTGCAAGGATTGAAGTGGATTACAGTTGATCAGATTTGATTTCGCTGGTAGAGTATTTGTTAACAAAACTGGACCATTATTTTAAGGTTTCATTTGAAACAAATGTTTTTTGGCTTTTCAAAGTGATACTAAAAATAGGTGACAGTGTCCCTTTAAGCTCCTGGCCATAATCATGAAAATACGATAATTCAGCCGGAACTTTAAATAACCCTATTCTTAAAGACGAACTCTGATTGGACAAAGCTTTTATCTCAGTGTGCGACATGTTGACAAGTTCACCAATTTCGCCAGACGTCGCTTCCGGAGTGGGAAGTTGGCGTTTGATTCGAAAACGTGATTCAAGACCAGATTTTTTTTAAATATCTCAGTTATTGGGGTGGATAAAAATGGCAATATATACGAACATCATGTCGTTCTGCGGAGCAGTGTAGAATTCCGATATCAATTTGAAGCGCCAAGGTGTCTCTGAGTGGAATTAGCTCAATCAAAAAAGCATTAAAGATACGTCTTCTTTCGCGCTTTTTAAAGAACGACACTTTTTAATTTTGATCGCCAACCATTTTGTTTTTGCAATAATGTATTTTTAACCTTTGTACATGTTTCAATGTTTTGTATGTATTTTAGAGTTTGATGACTACTGATAAATAAAGAAAGATGGCAAACGTAAAGCTCGGCAATGAAATGGGAAAGATGAGGTGTTCATCACGTCATGAACGTGGGTCAAAGAAAGATATCTGAGTCGTCCAACAGGTGGTCGGATGATTGGGTCAATTCGGTTTAAATTTAACCATATGAACTGTTGACCCTAAACTTAACGTGATGACTAGAATCAGGTTAGACACCTTATTGAGACTTATATAACGGAGTAACTGCTAGCTTTCAGTTGAGGTTAGGGGCAGCAGTTTATACATGTATAGTTAAATTTAGGACTAATTAACCCGAGAAGCTAGGTGGTACAGTGGTACGGTAGGCTATGTAAGCCTAAGCCTAGCCAAGGTCACAGGTTCAATCCTGAGTGGGGATTTTAGATTTTCTTTTTTACACTTAAAATTTTATTGAAAATAAATTCTTCAATAAATTCTAAGTGTCGACATTACGTTATATAATTCTCAATAAGTGTCCGAGGTGATCCAACCTGATTTTGGAGTATCCATTCTAGTCACGACCCTAAACTTAACCGAAGACCAACCAGCAAATCCGTTTTTAACTCGTGAATCCGTGAAGCGTTTAACGAGTTATAGCCGTGGGCAAAACTTTTTACTCGATCACTCGCTCGATCGGCTGTTAACATTGAGCCTGCGAATGTTATGTGCACCTGTCTTATCCATGGGGATGGCGTCAAAGGGAGGGGAGGGTGGGGAGTTAGATGCAAAGGATGAAGGTCGGTGGAGAAAAACGCCAAGAAGAGGAAAGGTTCGGTTGACATTGAGCCCGCCATATGTAATGGTCACCTGCCTTGCTCATGGGGACGGCATTGGAGTTGGAGGGAGGGGGAATGGGGGGAGTTGGACGCAGGGGGTGGGGGTGGTGAAGCAAAACGTCTAGTAAACGGGAGAGTATGAACATTTCATATTCACGAGTTGGCTCACAGGAGCCTTTGATTTGTTATATCATTCTCAATAGGGTATCCGATTTCCTGTAGCACCCTCTCATATTTCCCTTCCAAGAGTCCTCCATTTTGTTTCGGGACATTACCCGAGATTATAATTTCCAATCCCTACTCATATTCACTAGTTAGCTCACAGGAGCCTTTGATTTGTTGTATCATTCTCAATAGGGTATCCGATTTCCTGTAGCACCCTCTCATATTTCCCTTCCAAGGGTCCTCCATTTTGTTTCGGGGCATTACCCGAGATTATAATTTCCCATCCCTACTCCCATGCATACGTTTTGTGGCCTCTAAATTAAACCTTTATATTTCAATTTCAGTTCATAATATTTGGACTCTAGGGTCTTCACATACCTACTTTCATTAAATAAAATTTAGTTTACCAATAATTATAGCTGTTGCTTTCCGGGAAATTTTACGTACGTTCATAATTTTCAATGAAACCACGGAACATAAAACATAACTGAAAAGCAAATAAAATACAGAATGCAAAAAATATTATCATTTCAAAATTTGTGGCTTCGGTAAGCGCGCGAAAGCCTTCTCACGCTTGCAGTTGCAACCGGCGTGTATACACACGCTACTATTTTGATTTCGTGTGAGGTTGTTTTGTCTTTCGAAGTTTCGACATTTGGTGATGTCACACCAAATATCGTACGCTAAATTAAAAATACTTTAAATATAAATTTTTTTTTTTGGTTTTTAGTCAATTTACACATATGTAACATTGGGCGAAGGTTTGTGACAAGGGGCAAACGAAAGCGTGACAATGTCACGTCAGGCGCTCCGTTAATCATTCAATCAAGCTTTACGTCGTTTATGTCGTCACACGGTGTCCTCTGAATCGAGTTTGTGTTTCCGGTATAACTGGTTTACAATGGTCGTAACTCGACTTAGACCCTCCACGCACATCTTCATATCCCGTATGACGTCCTTGTGAGGAGCCACGCCTTTTTCTGTCTTGCCAAGCGAGGTGAGGAAATCTGATCTGTATGGAACCGCCTTAACTGCCAGCTAAAAACATGAAAACAGTCAATTCTGACTACACTAACATGAGACATTAAATGTAAAATAGTTTATTAAGGATGCGCCAGTCAGTTATCTGATGAATGTATCCTAATAACATTCTGTCCATTCGCTTGACCCTTGTAATTTACATTTCACTTATGTTACAAAAGCTCCGAAAATTGTGCCAGATACGATAAACAGCTGAAAAAAAAACACCCTTTAGAAGTGGCTAAAAAATAAGTGGAAACTAATTTCTCATCTAATGCAGTGGCACTGGACCTCGTGGAAAAGGTAAATAAGATTTCTTGATATTTTCACATTACATTAATGATGATGATGATGATGATGATGATGATGATGATGATGATGATGATGATGATGATGATGATGATGATGATGATGATGATGATGAAACCTTTATTTAAGAGTCATAAAATTCTAGTACATCACAATACTATTAAGTAACAATCCGTGTAAGAAGTAGGCAACCCAAATGCACGGAATGCAGAAAGGTGTGAATTGTGCTATTGTTGAAACCGTCCACCTCATTGGCTAAACCATGAAAATCGGCCATAACTTCATCAGGCAGCGCATTTATTTATCTCTAGTTTACTAATTGATTCCCTTTTAGTGAAAACTATTGTGATTTTTAATGCAACAAAAATTCTATGTGGGGAACATGGAAAATTAGAAGTCTTTCTTGGCCATTGTTTTGGAGTTTCACGATTGGATGAAATCTTGTAGCACAAAAGAAACATCGCTTTAAAATAAAGTTTCAGTAAATTTTATTTCAAAACCATGTTGTCCATTGTTTGACGTATTCTCAGTACGAAAATCTAAACATTCTTACGTGGAGAAAACGAAATGCAGCAAACAATAGAGAATTGCCTACTTCTTACACGGATTATTACTTAAAGGGGCCATGTCGCGAGGATGGCGGGTGAGCACTGGGTACTAACAACTTGAAAAACGTCCGGTGGCTTTTTATCAAGTTGGTGGCCATTACTGTCGAATTCGCTGCAATCCGTTCCATCCCGTCGTATTGCGTGGAAGGATTGATCTCAAGTTTACAAAGTAGTTAGAGTATTTACTTGGCTAGATTTTTGGTAAATTATTTCTGCGATTTGTTAGTCGTACCTTCGAAAAATTCGATGTTTTCCAGTAGTGGTGGAAGTTGGGGAGGAATTTAAAAGCGAAATCGATCGTGTGTTACTGTTTGTTTACCTCGCGTGGTTCGACACGAGTGAAAGCGCGATAAAACTTGCCGCGATCCGGGAGGGAACAATAGAAATTTGACATGTGTGACGTCAGGTGACATCACATGACAGGAACTCATTGCGCAGACTCACCTTGCAACATAGCCCCTTTAACCAACCTATTGAGAATAAGGCAATGCGTGCAGCTAAAAGTCTAGGAGAAGGGAGAGATCGAACGTTTTATACTCACGAGTTGGCTCATCATAAAAGCCTTGCAGAGCGTGGTGAAGCAAAATCTAAGCGGTCTTTAAACACTTACCGCAAAAACACCTCGAACCACCCAGCCATGATACCTGCGTAAGGTCTTGCCGTATGCTGTGCCTAAAATATCAAACAAACAAAAACCACCATCGATCAACCGGCAAAATATAATAGAGAAGTTATCTTCGGAAAGTTTCGTTTGATAATATAATGATTTTCGCGTTGACGGAACCTCGTTCCCAGGGCCCCCTCTCTTCAGCAAGGTCATCATCGAGAGAGACCTGTCTCTTTCGATGATGACGTAGCTGAAAAAACGGGGCCCTGGGAACGAGGTTGGCGTTGACTCGATCCGAAGATGTGCATAATCTTCTTTATTTCATACTTATTGAGATATTCTATTGAAATTTGGCGTGTGAAAACCCCGTTTGAGGTTCGCAGCCAATTAGAATGGCGAAACGACTTTCTCACACGTGAAAAAAGCGTTTCGTCCAATCACAAATCTCAGTATGTATAAATAAACAAATTACAGCATGGGCAGTGCTTTGTACGGCATTTACGCACTCGTTGGTTGGCATCAGAAATCTCATTCGTTCACTGCGCTCACTCGTTCGATTTCTGATACATCAACAACTCGTGCGTTAACGCCGTACGCACGCACTGCACATGAAGTAAACCATATATATTTAGAAGGTTTCGTGTTGACGAGTTGGCTAATAGAAGCCTTTGATTATCCCTGGAGCATGATGGGCGGTTTCCATGGATACTATCACATGCTAGTAGAGCTCTGTTCGAGTTTCAACTGCACGTAAGCTGTAATGTAAGCTCGAAGCGTATTATCGCAACTTACTGTATGATGAAACTTCTTTTAAAAATATCCATACCTGCTGCTACGGCGAGATCTTTTTCTCCGCGAACCACCTCGGCGAGAAACACTTGCATGAATTCTAAAGCTCTGAAATTTAATCCATAACAAAGACGCGTTAAAGTGTGTTCATTCACACAGGACACCCAACCACCTACAAGCAGAATGGCATCATCAGGGCTGACTCCCAGACTCGGAGTATAAGGCTGATCAAGGTAACTTATCCCTTTTCCTCCCAGAGTCAATTATGGAGACATGTAGTGTAGTTCTAACTTTTGCGTCTGTGGCCGAAATCTTATGGTGTGACCATTCAAATGAAACCTCTTCTGCAGTACTTTTGCATGGTACCATTTGTTCTAACGTTTGTGTCTGTTGATGAAATCCTATGGTGTGACCATTCAAATGAAACCTCTTCAGCAGTACTTTTGCATGGTACCATTTGTTCTAACTTTTGCGTCTGTGGCCGAAATCTTATGGTGTGACCATTCAAATGAAACCTCTTTGGCAGTACTTTTGCATGGTACCATTTGTTCTAACGTTTGAGTCTGTTGATGAAATCCTATGGTGTGACCATTAAAATGAAACCTCTTCAGCAGTACTTTCGCATGGTACCATTTGTTCTAACTATTGAGTCTGTTGATGAAATCCTATGGTGTGACCATTCAAATGAAACCTCTTCAGCGGTACTTTTGCATGATACCATTTGTTCTAACTTTTGAGTCTGTTGACGAAATCCTATGGTGTGACCATTCAAATGAAACCTCATCAGCAGTACTTTTGTATGGTACCATTTGTTCTAACGTTTGAGTCTGTTGAAGAAATCCTATGGTGTGACCATTCAAATGAAACCTCTTCAGCAGTACTTTTGCATGGTACCATTTGTTCTAACTTTTGAGTCTGTTGATGAAATCCTATGGTGTGACCATTCAAATGAAACCTCATCAGCAGTACTTTGGCATGGTACCATTTGTTTTTCAATATTTTACAAAATTTTGATATTTGGCATCCTTAAAGGGATATAAGACCCAAGCTGCTTACTAAGACCCTATTCAAAAATGAATGTTAAGCCACGTAGCACTGGTGATACAACCAAGAAATCAGAGAATTAACTCTGTGTGAAAATTATAGTGCTAAGGTAAACCCATAAATTTCCCTGTACTGAGCGTTTGCCCTAGTAAGGAAATGAGGGACCACACGAAGGAAAAAAAAATATTTGACCTCGGTGGGATTCGAACCCACGACCTCCGGATTAGATCTTCCGTCGCTCTACCGCTTGAACCACGAGGCCGTAAGGGAGCAGATCGTGGGTAATAAGGTGGTAATTCGTGACAATGAGAATGTGAAGGGTACAAATAAATGTTGAGCCACGTAGCACTGGTGATACAAACAACAAATCAGAGAATTAACTCTGTGTGAAAATTATAGTGCTAAGGTAAACCCATAAATTTCCCTGTACTGAGCGTTAGCCCTAGTAAGGAAATGAGGGACCACACGAGGGAAAGAAAAAAATCTTGACCTCGGTGGGTACGGCCTCGTGGTTCAAGCGGTAGAGTGACGGAAGATCTAATCCGGAGGTCGTGGGTTCGAATCCCACCGAGGTCAAAGAATTTTTTCTTTCCTTCGTGTGGTCCCTCATTTCCTTACTATGGCTAACACTCAGTACAGGGAAATTTATGGGTTTACCTTAGCACTATAATTTTCGCACAGAGTTAATTCTCTGATTTCTTGTTCCTATTCAAAAATGGCCTAATTGGTACTGTATATGTTACATTGCAAGGAATTTTTACTTTAAAGCGAAGACAAGAGGGCTAATTAACATGCATATAAAACAATAATAGATCGGCCGCTATATTTTTAATAGGGTCTACAGTCAAGCCTCGATGATCGAGCATCTCTTGTAAGCGAACACTATTCCAAAATGCCAGTAGACTCAATATGATCGAAGCCTCTTTTAAGCTGAACTTCGCTACTTTCAACGTTGGTGATTTAAAAATTTCCTGTGGTTTATAACTTCTGTTAAAGAGCCTATAACCGTCAATAAATATTTTCAGAATCAACTACAAGTACATAGTAATACGAATAGTTGAGAAGTGAAATATTTCTTGCTTTTAAAGGCCCGGCCAAACGAACGCAACATCTTGCAACATTGTTGCGCGTAACGTGTTAACACGCGTTTGGCCACCCTTTTGCAACATGTTGGATGGTGTTGGATCAAGTTTGAAAATGGTCAAATTTGATCCAACATGTTGCAACAGTGTGGCCAAACGCGTGTAACACGTTGCGCGCAACCATGTTGCAAGATGTTGCGTTCGTTTGGCCGGGCCGAAACGTCGCGAGATTTACAAAATGCTAATTAGATGACGTCGACACTTAACAACATAATTTCGTATATCTTACCTAAATCGACACTTCATGACCTAAAATTTTGCCGGGAGATAGCTTTTATGGTTCTCTATTACATCTCGACCTAAAAACTTCCTTCCTCAAATAGTTTTCTCGTAATTCGAAAAATAGTGGTCTTGCTCGCGGGCCCTTGGACCGGCATTGTGGACCCTGGGCCCGTTTCTCGAAACTCCCGGTTACCTTTACGGGCCCGAAGCCAAATATTGAAATCAAAATCTAAAGAATAAAAGCGCAGATCCTAGCGAACAAACCAGTCCATTTTGTTTTGCTAACTGATAGCTTTATCGTATTATCTGCAAAAATTTTGAAACCTCGATCTTCAATGAAAATAAAACAGCTTTCCGGGCCTGTTTTTTTCACCAGGTCTTTCGAGAAACGGACCCCCAAGACTGGCACTCGTATAAGGACACGAAAAGTAACCCTTAATGCCGATAATTTCGCAAGAGTTGACAAGAGAAAGTAAGTGTTTTTTAATAGTATTTTACTGATTTGTTTTATTCCTGATATATTTAAGCTGAATTTTCTTGGGAAGGCATTCTGAAAATTTAGCGGGCGCTCAAGACATATCAGCCAAAACAGTCCATTTCCGAGTAAAGCCGTTTTTCTCTCTCTTTTCTTGTAGTATAAACCTCTTCAGCAATATACAGCTATTTCAATAGGCCATTTCCGAGTTGCCTTTAGCCTCTCTATCAAAGCGAGGCTAGGTGCGAAACCTTTCATAAGAAAACGAGTTTTCATTCACATGCAAATAAGTTCTATTTGCATGTGAATGAAAACTCATTTTTATATGAAAGGTTGTCATATTTCGGATGAAAAAGGCGAAAAGCCAATACCTCAAGGTAGTATGGGATTTTTATTCAATGGCTTTTAACCCTAACCCATACCTAACGCTACAGTGAATTCATTTTCATCAATAGAAAACTTATTCTTTCGGACTTTATTCGACAAAAAACGTAGGTTTACTATTGCGTTTCAACTATTTACTAGCGTAATATGTTGTTTACGGACCCTTGAAATGGAAAGCATGAAAAAAGAAAACTGAACAGACTTTCCTGTCAACAAACGGGATTTCGCGCCTTCGGCAACAGCAGGAAAGCCAAAAGTAACTCATGTTAAAGAAGACTTATCGATAAATCATTGGACACTTTTATTTTTCTTCGCATTTTATTTACCGAAGAAAAATTATCGTGTTCGTGCAAGTGCCGGTCCAGGATCCACATGCGGTATTCCGCAATACCCCGCTGTTTTGACTTATTTCGCTCCGTGGTTCTCGTTCCAAAGAAAATAGAGGGACTCGCTGTTAACACACAAAATGGTTGCCCTAAAGTTTAGCAAGGAAAGGAATTTTTTCTCACCTTTTTAGCCACAGCAATGCGTCCGTTGCGGAGTTTTTCGCGGCACACGTGTTGCTCTTGAGCTCTTGATAAATGATATTTTGTAGCGTGACGAACGCTTTGGGATCAGTTTCGTATTTAGCTTCGAGTTTCTGAAAAATAGAAAGAAAAAAATGTTTATCTCCGAACCTAACAAGCATTTTAAAATCACGTATAATTTTGGAGAAGTTTTGACTCGAGTGTCGTAAAACCAAAACCAAAGTAATTTATACTTTGGCCAATCACATCAAACGCAGACGATTCAATGAACCAATCAGAGCTCGAAGCAAATACATGCAGCCCGTGCCAAGCGCGGGAAAACACGTGCAGGCAGCACGTGCAGGCAAGTCATGATTGGTTTTAATTTTACTAATAAAATTCATTAATAATTCATAAGGAAAGTACGAAAGAAATTAAAATTTAATGAAGGTTTGTAAACCTCAATACAAATCAACTGAGTTCATGAATTATTAAACAGTAGAATAGGCCATTTCCGAGTTGCCTTTGCCTCTCTATCAAAGCGAGGCTAGGTGCGAAACATTTCATTTGAAAATAAGTTTTATTTGCATGTGAATGAAACTCATTTGAAAGGTTGTGCACCTAGCCTCGCTTTGATAGAGAGGCTGCTCAGCTAATTAGTATTCATTAACTTTTCATACAGAGCTCTACTCATTGTTTCATTTCATAAGTACGAATAATAATATTCGCGTCTGATCTGTATGGGCGTTTACACAGATCTCCCGCTCATATTTTATCTAGTATTTCTCATTGGTGTTGATAAAGTGGCGCGAGATTTTCTAGCCAATCACAAGTTGTAGCAATCGTGAAATCACTTTCGATACACAAATGAAAACCGGTCTGGAATCAAGTGCCTTTAACAATACAAGGTGATTGGGGTGCGGCTTCAAATTTTGGCATTTTGACGTCTGTTTTTATGATATAAAAATGCGAAAACTTAAGAAAAAAATCACTTTAAAAGTCCAAAAACATATTTATATCGATTAACCTGCAAATGATGGTCCCTTTTGCTAACATTCACCACTCCAGTGCAATAAAATTACTTTTCGATGACCAAGACGGAAATAAACTGTAAATTACCTCTTCGAATAATCCTGAATATTTTTCTTTCGTACTTACAAGAACATTTTGGTTATCAACAGTTAGCCAAATTTTACGTCCAGATTTGACCAAAAACAGTGAATACTGGAAATTTGAGCTAAACCCACGAAATAAACTGTGACAAGGTAGTTTAACCTGCGTGTTCTTTAACCTGATAAAAGTTATTTTACAAAGCAATTTAAATAAATGCAACCAACGCCACGGACGATTTAGATTAAGATTAACATTCCTTACTTTTATATTCCCGCTTATGTCCAGCTTCACGGGGGCGAACGCTGTTGATCCAAGAACGTCTGAAAACATAACACGAACAAGTTTCTTTATACGATAATAATATTTCAGTTACAATTGAACCCCGCTTATACAGACACCGAAGGGACTCCGGAAACTGTCCGTATTAACGGAGCTCCGTATTAACAGTAAATTACCGCATCTAACCCCACTAAGACACAAAAATTCCGATTTGACAAACGCTCGTAATTTTCTATCAGTCAGACTAGTCGCATTTGATAACATATTAGCCAGACTGTCTGTATTTTAAAAGAGGTTAAATTTATATGATTGTTTTTAATCGGGACGGGAAAACTGTCCGTTGTCCGTATTAACGGGTGTCCGTGTTAAGCGAGTACATTTTAGAGAAAATGTATGGGCGTTCCGCCGGGACCAAGACAACTGTCAAGACAGATCAGTCTTTTTTCAGATTTTTGCCCCAGCGAACATGAAAATCTAAACAATGCGGATTAATTAAATCTGAAACTGGATTGTAAAAAGGAACGTTACCTTGGCAATACTGTTAGAGAAACGAACTGACAAACGAACGTAAATTGTACGTACTTACCCAGAAACGGAATAATGGAAGAGCAAGACGAAAGAAACGGTTTTGTGGGGATACCGTTATCTCCTCCAATCTGAATCTTTTCAAATCTACATAAATACGGAAAAGCAGATCTTTTAACCCTCTTTTTAATTAATACTAAAGTATTATTAATCAAAATTCAAGAAAAATCCCAAATTTCATTTTGTAAAATATTAAAAAACAAATGGTACCATGCAAAAGTACTGCCAAAGAGGTTTCACTTGAATGGTCACACCACAGGATTTCATGAACAGACTCAAACGTTAGAACAAATGGTACCATGCAAAAGTAATGCTGAAGAGGTTTCATTTGAATGGTCACACCATAGGATTTCGTTCAGACTCAAAAGTTAGAACAAATGGTACCATGCAAAAGTACAGCTGAAGAGGTTTCATTTGAATGGCCACACCATAGGATTTTGTCCATAGACTCAAAAGTTAGAACAAATGGTACCATGCAAAAGTACTGCTGAAGAAGTTTCATTTGAATGGTCACACCATGGGATCTCGTCCACAGACTCAAAAGTTAGAACAAATGGTACCATGCAAAAGTACTGCTGAAGAAGTTTCATTTGAATGACGTCGTATAGATATCCAAAAGTTGTCCATATCATCGGTTACGTCATTTTTTATTATTTTTTTATTAGTCCGCAATAAACAAAATAGAGCAGATATCCAATGTGGCGGACGGTCTGACGCATGCTCGATGCAGATTTGAAGCATTTACGTATCGTTTTAGCGTTTACGTGTGGACAGGTGAAAACGAATCGTAAACGATGGCTGGTTTCGTGTGGACGGGAAAGTTTTAGTTAAAAAAATATGCAAAATATGCAAAATATGCAAAATATGCCCCGTTTAGACGGGGCCTTACTCTAAAGTGTGAAATAGGTTTTACTTCATGTAACTTTAAGTGAAAAGGAAAAGTCAGTTTGACAGGTGGAAATAAGTGTTAACCCCCAATACTCCAAAATTACTGGCGTGTTATGTCGTGTAAAACATGATGAAAATTGCCAGAAAACAAAAATGGACGCCAATCGAAGGCAATTAACCTCCGAAAACGCCATTTCATTGCGTACTAAAATAAAATACTCTACGATTCTTGGAGAATTTTGGCAGGCTTGTTCCAGGGACGAGGTTGTACAAAGAACGAGAACCTCATCTCGTGTTTCGCGCCCTTTGTTCTTGCAAAATGATTCTAGACTTACCGAGATTTCGCTGCAGTGAAGAAAGTGAGCGGTTCATCCTTCATGTCCTCAGAATTTGAATTGGACGACTGAGAATCCAGGGAATTCCTCGATGATTCAATATGCACTGCCTTGTGGCTGAGAGCAGAACTAGTGCTCACTCCACTGGCTTGCCCGTGCCTGCGGTCAGTGTGGTCAGAGGAGTTTGTGGAAGAACGATTTCCAATAATTTGTGCGGGGGTCTGGGTCGAGGGATGCTTGACAGTGGACGATGGTGTTCTCTCGCTGCCTGCTGATTGGTCACTCATAACAGTTGCTAGGCTTGGTGGCCCTGAAAAAAAGTTTTTCAATGTGATCCTCAATTTTTTTTTCTGAAACTCATAAATAATTCATCAAGTTTGAAAAAAGAAAATCAAAATCCTGACGGTGGCTCGCAAACCCGATCTTAATTAGCAAAGATTTTGGCGATTTTATTCCGACCTTCATTTCCTCTGTATTTAATGATCAGTTTGAGAAGCTATATCAAATACTCGAAAGACCTTGAAGTGGGTTACAAAAAAAACTCGGCTGCGCCTCGTTTTTCAACCCACTTCACGGTGTTTGGATATCTGATGTAACACTGTTCCTCGTGTTTGATATATTACATGAAACACTCTCTCTCTCGTGTTTAATATATATTACTTCAACACTCTTGAATTGAAGGCATTTTAACACAAGAGACGTGTTTAATTGCATCTGCAACAAAAAATTACCTTCCAGAGTACACTCGCTTGGGATTTCTAGACCATAGCCGGCAGCTCTGTTAACACGCTTGCCCTTGATAACGACTTTCCCAGTGTTTGTTGGCCGTTTCAAAAATTTGGTAAACCACAATGTCATCAACTTAGGGACATGTCCGATAACTTCATACTCGTTCGTCATTTAATTAGGGAGGCAATATGAATTCTAAAGAGGCAGTTTTGCAACATTCAGCTCTTGAAACTCTAAGAGTACCGCAATTTCGGATTTCGTGTTTACAGCTGGAATGTTCTTATTCCGCTTGTTAAAAGTAGAGATCGCTTGCTTGTGTTATTGTTTGCATGAATGAGTTGCAAGTGTATATGTTGCAGGTAAAATCTGGTCTCGGGTTAGATCATTATCCAATCTAGATAAAATGTGTACCCAGTATTCAATCTAGGTGAGCTAACTCCCCAGGACAACAAAGTTAACCATCATCACTACTTGTTACATTTAACTGCATGGAATTAACAATAATGGTCATACACGTATTTAACAACGTCACTCACCATTGTAAGAAGAGCTTAACGTGCTTGCCACACTTGAAGTGGGTGATGGTGGCGGTGAAGATGATCTGTCATGAGAGAAAGTTATTGGGTCATGGCTCGTGTACGACGACTGTAGTGTGATGTATTGTGTTAGGTAGTGTTAGGTTGTATTGTATTGTATTAGGTTGTATTGTATTAGGTTTTATGACGTCAGTCAGGTCGTCGTACATGAGCCATGACCCAAGTTATTGCAGACATCACAAACTGCCAAGAGTTGAAACGTTGTACTAGCTGAGTAGCTTATAACTCATAGGATGATGTCAATGTCATTGCTACATGTACTTGCTTCAAGCTTTGATTGGTTCATTGGATTGGCTAAAGTGATTACTTTGATTTTAGTTTCACAACAATCGATACATTAGGTGAATGTTTATTCATTTGTCTCACGATGGCATCACTGAGGTGTTTATAACAACGTTTCGTCTGCTATTACTGCTAGTCTTCATCAGGAGGACTAGATGAGGTCGATTGATTACAGAAATGTACATGTCGCTTTATGCAGCACATTGGTTCGTACTAATGGTGGTAGTTTCTTGGTGTTGCGGATGGTGTGATCACCAAATGACGTAAAACAAAAGATTCAAAAGACACTGAACAATACCCACACCACAACACAAAAGCTAACCAACAATGGCTTCCGCAACACCAAGAAACACCCCTAATGTTGCATTTCAATCCTCAATATTATTCAGACAAGGTTGTTTCCTCATTGGTCCGATTTGTTATAAATTGGCTCTTGTGCTACTATTGTGACTCAAAGTGACTCCATCATGAGACAAATGAATAACCAATCTTATAATATACTCAACGAAATATATAGTTTCTTATTGGTCAATGACGAATGCATAAATAGATTATAGAGTGCAAATTAGGTTATAAAGTGCAATACGAAAGTTGCATGAAAGTGAAAGTTGAAAGTCGCGCGCAGTGTACCATGACGGCCTCACCAAAATTTTGTCGAGAATATTATAAACAAGAAATCGTATGAACTACTCGTGCATTTCGTGATTTATGGGCACTCGTGATGTTTTGAAAGTTCTCAAATTGCGGCTCGTGCAATTTTGAGAACTTTCAAAACATCACTCTTGCCCATAAATCACGAAATGCACTCGTGTTCATACGATTTCCTATACTTACACACCACGATGAACATGCAATAACCACATTTTAAATATAATCAATACATTATACTAAAACCCTTTTTTGAATATGTACAAACCTGTGTCCTTCATGAAGTAATTGTTTTCGAAATGCACTGTGCTTTGTTGATGACAAAGTCTAGAAGTAAAACATATTAAGTTTGTCAAACATGAAAAGTGCATCCCCATACTAATTTAATACAGCTTGTAGTATTCTTGAGACTCACAGGAGACAATAAATCTCAAATTAACTGATTTGAGTGGAATATGGAAGAAAATTTAACCTGAGAGTGATTAAACTTCTCTAATAAATCTACACTTGCTTACTGGTGCAAGTATTTATGGTTGTCACTGTCATTTTGAAAGTACCTGACAGTTAATCCACCTTTTATACTTTTGAAATTTTGGGGTCTACCCACTGAAGGCCAACTCTACTAGGTCAATGATATTCTTAACCCGGCTGTCATATGTGGCCTTTATTATTGAACATAATCGTCAATTTCATATCTTAAAGGGACAAAATATTTTAAGGTTCAGCGGTTTTCGTGTTTAAGTGTGAGCTTTTGCAAAATGGCCTTTGTGTGATTCAGGTCTCACGCCATTGACCATAAGCAAATTTGACATGCGATCATTTTTTGGTTGCCTGGTGATAAATGGATTGTCATTCTGGTGTTGGTACACGTAGTTCTATTGTTAACAACTTCCTGTTAACAAACACCTTGTGACATCGTCAATAGCATACAAATTTACATGTACATGTAGTGTCTACATGCACATGTATGTGCAGTAGACACGAAAATGCTATTGCCGCCTGCTATGGCAGGGCATTTTGACAGAAATCACAGACTTTATTTTTATTCCTTTTTTACCTTAGTCATTGTAGCGGTTGGTGAGGATGGCGATGATGAAGAGCTTCCTGTAGGATAGACAAGTTACCAGCAGTTACTTAGTGGAGTTAGTTGTGATAATTTACTGCCGCTTTCCTTAAAAATGATAAAACGCTTACTGTAAATCCTCTATTAAGTCCCTCCCCTTCTCAAATAAACCCCCCTTTTTCTGGGGTTTCATTAAAATTGACGGTAAGTGGCAATATTTGTAAAATAGACAGCAGAGGCAACAAAGGGACCATAAGGCCTAGGACCTTGGAAATGGTATTTCCAGCATTCTGAGCATCCACTTCAGTGAAATTAATTGAAAAGTAGGCAGTGATAATTTAGGAAGTAGCCGGTGGAATTCGCCGGTTGCCGGCTTCTAATGAAACCTCTGCTTTTTGGAGCAAGAAGCCCCACCCTCCCCCTTCCCTTTTCCTTCACAACCAAAACAATAAACAACATGGACTGTATTACTGGTACATTTAGTTGCAAGTTCGAAAATTTTAGTCGCAAAAAAAACCTAACTACTACTACCAGAAATTTCTTAGAAAGTCTTAAAAAGTGCGCCCGTGATACACTTCTTGGAAACCGCGTTAATGGAGCATGAAATCGACGATTAAGTCACGCAACATTCAACGTGAATTTCGCAGGATTTTTCAGATAAAATTACAACTAACAGTTACAAGAACGACACAGGAGTGTTGAATATAATTCCTTTATTAGCTAGGCCGTAAAACAGTCGCAAAATCGCTAATAGACAAATTTTAGTCGCAAAAGCAAAATCTTTAGTCGCAAATGTGCCCGATACAGGCGCAATTTTGAGCCCTGTTTTACTGTATCAATCGGACACTAATTCACATACAGTACTCACAAGCTTTGGGGAAAATATTACCAGTACTGGTACTAAAACACAATCATAATTAAAGTAATCATGATATACTGTACAGGTACAGTGTGTATAACACTTCATTGATCAATCAAAGTATGATTTATGGATGTTTATCTGTATGCGGGAAGCTTGGATGACATTCACGTTTCACTAAATTATAATAAGCCACCTTCTCCATTAAGCCCCCCCCCCCCCCCCCCCCCCCCCAAACGTGCTTGAAATATATAAGCCCCCAGGGGGCTTAGTGGAGGATTTAAGGTAAATTACACCAGTCATGAAAAACTGTGTAACACGGACGCCCCATTAATATGGGAAGTTTTCGTATTCCTTTCGGCATTGGTATACATATTTAAAGTTGAAGTTAAAAAAGTGAAATTATATTTATTTTGTAAATAAAAAAATTTATAAATGATTTTTGTCCACTGAGACTCAAAACTTAGAATCACATCACACCAGGGCTTGTCCAGTCATCCAGGACAACTAAATTTTCCTGTGGGGTAAGTATAACTTTTCCTGCTAACATTACTTGCCTGATGTGCAAGGTCCAGGCAAGCCATCTTCTGACTAAGATAATATTGTTAACTCACCAAAGTTGCCTTCTGCCAGTTCCATGCAATCACAAAGGTTTTTGAGAAACTCATCACAAGTAGCAGACAACATGGTGCCAGTTTCCCCAAATTCCTGATGAAAGAAGACAGGACATAGACATTAGCATTTTACACTCACCTTATGTACACTAAGTAACCCTTTCAATCCCTGAGTCAATCATGGAGATACATTTGTATGTAGTGTAGTCCTATTTTTCGAATCTGTCGACAAATCCTTTGGTGTGACCATTCATATTATTGAAACTTCTTTGGCAGTACTTTTGTACCATTATTTTGTTTTTCAATATATTTTTATAAAATAAAATTTCAGATTTTTTCCTATTTTATTCCATTCTATTCTTTATATATTAATTTAACCCTTTCACTTCCAGCTCTGTTTTCTATCTTTGCTTTCTGTGGACGAAATCCTATGGTATGACCATTCAAATGAAACCTCTTTAGCAGTACTTTTGTATGGTACCATTTGTTCTAACTTTTGAGTCTGTTGATGAAATCCTATGTTGTGACCATTCAAATGAAACCTCTTCAGCTGTACTTTTGCATGGTACCATTTGTTCTAACTTTTGAGTCTGTTGATGAAATCCAGTGGTGTGACCATTCAAATGAAACCTTTTCAACAGTACTTTTGCATGGTACCATTTGTTTTTCAATATTTTACGAAATGAAATTTGGGAATTTTTCTTGAATTGTGATTTTTATTTGCACTCTTGGGAAATAAAGGGTAACATGTTAACGAGAGGAGGAAAATGATTTTGAGTGAATATAATACACTGCATACATGTACCTGACTGTCCTCTTTGTTGGTACAGAGCATCTTTATAGTGCCAATTTGCTGCAGTAGTAAACTGCGATACATGTTCAGTTCTTGCATCTTCTCTTTCAACTGACTCAATGCTATTTTTAAAAGAGAGATCACAAAAAATAATTTAATGTGTTTACACCAATGATTTCAGATTACCGTTTCTGCTTCAGCTCCTTGCAAGCCATCAACAAAAAATATCTGGAGTGGTGAACAAAGCTTTGTACTAGCCTAGCCAGCATTGCATTATAATTTGCAATTTCTTCCTGTTAAATTAGGGAATGTGGTGCATGAGAGTGCATTGGATGTTAGACTTAACCCTATTCAGACTACAGGGTGGGGAAAAGGGGTGGGAAGTGCCTGCGCTGACCCTATTCAGGCTACGGGGTGGGGAACAGAGGTGGGAAGTGCCTGAGCGGACCCTATTCAGACTATGGGGTGGGAACAGGGGTGGGAAGTGCCTGAGCTGACCCTATTCAGGCTATGGGGTAGGGAACAGGGGTGGGAAGTGCCTGAGCTGACCCTATTCAGACTATGGGGTGGGGAACAGGGGTGGGAAGTACCTGAGCTGACCCTATTCAGACTATGGGGTGTGGAACAGGGGTGGGAAGTACCTGAGCTGACCCTATTCAGACTATGGGGTGTGGAACAGGGGTGGGAAGTGCCTGTGCAGACCCTATTCAGGCTATGGGGTGGGGAACAGGGGTGGGAAGTGCCTGAGCTGACCCTATTCAGACTATGGGGAGGGGAACAGGGGTGGGAAGTGCCTGCACTGACTTTAAATGTTCAGCCTTTGATCAGCTGGCAACCTGTGTCCGCTTCAATGATTATACTTGTAAAGCAAGTCTCTATAGACTGGGTTACATGTAGGTGAGAAAAATGATTGTTGTCCTCAACACAAAAACGATGCCAAGTACTGTGCATGTACCAAAATATTTATTCTTCATCAAACTGTTCTAATCAAAAGAAACAAATTTACTCATAAAAAAAATTATTAAGCAACAATACATGTAAAACCAGCTGAGATTTGTGATTGACAGGCTGTACACCTCAGATTCAGTATATAGACTCACTCTATGTTTAACAAAATCTCTACTGTAGACCGTAGTGTTCCAAAAGTAGCAGTCACCCGAAAATAACGGCTACCTGAAAGTAACCTTAATTTTTGGACCATTCTAGTAATTCTCGAAAGAAACGGTCCACCCAAAAGTAATGGCCCCTGATAGTAACGGTCCAATCGAATATACCTTAGAGAAGCTTAGAGTTTTACTGTTGGTAGTGGCCACCGGAAAGTTGCGATCCCTTAGGCTTGCTAACTCCATCCCTGCCGAACTCTATGGTATTACACATCTACATGTACTTACATTCTCCAGGCATTTCTGAGTGGCCATTTTGTTTCATTGTTGTAAGACAAGCCTTTGCTGTTCCAAGAGCTACCAGCCACTGCTGCCGTTCTGCAGGTGTGGCTGCTCTGAGATACATGTATTGGTCTGGAGGGATCTTCAAGTCAATTCTCACGGTATCTGTGGGGTGAACTACACGACAGCAGTTCTTGGTTATTAACTGCCAACATTTAGAACATTGAGCATGATAACTGACAGAGTTAGAAGATTTAATAAATTATTTTTTGTGTCTAATTGTCCTTGGGGAAACAATCCAAGGAAGAGGCTCAGGGAGCCTGCCCCACTTTCTTGTCCCTTTGTTTAATAAATAGCTATAAAAAGGCTTGGACTTGGGTAAGGAGTCTTTTAAGACAGTAATTTCTGAATGTTGATGAAGAATCATAATATCATAATATCACAATATGTTGTTCAAATATCGATATTCGTATCATGACAAAAAAATATCGCAGTTCACCGGTGCACCGGTGTATCGTTGCAGCACTAGGGTTAAGGAAACAACAAAATGTCAGAATCCAGGCCTTGAACTACAAACCTGTAGCTCTGATGTTCAACATACTGTACTAACAGCTGCACAATGTACAAACCTGAAATTTCGCAGCAAGCCATTTTAACAGAGCCTCGACTCCCCAGGCCCACTTCTTCTTGTGACTTGTAGTATGCCAACACACCAACTTCTAGGACAAACCATCTTGGCTGCCAGCCTAAAGACAAGAATTCAAAATCAAAACATCAATACTTGTTTACATCGATCATAAGCTCTTATTAAACCAGAACAAGTCTATCCAGGAAATCCTATGGTGTGACTATGCAAATGAAACCTTTTTGGCAGTACTTTTGCATGGTACCATTTGTTTTTCAATATTTGATAAAATACAATTGAAGGGGTGAGTGGAATAAAGCCCTAAGTGAATCTGATCAACTGCTAGATTCTCCTTCCAGTTTGTCTTGTATATGCTCATGTAACAAAGGGAGAATTTGGCTATAGATCAGGAGTCACTTAGGACATTATCCCAAACTGGAATAAGGCCCTTAGTGCAGGGTTTTCATTAAGAATTGTAGTAGCAGGAGAATAGTGTAAAGTAACAGGAGAATATTATGAAAGAGCGAAGATAGCTACATATTGTCATCAAAATTTAGCCGGAGAATTCTGCGTAGTTGGCGGAGAATTGTTATGCTTTTCCCTAACAAATTGTGTTTTTTGAGCCAAGAAAGCACTCTCTTGCAAAGCAATGACAGGTACATGTTAACTCAGGACACTAGTTTAGTTCTGTCAACTTGGGACTTAGAGGAACAAATATGGTCAAAGTTCTCGACGTATCATATGGGTTGTACATTCCTTTAGATACTTTGTGCAGAGAACTTGGAATGACTCACCAGAAGAGATTAGATCACTTACTTCTGTTTTTGGAGATTTTAAAATGTTACTTAATACCAGAAACCCATAAGTCGGTTGAATATGCAACTGTCTCTTGTACACTTCAAAACAAGCTTCCGATTATTAGAAGTTGTTACAGCCATATTTGGAAAATCAAGATAAAAATATTAACCAATCAATTTGCTAGAACAACCTTGCTTCCAATCTCGAGGGACCGAGGGGTTTCCAAATATGGTACTAAGCAAAAAATGAATATTCGGAAGCTGTGAATGCGCGTTACATGTTTTAACCCACTTAAGGGTTTCTGTTAATACTTTGTCTTTTATTAACACCTGTTGTAATTTTTGCTGACCTTGTTTTTTTTATTTTTAACTAGTAAATTAAGGATCTTATAGTTATTTATATATAAGTGTGTTTTAGGTAGTTAGCTTTCGAAGATATTAGCATACACTGTATCTATGCTACTCTTTTGTAAATCCAAATTAAATAAAGTCTAGATGTATGTATGTAAGTTACAGCAGTTACCAATAACATGTGAGACACTGCCTTCAAAAGAGGCAGATAAAGTTGAGTTTAATTTTAGTCTGATCGACGTCAATCAAGGAAAATCCATTAAACTTCTCACACACAACTGGGAGCCATGCCAAGCCGAAACACGCAGCCTGGCCTTTATTAACACAACCACTAATGTTACGTTACAATTTTGCCAAAAACTAGCTCAAAGGAAACAAGACCTGAAAACTTAGCAGATATATGAAGAAGTACATTACAAACTTGAAAATCACTTAAAGGGGGTGGGTGGGCGGGGCAGGTCAGGCAATGGCGAATGGCAACAACAACTGTACATTGCACAAACCACGTGACCTAAAACCCCACACACTAGAACCCAGACTCCCAGCCGTGTGTGAGAAAAACGTTTTCCGCTTCTTTCGTTCCTCAGCCAGCGGAAAACCACACTTATTTTGAATTCTGACAAGATTTCAAGCAAACAGAGCTACATGTAAAAGATCTACAATTACCAATTACATGTACCTAAGAGAAGGTAAAACTGAATCAAAATTTATTTCCAAGCCAGTTTAAACAAATGGGAAAGCTATCTTTTGCTGCGATTGTATTTTTTAAATGAAACTTTTAAATTTCACTGTACATGATAATTTGCAAACTCAGTGATGCATATCGAATGCAATCTCTTTGAAACTGCACCTGACTTCAATTAAGTAATGTTTTAATATTTTTACTTTTTCTTTCCTGGTAAAATTGTTTTTAAAAATCCAGTCGGAATTAATTTTAAAAAAAAAATGTTAACAACTTTCTTTTGATCGACATCCACCAAACTCAAGTTTGACCGTCTGGAATTAAGTTCTATGGGTCGCATGTTAATGGTGAGAGTGGCAAAGTAAAAGAGAGCCAACCAGGCCAAAAGATCCTGTATTCTCGTGCAACAAACTACGAAATACATTTTGGCTACTAAGCAACCTATATGACACTCCAAATCAAAACAGATTTCTGCTGTATTAGATAATTATTTTTTGTAGGTGTCAGAGGAAAAATTTACATGTAGTTAATTATTATTTTTGACATGGACAGCCTGTTACTGTTGATCTGAGGACCTACATGTATGTCAAATTTTGACATTTTCCACTCACAAATTACATTTTTTAGCCAAAAAGACATTCTGTTACAATGGTTGGTTAACAATAGCTGAAGTAGAAGGGATTTATTGGACCAGAATATTCTACATTGTTAGAAAAAAATTGCAATCCTTTTAAAAGGATTTTATGTAATTTAATGGATTTTATGTAAATGATTTCAAGAAAACTATAAATTTTGTCATCTTGGTGCCACTTGATTAATTTTATGTAGACAGCTGCAGTGAGATTAAAAAAAAATAAACTAACATGTTTATTTATGATCATATAGAGTAAAATATACCAAACAAATTCTATAAATCCCAGATCTTGCACTAACAAACTTATAATAAAATTGAAGTGGTTTCCCAAGGTAATTATTGAATAATTGATCTCTTTGTTTGAGTTCTACCCAAATGTTAAATAATTTATGAGACCGGGCAAATTTACAGATCGCGAATCAAAACCGCGGGAAATTCTACAATGTATAAAATCAGCTGGAGAGTGTTGATTTGGTGGTGAGCAAAATGTCAGACGAAAAAAATCTACGTAAAAGACCTTAAAAGATTGGGGAGAAAGAAATGAGCAATTATGACGTGTGAAAGAAAAACTGTTTCGCGGCAAAATGTGTCAAGAAATCGATTCAACGTAACGTAGTAACAATATGACTTTGAGAAAGCTCGTAACGAAAACATCCTTTATGGACGCTGAAATAAAAAACTGATTCTTCCCTCGAGAAGAAATACCACTTCCTTATATCAGGGTTTCGAAGTTGCCTGCTACAGCGAAACTTTCAAAACAATAACAAACCGAATTAATGAACGATTAAAAGTCGTACAAACCGCTCAAGTAATTTGTCCATTTCCATAAAGTTCCCTCCATAATCGCCATTTTCGGAGCCTCGGCCTTCAAATCCTTGTAACACGATCTTGCAGTATTATAGTCCTTTCGGATGATAGTTTTCACAGTCGCCTTTCTGGCCCAGTTTCGCTTATTTACCCTCAAGTTTCCGACTGCGAATATTGATGAAACATTCTTTGTCCGCCATTACAGAATTTTCTATTTCAAATTCGTGATGCGCTTGCGCGAAATTCTTCTTGACTTCCGGTTGTGTTGCATGCTGGGAGGTTTGGAGTTACTTCCGGTTGATTTCGAAAAACACACTTTTCGTAATTCATGGAAAACAGACAAGGGAAACTATAAACTTTTTATTAAACCCTACTGTAAACTAAAGGTTTTAAATAAAATTACAATGTAGTATATTCTGGTCAAAGAACTCAATTCTTTCGAATGCAACACTTCAACACTGGAGCGATTTTCTCAAAGTTCTATTTTAAAAAATGACAAAAACTTTGTCTCATTTTTTCTGGCTGGAGAATTAAGGGAAAGAAATAAAATTTGAGGACAAAAAATTCGTTACATTTGCTGCTATAATTTTAGGCGAAGCTTGGATTGAAATGAGTGAAGGACATCACAAGTTGCGTACATGACGTATCTCTCCTAAAATTGAACTCATTCCCGCGCAAATACGGCAAGATGGCGGCTAATAATGTTGTTTAGTTTCTGGGGCATTTCACCATACAACTGAACACTTCTACCGCATAAAAAAACGATCGATTTCTCTGCTTGAAGAATTCAGAAGGTAATCTTAACAGCCAAAACTAAATTAGTACTTTTTTTGAGCATATCATGTTAGGAAAAGTAGTTTGTAGTAAGAATATCTTTTGATTTTCAGAATGGCTTCTTCCGAAACGGATGTTCCTGAAGAAATGCAAGATAGAGGAAGATGGTATGGTGATGCGGCAGACTACTGGAAAGTAAGAAATCAGACTCTTGTAAAGTTTCGCTGGCATTTTATTCATTCTATTTAGTAAATAAGAAGCAAAGGACCGCAAACGAAAATGCTGATGTACGTACATGTACGATCTGCAGAAGATCTAGTCAGCCAAAAATAGCGATAAAATCCAAGTTTAAAGCAAGGCTGATACTACGTAGAACATTTAACGCTACAACGACATAATAGAGCCCAAACTGAAAGCCAAAATGCAACTGTAGACAACTGTTTCGACCTGGTTGGGTCTCGTCAGCACGGTGTAGCAGCAAAACTTTTGAATTCGAGCTCATCTGTAGCCATCACCACGTGCGATTTGGTAGAGAATTGGCCTTTGCGCTAGTTTTTCTATCTTTTTGCTGCTACACCGTGCTGACGAGTTCCAACCAGGTCGAAACAGCTGTCCACGGTTGCATTTTGGCTTTCAGATTGGGCTCCATCATGTTAGTGGGCAACTGCTATTAACAATGACACTTAAATAAAGTTATCTATGTATATATCTACATAGTATCAGCCTTGCTTTATACTTTAATTCTATTTAGCTTGCTAAAACTGCTATGAAGCCAAATCCTAAATGAAATTAATGAGCTTAAATTAATTAAGCCCGGGACAAACAAGCGAGAGGGAGAAACGCAGATAGTTGATGAGCGAGAGTTGGAAAAGATTTTCCTGTAACTCTCAATGACTGTTGATAGAAGCCTACCCTATGATGCAGGGGAACGTAACAAGGGCAAAACAACACCCCCTCCTCCTCCTTCTCTGGGAAAAAACATGGCGTCTGCGCCGAAGAAGTCTACTTTCCATTTTCAGCCTGCTACTTACAGAATTAATGACAGCCCTGCTATTCTAATAAAGCAAGCTGTAACTTTCCTGTAGTCTTTTAATTATATTATTTACTGATTGTTTTTTTTTTTTCATTTTGCCAATGAAAATTCTTGCCAGAACATCCCAGCAACAGTCAACGGAATGTTAGGGGGATATGCTCACATTTCACCAACAGACATCAAGGATTCAAAGAAGTTCTTAAAGAAATTTTTAGAGGTATTTATGCCATTCATCCTAGCAGCATGTAACAATGTTTTTGTTGGTTCACATATTTTTATATTTGTAGTTTTTTATGATTTGGCTTCCTATAATTCGAATTCATTTCAAGATCCTGTTACTGACCTTCAAGGCATTACACAAACAATCTCCTGCCTGTTTGAAAGTTCTGGTCACTCACTGCTCCCCAGTCACATTCCTCTGTTTTCCTCGTCTGCTCTACGGTTGAATCCCAACAAGTTCAATCTCAAGTCTTATGGCTCTAGAGCTTTTTCTATTGCTATCCGGTTACTTTCCAAAGTCAGACATCTACTTCAAACTTTTCTGACAACCCTGACGAAGCACATGTGCCTGTCCAGAAAGCTATGTACAGTACTGTGTCCATTAGCTTAAGCCATTGGTGATAATAAATTACTGGTGTGTTTTGTGTTTAGCTGCCAGATGAACGTGAAGAGAAGCCTGCAAAGCTGAGGCGTATTGAGCCGTCACCCACTGACAACAACTCATTGACTGCAAAAATAAAGCCATCCGTCGCCTTGGGTGAGTGAATTTACATGCACTGTGCAAGATACTTAAATAGTTATGGACTGGCCCATTAATACCTTACAGATAGCTTTGTAAATCACTCAGATGTTAACGTTGATGACTGATGAGGCCAATGCGAGACAGGCAGGTCTCGTTACTGCAACTTCAGATGAAAGACTAGTCTGTAGTGGATGCTGGTAGATCGCTGACTTTGTATGTTTATAGCTTCAGAAGCACTTAACCAATATCCACCAAACTTCGTGTCTTTCTGAAATTTTTCTGGGAACATTTTGATGTGCCAGATTTTTGTTCATGATTTGTGATGTTTCCATGGTAGCCATATTCCATATCTACTTCAATTGAAGCAGAATTTTCTGCTTCCATTGATCCATGTTTGTACAGGGAATTTTTGACTTTCTTGTAGTACATGTAAATGTTACCTTTAACAATGTAAGATAATTTTAGTATTTTTCTTTTGCTTTCATGTGATATCACCACATCACATGACCTATGGTACCTTCACTTGGACAGTTTTAGATGTACTATCAACCTCCCAAATTTCATAACCATGGTGGTGGAATCCCTACCCCCACCCCCCGCTCCCAACCCCCCCCCCCCCCCCCTCCCCTCCAAAAAAAAATGGGGTTAAATCATCACAGTGATAATTAATATTTGTCTTGAAACTGTGTTTAGACTGCGGTGCTGGCATTGGTCGTGTGACAAAGAACTTGCTATTACCATTATTTGACACGGTAGACATGGTGGAGCAAAACCCTGATTTTCTGGAAAAAGCAAAAGATTATCTTGTAAGTGAACTCATTTGTTTTTGCAAACTTTATTGCCCATGTAAATAGATTTTTTAACAACATCCCATGTCAAACAAAAGTAAATGGTGTATTACGTGTACATGCCTGTGTTTCTCAATAGTTAATTGGATGGCTGAATTATTTAATATTCTTTCAGGGAGAAAAAAAGGACAGAATAGGACACTTTCATTCTAAAGGATTACAGGTAATTAATACATGTATACATAAAAATTATGAAGAGTTCTTGATTTGACCAGGGAATTCAGTCCTTTTTAAGGACTATTTATTTTAAATACAATTTTTTTAAAGCAAAAATTTCTAAAGTTACTAAGGGTTTTCCTGCCAGGAGCCCTTAAAGAGACACTTACAGATTTGCATGCACAGCCAGGCTCACTTCAAATATCCCTTTCCGTCCCAAGTTTATTTGTTTCCACCGTGACTGCCACCACTAGTCAATGCCATTTTGAAATTGACACTTTGAGAAACTGGTGCATGTGCCCTCGTGACAGAGTCCCTTTAAATAAAATTTCATTGTTATACTGATATCACACACAAAGGTTACCTAATTGTCATACAAGTGTCACACAAGTATGCATAATTGTCACACAAAAGTGTCACATACAACTGTACATGTAATTGTCACAAGTGTCACAGAATTGTAACACAAGCATCGCATACTAGTAATTGTCACAAGAGTGTCACAGAATTGTCAAACAAGTTTCACATAAGCGTCACATAATTGTCACACCAGTGTCACATAATTGTCTCATGAGTGTTACACAATTGTCTCACAAGTGTTACATAATTGTCATACAAGTGTCACAAAATTGTCACATGAGTTTCACACAGCTGAAGAGCTTTGAACAAGAGCATCTATTAGTAAGTGATGTTAGTGATGTAGACCCCTTTAATTATTGTTATTCAAGAGGCTTTAGTGTCACAGTTGTGACATTGTCAGCAAGTCGCTCCTGACCACTTTCATCTTAATTTAAGCCTGCCAAATAATGTTAAATCAAGATTTTATTTCGTGTTATGTTAGGATTTTAAGCCTGAGGCAGGGCGATACAGTGTGATTTGGTGCCAGTGGGTTCTTGGGCATTTAACAGATGGTGAGTAGGTTATAATTATTATTATTACAGTGAAAGCCCATTATAACAAAGTGCCAAGGGACTAGGTAAATGAGTTTATTGGAATTCTTTTCCATACATTTTACTATAACAGGGCTAAAGAATATCATTTGTTATACCACTGTCTTTGTTATGCAGTGGTTTGTTATACTGGGGTCTTCATTATAAAGAAGTTTGTTATACAGGGTCTTCATTATGAAGGGGTATGTTGCATGTATGTCAGGGTCTTTAGATTATTACTTGCTTGCTATTATCTAGACCCTACTGGTTGAATGTAATAAATGTGTCGCAACATCTCATCCAGGTGGGATTAGCAGAAGCCCTAGCATTAATACTGAGTTGCTTCATGTAACAGGAACCTGGTTATAAGCTCTGGCTGCCCGCGACTCCTACATGTATGCATGTTTACCTGCCTCGCCTTTAACAATGTGTTTGATTTTTTAAACAGATGATTTTGTAGATTTTTTTGAGCGATGCCAGTCAGGGCTATCACCTGGTGGATTAATATGTGTCAAAGAAAACATCACAAAGAGTGGAGTGGATCTTGACTCAGAGGACAGTAGTGTAACAAGGTATTGTTAACTGCTGGGGATAAGAGGTGCAACAGGGTAGAAGAGGGGTGTCAACAGGCCAGAGGGGGGTGACGGGGTAGAAGGGGTCACAGGGAACAGGAGGAGTGACAGGATAGAGGAGGGGTGACAATGGGTAGGAAATATAATATGGGGGAGGGAGAGGTGACAGAGTCTAAGGCATATGACAATAAGAAGGAAATGTGACATGGGGGAGGAGGGATGATGGGGGATAGGAGAGATAACAGGGGATAGAAGGGGGTGACAGGGGAGAGGAGGGATGACAGGGGATAGGAGGAGTGACAGGGAACAGGGGGTGATGGGATAAGAGGGGTGACAGGGGAGAGGAGAAGGAAAGGTAACATAAAACATGAGGGATGATGGGGGAGAAAGGGGTGACAGGGATGGTAACCAGGAGTAAAACATTTTTTAGTAGTAAAATTCAAAAGAGATAAGAACCCCAAGGAAAGGGTGGGATCTGGGAGTAGATGCAACTAGGAATTTCAAGTTTATGCACTTGTATTTTCTGTTGTCATCGACAATAACCGTTTATAACTATAACCTTTTCATTCAGGTCTGATAATAAGCTTAAAGAGTTGTTCTCAAAATCCTCCCTGACTGTGGTCCAAGAGGAAACACAGAAAAACTTTCCCAGTGAACTATATGGAGTTAAGATGTAAGTCCTGAATTGCGGGTGTTTCTTGGTGTTGCGGAAGCCATTGTTGGTTAGCTTTTGTGTTGTGGTGTGGGTATTGTTCAGTGTCTTTTGAATCTTTTGTTTTACATCATTTGGTGATCACACCATCCGCAACACCAAGAAACTACTTGAATTGTGTAACTTAATTTAACCCTTTAACTCATAAAAGTGCCACAAATCAAAATTCAATTAAAATCCCAAATTTTGTTTTGTAAAATAAATTATTGAAAAGCAAATGGTATGATGTAAAAGTACTGCCAAAGAGGTTTTACATTGAATGGTCACATCATAGGATTTCATAGGATTTCATCAACAGACTCAAAAGTTACAACTATGCTTCATCTCTATAAAGGGTTAATTTTTTTTTGCTTTGTTACTGACATGACTTGCGTGTTACAGATTGAATAAATAGCGGTTATTCAAGCTGCAAAAAGTTGTGTATTATGGCTGAGTATTGTGTAGTCTTTTTATTTTTTAATGCCTAAAGGCTTGAAAAAGTAAAAACTGGGCAATGAGTAAAAATGCATAGCCTCATTTTACAACTTTTGCCAAATATATTGTTTATTATGTGACAGTCATCCTTTCCAAAATCTAAGTTTTTGAAATTGTTTTTCCTAGTGTGCGGTCAGAACAGTGCAGTAACGTATTATTTGCACTAGTTTTGATGTGTATTTGCACTCTAGAATGCTATGTCGAACAGTAAATAATGTGAATGAGTTATGTCAAGTTATCAAGATAATTCTACATGTACTGTACCTGGTTTTTGAACAAAACACGTAAATATTAAACTTTTCATACTCAATGTTATAAAAATTGTTTTACTTTGCAGGTATGCCTTAAGACCAAAGACATGATAATGACGTCATACCAACAGCATCACCAAGTAATTGCGTCAATTTTTCTATTGACCTCCTTGTCTAAGGGAAGGTTGGTCGTAACAAGTGTACTCGACAAGGACCCAAGGGGGGGGGGGGAGGGGGCTATGCAAGATTCCACCAATCCGATGAGCCCAATGGATAAAATTTATTGGCCTAAACAATTGAGATGAGTCTTTAATATTCGTGTGCATGAAGCTTGCATTGCTAGTAAGATGGCACAAGAAGGTTTGAATCATTTTCTTTCTACTCCTGATAGAGTGGGAGCTATTAGTATACCAACAAGACATCATCTTTTAGCAGTTATGTCCAGGATTGCAGATAATTAGATGCATGACAAATTTAATAAGCGTCACAAAGTGTCCTCTTGCTCTTCTACTCATCTTCAACATCACTTGTTTTCAAAAATTCAGACAATAAACGTCACGAAGTGTCCCCTAAATTCCGCTCTTTAAGTAAAGATAAACAGGTGCGTTAACCTTAACCTAAAAACAACACTAACACTAATGCTTACCTTACATTTCAAAAAAGATAGTTAACACTTAGACTTAATGGGACACTTCGTGTTGGATATCAAAATTTGCCATGCATCTAATTATCTGCAATCCTGGACATAAGTGCCTTTTAGGTGGAGTTACATGAAGAGACCACCAGTCTCAGTTTTGTTAACCAGTGGGTCCTGTCCGAGTGCAACAGTTTTGACCATTTCCCTAAAGAGGACAAGGTGATGGAAATGTTAGGTCTCAAGGACTTTTAGTTGAAGCAAATATGGAGAGCGTATAACATGCGCAGTATCTTGATTAGTTTTGTTGGTTTTTTTAGTTGTATATAGAAGGGCAATAAACTCGACAATATTTTGATATTACGGTATAGAGCAGTTTTCAATTGAGTGTCAAAAGTAATTACACAATTGCTTTGGTTTTTGCATTGCTACGCTTTGTGATTGGCTAAAAAATCTCGCGCTACTTTCTCGACCAATCAGAAGTAAAACCAAAACCAATCGTGACTTGCTCGCACGCGTTTTCCCGCGCTTGGCGCCGCCGACATGTAATTGCTTCGAGCTCTGATTGGTTCATTGGATTGTTTACGACTGCTTTGATTGGTCAGAGTAATTACATTGGTTTCGGTTTTACGACACTCAATTGAAAACTGCTCTATTGCAACCCAATTAACACAACCACTGTTGGTGGTTGTATGGTCAAATTTAGCCCTTTTACCCTTTTAGCCGCGCAGTTTTTACGCAAAAAAAAATAACAACATATATTTACCTACATAAACAAGTTTGTTGTAAGACAAGATTCCACGTTACTGCCCTGAAAGATTTATCTACACTGTAATAAGTTAGACTGGTTGACATTTTTTTAAACAATAAATTAGCCATAAGTTGTACAGCTTTTTGACAGAATCTTATTGAAAGCAAGAAACAAAGTTCAATAGAGATATGAATGTTTGAAAAGTAAAGATTTTTCGGCAAAATTCCAATATTTTCTGACTATTATTTTGTTCAAGTTACTAAAATTTACTCAAACTCAACGTCAACTCAACTCAAACTGCCGTGTACCTTTCATTTATAGTTTGAAGTACAAACCTTGTTCAGTTTAGTTTAAAGCTTGGTTTTCACTAGGGCACATAAGCATAAGCGGACCCTTATGACAACGCTTATGTCCAAGTGAAAATGGACCCGACATAAGTTTAAGCATAAGCGGAAACATAAGCCATGGTTACATGAAGCACTTTTACCTAGGTAAGTTTGATTTACCTTGGTTAAGTAATTTACCTAGACTTTTCGGTGATGGCAACGAGAACGTAAAAAAATAGAAGGGTTCAAATAGTAAAATGACAAATGCGTTACATGCGTCAAATGACAAATGAACAAATTCGAGGTTTTATGTAGAACGACTTGTGAATTCACCTCCCAAACATTGGACAAATTACTGAAACAATTTGGAACAACTGCAAGGTACTGTAGTTTAAAAGACGTTAATTCACTTTTGTACTAATGTTTCCCTGTTGTTGCCGTTGTGGTTGCTTTTGAAAGGTTTCTTTTTAAATTATTCAAATTTAAGGGTGCCGTGTAACAATGGCGCTATTGTTTTCCAGTACTTGCAAAGGAGGTATATTTTACCTAGGTAAAATCGGTTACACGAAGAAAACAACTTTCCCTAGGTAAATTCAAGTTTAAGCATGTCGCGGCTATTGTTATTTCGAATTTACCTAGGTAAAAGTTGTATCCTATAACCGCGATTATAAGCCCGAGGCTTTGTCTTATTCTTATGTCGATCTTCTGCTTTTGCTTATGTCGCTAATGTAGTGATGTAGTATTATTATTTGCTCTTAGTATTTGCTACTGATTTTTAATTTGTGAAAGTTTCTTAATCAAATAAAGAGAGGTCTACCTTGCGACTTTGTTTTCATTATATTGGCTACTTTCGATATAATAAAATTCAACTTGTGAGTGAGGCTTAGAGGACATAAACAAAAGAAATGAATAAACATGTTTTTTTTCGTTCCCTTTTTTTTTTGTCCTTCATGCCTCGCTATCAAGTTGAATTGTAATTTATCGAAAGTAACCGGTTATTCATTTATCCTTCTCCTGGGGTCAATTCAATAAATCTTTTTGAAACGTTATTTACAAGTGTAGCCATTGTTTCAAGTTGAAAACAATAGCTACACTTGTAAATTACACTTGTAGAAGTTTTATTGAAGTGACCCCTGTTTTGGTTTCGATACCTTTTATGCTGTTAACTCATTGACACCTTAGGCCCAGTTCAAACGTCGAACTTCACATGTGCCGAACCTAATGTAAATGAGCAAAATCTATTGTTCTTGCTCATTTGCATTAGATTCGGCACATGTGAAGTTCGACGTTTGAACAGGAGCCAAAATCTGGATTTGCGCAAACCCTAGCTCATTTCATATTGAGGCCCTCCTAGAAAAAAATTGGTCCTTTTTATTTGGCTCAAAATTTGCGAATCGACTTCCGATATAGTCTAGAATGTGGCCAAGTTTCAAAAAAAGCGTCGGAACAGAAACGCTACAACAGAAATGCCGTCAACTTAGGAGCTTATTTCCACCCGAGGTGAAATAAATGTTTATTGCGCCTCGAAAAAAATAATCATGGACACTCAACACCAAGAATATGTTTTCAAGTTCGTTTCGTTCAGCACATAAAAAAGAAAGCCCCGTAAAAGCAAGAGGTTCCTTTCTGGCAGAATAGGTGATAACCGGCGAAAACAAAAACAAAATTAAATTTCTAAACGTGGTCAAATCTATCATACTTATCAAATACAATCAATACATGTTATCAGCAAAAGTAGCTTCACCGTTTATTTTGGATGTTTCTTGGTGTTGCGGAAGCCATTGTTGGTTAGCTTTTGTGTTGTGGTGTAGGTATAGAGCGTTTTCATATGACGTCACGGCGGCCATATTGGTGTTCCATAACAAAGAAACGGCGGCCATATTGGTGTACCAAACCAATCCTCCGGGAATTGAACTCTATTTTCATGCAAACATTTTCTTTTGTTTCAGTAAACCAATATGGCCGCTGGTCACGTGAGTGAAAACGCTCTATTGTTCAGTGTGTTTTGAATCTTTTGTTTTACGTCATTTGGTGGTCGCACCATCCCGCAACACCAAGAAATTACCGTTTACTTGAAAAGCCCTTATGGATAGTTGCAAAAGTAACAATAAGTTGAAATACCTTGTAAGTTCCTTTCTCGCCTTTCTACGTTCTTGAAAAGACCTAAAAGCACTTCTCATTTCCATTTTGTTAACCAACTGTTTCTTTCAGTCACAAAAACACGTCTGTATTCAGTGATTTTTGTTTTGCAACTGAAATTTTTCCTTTATGACATAACAAAGGAGGGGAGAACCGAAACTTTGACAGTTTAACATGAAAAGTGGGTGGAACTTAGCCTTTCATACCTCGTGTTCACGTTTAAAAAGTGTCTCGCGCGATGTACAGAACATATGCGCACAAGCCTCCTTAATAACAAAGCTCACTTAAGGCTGCAATCCAATGCTTCAGAAACGACTCGGTTTTCGAGGTTTTCGCCGTTGCTTGGAAACCAGTCAGTGATACATAAAACTTTGCGTGATCACATTTCATAAACTTGGTGAAGTATGAAAGCAATCGAAGCATCTCTTCTTGCGAAATTTTAATTTTAAAACATAAACTTCAACTGCAACAACATACACCCCACAGTGAAAAAACTGAATCGAGCCTCCTTGATAAAAAGCTCTCTTAAAGCTGCAGTCCAATCCTTCAGAAACAGATCAAGTATTTCTGAGGCCAATTCCCTTATGATAGCAACGAGCGAGTTCTATTTAGATTGCCTATTCGTCCGCCATCTTGGACTCGCGACATAAATAAAAATATTTACATTTTGGCGGGAAATCAGTTATTGTCCAAAACGCGTTACTGAGTGCCATGCCGAATTGCATTTCCAATAGCAAGATATCAGAACGCAATAACAAAAGAGCAGGTTCCAATAGCAAAATAATATCAGAACGCAATAACAAAAGAGCAGGTTCCAATAGCAAGATATCAGAACGCAAGAACAAAACAGCAGGTTCCAATAGCAAGATATCAGAACGCAACAACAAAAGAGCAGGTTCCAATAGCAAGATATCATAACGCAAGAACAAAACAGCAGGTTCCAATAGCAAGATATCATAACGCAATAACAAAACAGCAGGTTCCAATAACAAGATATCAAAACGCAACAACAAAAGAGCAGGTTCCAATAGCAAGATATCAGAACGCAACAACAAAAGAGCAGGTTCCAATAGCAAGATATCAGAACGCAACAACAAAAGAGCAGGTTCCAATAGCAAGATATCAGAACGCAACAACAAAAGAGCAGGTTCCAATAGCAAGATATCATAACGCAATAACAAAACAGCAGGTTCCAATAGCAAGATATCAGAACGCAACAACAAAAGAGCTGGTTCCAATAGCAAAATATCAGAACGCAATAACAAAAGAGCAGGTTCCAATAGCAAGATATCAGAACGCAATAACGAAAGAGCAGGTTCCAATAGCAAGATATCAGAACGCAATAACGAAAGAGCAGGTTCCAATAGCAAGATATCAGAACGCAATAACGAAAGAGCAGGTTCCAATAGCAAGATATCAGAACGCAATAACAAAAGAGCAGGTTCCAATAGCAAGATATCAGAACGCAATAACAAAACAGCAGGTTCCAATAGCAAGATATCAGAACGCAACAACAAAAGAGCAGGTTCCAATAGCAAGATATCAGAACGCAACAACAAAAGAGCAGGTTCCAATAGCAAGATATCAGAACGCAATAACAAAAGAGCAGGTTCCAATAGCAAAATATTAGAACACAATAACAAAAGAGCAGGTTCCAATAGCAAGATATCAGAACGCAACAACAAAAGAGCAGGTTCCAATAGCAAGATATCAGAACGCAATAACAAAAGAGCAGGTTCCAATAGCAAAATATTAGAACACAATAACAAAAGAGCAGGTTCCAATAGCAAGATATCAGAACGCAACAACAAAAGAGCAGGTTCCAATAGCAAGATATCAGAACGCAATAACAAAAGAGCAGGTTCCAATAGCAAGATATCAGAACGCAATAACAAAAGAGCAGGTTCCAATAGCAAAATATTAGAACACAATAACAAAAGAGCAGGTTCCAATGGCAAAATACCAAGTGTTTATTTTGGCGGTAATGACACTCCATAGTTGACAAGCAATTTTTGACATCTCAGCGATGATTTTGAACCTCCCCGGTCAGAACGAATTCGTCGTACGAAAAGCCGATAGTGTTTTTTTTCTCTCCTGACAGACGTCCGTTCGATAAGATAAGATAAGAACTTTATTAACGTGTCAAAATCGCTAGCATACAATTTACATTTATTGAGGACACCTAACTACACTGTAACTAACTAACTGTTCGGTCGCAAATGTCCAAGCTTTCGACACTTTCTTCGTTTCTGCTCTCTAGTTTCTAAGGTGACTGCAGGACAAATGGATTCTTCGAACGCAAAACAAGATCAATACATTGATACATTTAAAATATCTCAACAGACAAGTGGAGTGGAAACAGCTATTATAAACTTGGCCGGGGAGGTCACTGGTCATATTATGAAAAATATTCGTAAAGATCCCAAGTCTGGCGTCTTCCATGTTCTTGGAGTTGGTAGTGGCCGTGGACAACCGGATCTGAGAATTCTTAGCGTTATAGCAAAACCTGTTGGCTTTTCCCAGAAGAGAAGGCCTACCATACACGCCACTATCATTGAACCAAGTGCCTTAATAGATGAGTTCCAGTCCTTAGTTGCATCGGCACCGCAACCTCTAGCAGATATGGCTGAGGTTTCGTTCGAATGGCACAAGATGACTCTTCAGCAGTTCTTCGAGACTTCAGCTAGGATCGAGCCTAGTTTTGACGTAATTCATTTTGTTTCATCTGTGTACTACATGGATGCTGAAAAGGCCCTAACCGATTGCTACCAGAGGCTGGCTTGTGGAGGCGCCATGTTCTGTACGGTGGCGCCTGAAGAATCGTTTTACCCAAAACTGTCAAGAAAGCTGCCAGGTGTAGCTGACTTGGGGTCAGTTCATAAGCTGTACACTGAAGTGGATCTTGTTAACATCGCTAGGAGGAAAAACTGGAGGTATGAAGAATTGTGGAAAACGCAGTACACTGCAGACATAAGTAGCTGTTTTGACGAATCATCCCAAAAAGGAGGCATTCTACTCGACTTCTTAACCCATAAGCGAGAGTTTCGAGATACAGCTGGTGAAAAGCTTTACAAAGAAGTCATGGAATTTTTGAATGATGAATCCACCACCAATAAAAATGGAAAAAAAGTGATAAAACCTGAAATAACTGCAGTTGTAATTTATAAATAGCACTATAAGAATGTGCGTGTATTTAATTAACGGATATACGTTGTAAATACGCTTTAAATAGTATCGTATGCATGCATTGTAATTTGCAATTGTCTTTATGGTTTTTTCAATTAATACATGTTAATAAATGAAAAGACACGAAATTATTATTTTTTTTTTCGCCGTGGGGTGTATGTTGTTGTAGTTGAAGTTTATGTTTTGAAATCAAAATTTCAGGGGAAGACTTGCTTCGACAAGATTTTGTGAAAAATGGCATTGCTTAAAACAAAGGGCAATGAGCTGATATTTCTATAGTAACGCTGTCGCTTGGAAACCAGTGACACGTAAAACTTTGATCACATTTGAAGTATGAAAGCAATCGTAACATATCTTCTTTGCGAAATTTTTATTTCAAAACATACATCCTACGGCGAAATAAAAAATTAAGTCGAGCCTCCTTAAAAAGGCGGTGCCTTCTTTTGTTAGTGCGCATCCGTTCTGTATCGCGCGATAGTCGCACTCGTGTTTGTTTGTTTTTTAACACGAGGTATAAAAGGCTTAGTTCCACCCACTTTTCATGTCAAACTGTCAAAGTTTCAGTTCTCCCCTCCTTTGTTATGTCATAAAGGAAAGACTTCAGATGCAAAACAAAAATCACTGACTATTCATGAAGACGTGGTTTTGTGAGCAGAAAAACATTTGCTTAAAAAAATCGAAATGGGAAGATGTTTCGTGTAACATACCTGCCGTTAATTTTGTTGGGCTAAAAATCGTCGTTGCGAATCGTCCCGTGTAATAATAATAATAATAATAATAATAATAATAATAATAATAATAATAATAATAATAATAATAATATATCCGTCCGTCTTTGATGTGGAAACTAACAACAGGAATACTTGCTGATAGGATGTATGACTACCTTGAGAGGGAAAGGATATTACCTGAGGAACAGAAGGGGGCCGCAAAGGAAGTCGTGGAACTAAGGACCAGCTCTTAATTGACAAGGCTATTCTAAAGGATTGTAGGAAACGACACACAAACCTGGCTATGGCTTGGATTGATTACCGGAAAGCATATGACATGGTATCGCATAGCTGGATTGTAGAGTGTTTAGAGATGTTTGGAACATGTGAACTGTACAGGTGGTACCAATTGTTGTCGGATCATTGGGAAGTGTAACAAAAAATTTGGACAAGTGGTTGGCAAAGTTGAATGTTAAAATTAGTATTTCATTACTTCAGAAGACTACGCTACTGGGAACAGCGAGGATTTTGAGAAAGGTGTTGGAACTTTAGAGTAAAGAGAAAACCCTAGGGGACCTTTGGTCATGGGCTATGATCCGCTCCCTTAGGAAACAATTCGGAAAAAGATCATCCAGTTCATTTATGAAGATAATAATAATAATAATAATAATAATAATAATAATAATAATAATAATAATAATAATAATAATAATAATAACTGCGCACTTGTTGAGGAAAGTGTTGTGTCTCTAAGCTACGGGGAGTGGCTGAGACACAATAAACATTACCCAGTAGAACATCCGGCAACTGGAGAGAATCGAATAATAATAATAATAATAATAATAATAATAATAATAATAATAACCTTATATAGCGCTATTCAGTTCCAGAGGCTCAATAGCGCTTTACAATAATTTAAAATACAGGCTAAGATCAAATAAAATAAATCAACATAAATAAAAATACAATAAATAAAGAAATAAATAAATATTAGTTAATGATCATCATAAGCTTGTGAAAAAAGAAGAGTCTTAATAAGTTTAGATTTAAAAATGTTAACAGAGTCGGCGTTCTTAATAAAATCCGGCAGTGAGTTCCAGAGTGACGGAGCGGCAACAGCAAATGACCGTCCACCGTAAGTTTTGAGTGAGTGTAACGAACCAATTTCTCCAGTCCTTTGGCACTTCGTTAAATCGAGGTTCCACTGTCGTGTCTTCGTCGACAGAACTTTTGCATGGCACCACTTGTTTTCCTTTAATTTAATTTTGAGATTTGGCACTCTTCAGATTTATAGGGTTAAAGCAATAAATTCGAATGATGAATTCGGCATGTTGTTCTTCCACCATTTAATATCACTGATTTTCATCCCAAAATATTCCAAACAGTACTTTGAGAAACTGGAGATCTTTATTAAAATTCATTCAGCTATCGCATTGACAGTGATTAACATCAAAACGCACAAATTCAAAAGGAAACTATCTTAAACATCACTTTAAGAAATAAACTAAAATCTAACATAGTGTCTGCTTTCTTTGACTATCTCTGCTAATTATATTGCAACTGTTTTCAGCGCACCTAAATAAAAATACTGCGGTTAAATTGTTTATAGCTCTCCGTGTTTAATTCCCTGAAATTCGTCATGCGAAATATAACCATCTCTATTCTTGTCTTCTTCATGGAAGATTTCTTGCATCAACGTGTCATGGCTTTCGTCCCCTTCGCCTTTTGAGAGCCCTTCTCGCCTCAGATATCCCGCAACCTGCGATAAAAACAGTTAATCGATCAGTTTTCAGTGTTATAAAACTTACCAAAACCAAGTTAATCACGTTGGCCAATCACAACAGCGGCCAACAATAGAGCGCTTTTCAATCGAGTATCGAAAGTAATTTTGCATTGCTACGGTTCCTGATTGGCTTAAAAAATCTCGCGCCACTTTATTAACCAATCAGAAGTAAAACCAAAACCAATCGTGACTTGCTCGTACGCGTTTTCCCGCGCTTGGCGCCTGCTACATGTATCTACTTCGAGTTCTGATTGGTTCATTAGATTGTCTGTGAGTTCTGTGATTGGTCAGAGTAAATACTTTGGTTTTGGTTTTGCGACATTTAATAAAAAACCGCTCTAATATGAACCAATCAGAACTCGAAGCTAGTGCATGTAACCGGTGCCAAGCGCGGGAAACACGTGAGGCTCTGTCACCATTGGTTCAGTGAAAAGGGCGCGTATTTTCTAATCTTAACCAATCACAAAGCATAGAAATGCATTCAAAACCAAAGCCAATGCGAATGATACTTTCCACACTCAGTTGAAATTTTCTCTATTCCTTAATAGACCTTTCTCGGTTGTAGACGCCATTTTTTTCGGTGAATAAACGCGTCAAAAATTGTAATATTTGTATGAAATCAGGCCAATTCTGTCAAATTCATCCCCTTGTTTCATGTAAGAATCACAACCAACTGATTTAATTGAACCTCCCGTTAAAGCCAAGGTAGTCGCTTAAGGTGGGACTTAAACCTAAATTTGAATGAAATTTGACGAGGTTTAAAGAAAGGATAGAAGAAAAAAACATGATTTTTGGAACACCAACAGACAGTTGATACCCACGCAATAGCACCCCAGGTTGCTAGTGGACTAACTTGGTGTCCGTCTATTAATTATTAACTACAAATTCTAATTTTAAAACTTCACTAAATCTTCAATATTTCTTATTTCTCTTAATTTTACAAATCCTTTGAGAAAAACTATTTCCTCCCAAACATATCCAAAATCATCCAAAAATTTACAAAACATCTCGGAACATAGATTCATGGGATGACCATAGAGTTTTTGGATTGCTTGAAACGTGAACGTGATATTCCATTAAAGCCATATCAAGTGGCGATAAATGGCGTTCGTCCCGCCTTAAGCAGGTGGTCCCTTACGAGAGATTAGACCACAGGGTGTCTTGAAAACTTTTTAATGATATGAACCTGTAGTAATTTCAATATACAGAGCGCCTAACAGCGTAAAATATTGTATCATATTGGAGTTCTGATGCAAGGGACAGAATTTCCGTTTTATTGGACTTACACTGTAACACAACTCAATTTGCGTCTGTAGCGATATCGAAATATGGGCGAGTGGTCGCTTAACAGGGGTTATAAATTAAAAACAATAGTAAAATACGAATCACCAGGGTTGAAAGTGGTCGCGGTCGCTGACGAAAGGTTTGGACTATAGTGATTTGACTGGAAGAATTTTGGTATTTTGGAAGAGTGGTCGCTTAGAAGAGGTGGTTGCTTAGGAGAGGTGGTCGCTTAGCGCTTAGGAGAGGTGGTCGCTTATGAGAGATGGTCGCTTAGGAGAGGTGGTCGCTTTATGAGAGGTGGTCGCTTAGGAGAGGTGGTCGCTTTATGAGAGGTGGTCGCTTTATGAGAGGTGGTCGCTTATGAGAGGTGGTCGCTTAGGAGAGGTGGTCGCTTAGGAGAGGTGGTCGCTTAGCGCTTATGAGAGGTGGTCGCTTAGGAGAGGTGGTCGCTTATGAGAGGTGGTCGCTTATGAGAGGTGGTCGCTTATGAGAGGTGGTCGCTTATGAGAGGTGGTCGCTTAGGAGAGGTGGTCACTTATGAGAGGTGGCCGCTTATGAGAGGTGGTCGCTTTATAAGATGTGGTCGCTTAGGAGAGGTGGTCACTTATGAGAGGTGGTCGCTTATGAGAGGTAGTCGCTTAGGAGAGGTGGTCGCTTATGAGAGGTGGCCGCTTATGAGAGGTGGTCGCTTTATAAGAGGTGGTCGCTTAGGAGAGGTGGTCACTTTGGAGAGGTGGTTGCTTAGGAGAGGTGGTCGCTTATGAGAGGTGGTCGCTTATGAGAGGTGGTCGATTATTAGAGGTGGTCGCTTATGAGAGGTGGTCGCTTATGAGAGGTGGTCGCTTATGAGAGGTGGTCGATTATTAGAGGTGGTCGCTTATGAGAGGTGGTCGCTTAGGAGAGGTGGTCGCTTATGAGAGGTGGTCGCTTATGAGAGGTGGTCGCTTAGGAGAGGTGGTCACTTATGAGAGGTGGCCGCTTATGAGAGGTGGTCGCTTTATAAGATGTGGTCGCTTAGGAGAGGTGGTCACTTATGAGAGGTGGTCGCTTATGAGAGGTAGTCGCTTAGGAGAGGTGGTCGCTTATGAGAGGTGGCCGCTTATGAGAGGTGGTCGCTTTATAAGAGGTGGTCGCTTAGGAGAGGTGGTCACTTTGGAGAGGTGGTTGCTTAGGAGAGGTGGTCGCTTATGAGAGGTGGTCGCTTATGAGAGGTGGTCGATTATTAGAGGTGGTCGCTTATGAGAGGTGGTCGCTTAAGAGAGGTGGTCGCTTATGAGAGGTGGTCGCTTATGAGAGGTGGTCGCTTATGAGAGGTGGTCCGGCGCTTAGAAGAGGTGGTCGTTTACGAGAGGTGGTCGCTTAGGAGAGGTGGTCGCTTATGAGAAGTGGTTAAATGAATTGATTTGATTTGATTTGATTTGTGGTCGCTTATGAGAGATGGTCGCTTAAGAGAGGTCGTCGCTCGTCGCTTACAAGAGGTTTGGATTATAGTGATTTGACTGGAAGAATTTTGGTAGTTTTAGAAGAATGGTCGCTTAGCCTGAGAGGTGAACCGGCGCTTACGAGAGGTGGTCGCTTAGGAGAAGTGGTCGCACATGGAGGTCCATTAATTGTCGCATCAAATATTTTATCTTACCTCCGAGTGTGAGATCATACCGTCCCCATCAACATCGATCTCCCTAAACATGTTGGGTTTGCCGCCATCTTCACCAGGATCACTGATTTTGAGGAGCTCCACATAAAAGACTAGGAGCGCCCTAGGAGGGATTTTATCCCCCACGGGGTATTCCCCATATCCGTACTGCGATGGGACGACAAGCTCACGGATTTCCCCAACGCACATGTCCTTCAGGCCTAGGTCCCAACCGGCGATAACTTGTCCTTCACCGAGAACGAACTCAAATTCACTAAGAAAGAGAATTAAACCGTTACAGAAAACTGTACTGATATTAATAAAAAATTATAAGTCACTGGTTTATATGTAATTTCATATGTAACGAATTGTTAACAATTCGATTTTGCAATGCGAATTCCTCGCTGAATAGAGTGCAAGTATAACACATCTTATGGCCCTGTCACACGTACCCTGTCACGTATTGTACTAGCGTATGCCAGCGTATGAAAAATATCACTGATACGCTGGTATATAAACGCTGACATACGCTAGGGGTACGTTAGGCATAGGTTGTATACGTTTCAAGCACGGTCGCATACGGTGGCATACGCTGGCATACGGCGAGGCAGAAAAAATTTTTTAAGCATGCTTTAAAATTTTGTGCGTATTCGGACGTATGGTTTATACGCTAAGCATACGCTAGACATACGCTGAATACGCGAGATTTATGCTAGAGGTACGTTACTCATAGGTCAAGTACGCTTGTGCGTATGAAAATTATTTTATGAATTTTCATACGAAACTCATACGTTTCTCTCATACGCAATAGTGTGTCAGGGCCTTTAAGGTGATGCTACATGGGACGATTCGCATCGACGATTTTTAGCGCAACGATGTTGCGCCAAAAGTTGACGCCGTGTAACATGTGCGCGCAGACGGTTTTCTTAGAAATTTTTGCGTTGCGAGTTTTTGAAGCTGATTCAAAAGCTCACAACGCAAAAATTGCGAAGAAAATCGTCCGCGTGCCCATGTTACACGGCGTCAACTTTTAGCGCAACTTTTAGCGCAACTTTTAGCGCAAAACATTGTTGCGCTAAAAATCGTCGTTGCGAATCGTCCCGTGTAGCATCACCTTTATTCGGCGGTTTAATAGATAATGAGCGCGGATATTTTACGAGTAGTGAAAAAATGCGAGTGAATTATTATCTGTTAAACCGTCGAATAAGGGTTTTTATTTTATTATTCGAACTGAAATCCGTTTTATTATGGCTTCACTAAGGTGTAATACAACAATCTACTGTGTAATACGTTCGGATATTTTCCGTGTTCTCTTTTCTTTATTAGGTAAAATGATGTCACAGTCGAATTAACCTGCATGACATGACAGGCGCTTTATGAGCCAAGCGGAGCGAGCGGAGCATTTCGCGCGGAGCGCGACACGAGCGCGAAGCGCGAGACGAGGGAACGGAAAAAATCATTTAAAAAATATCATCGTCTCGAGCTTCGCGCGAAATGCTTCGTTCGCCCCGCTTGGCTCATAAAGCGCCTGTCATGCAGGCTACAGTCGAATAATAGACATTATACACTCTTCTGACCACGTGTTAGGGCAAACATTGTCAAAAATCCTAATGCAGACTGATTAGTTTGTATCTGGCTAAACAGCGAAATGTTTAGCTGTGTTATGCATTTTAAATTTGTGCGCTATAAAATGTTTCCTCAAAAACCGATGTTTCCAATTTTAATTCGATCTGGCCACAGTGCCCGAGTTGAATTGGCCAGGCTTACATGCTAAATAGAGTGGATTCGAACGCAATTCATCAAAGCGTAAAATACCGCTGGATACTTTAGTACTTATATTTTTGGTGAGCCTTTAATAAACACTAAAAAGTAAAAATGCCAAGTTATATTTTCCAACTTTCCACTAAATAAATTGTATTGTTTTAAGCAGCAGTTTCCCCAAATTAAGGTTTTTGTGGCATGCCTAAAGACGAAAACGAGCAAGTGATTTTTACAGTTATATGAACTATCAGTTGTAATGAACTGAGATACTTCAAAAAGACTTGAGTATTTAACGTAGCTAGCTAAAACTCATGATCTTTGCGCAACTAACGCTATAAAACATTTGTGCTGTTATTTAAAATTCAAGTCATAAGAAAGTTTTGTCCTTCGCTGGAAGCTCTGATTATAGTTGAGTGCCATCCGCTTAAGTTGGTTAATTGCCGATCAAACTGTGCGAATATTTTCGTTGGCTGTGTGCGCAGTTTTTTTTTTGCAGTTGAAACAAAACCACATTTATAGTGGATAAGCCGTTTACAAAACGGATCGATCGTAGCTATTAAAGGGACTAATAAATAAATAAATAAATAATGTGTTTTTCATGAACTGTAATCCACTTCAATCCTTGCAAGTTGCAATCCTGCACTTTATCTCCAAACTACTGCTTTTGTTTTGCTCTATAGAATCTTTTTATCCAACTAAGTTGTATATTTGGTAGCATTTGGCGATATAATGTGGAAATGGAAGCTCAGCAAAATTTTGCTATTTTAGCGGGACAGTGTCACATTAAAAAACGCCACGACAACTGCAAAGCGAAAAAGGTTAGGTACGTGGCTCCTGCACTGTCCCAAAGGTAAATTCAGCCTTAGTCTTCCAGTGACGCGCGACCTTGCCAACACGGCAAAAATTTGCATTTGTAAAATTTAAATCGTTCCAGCTATGATCAAAAAATATTTGCAGGATAAAGACCCAAGCTAGCTGCCGAAACTTAATGCAGTTTTATCTCGGCGAAGCGTGTCTCCAAAAATTTCTCTAGGTTTCAAATTATAATTTTTGTAATTGCACAAAGAAAGCTAAGCGATTTGCAGTTATGATTTTACCTCGCGTTTGCTTTGTCAATTTCGATTTCGCTACATATTAACCCAAACGATATTCTTTCTGGCGGTTATTATGTCAGTGCAGTCGTTAAATTCGCTGAAACTTATGCTTTATTATAGTTATTTAGACTAATTTTACACGGGTCCGTATTGAAAATTTTTTGACAAGTAAGCCGGCAAAACTTTCGTTTGCAATCGCACGCTATTGTTGTAAATTTAACTTACAAATTGTGGAAACTATAAAGGAAAGTTTAAAAGCCGACAAGAAGAGCTAACAATTATCCGCAAAATTTTAACATGTTCAAACACAAAGCTCAACTTTTAGCCAGATATAAACTAAATTTGCAGTCTACGGCTAGCCTGAAATGTTTCCTAGGACAAATTTACTGCGAATTAAAAGGCTAAATTGAATACTGAGCTATGCTAAAGACAGTTTAAAACCATTGTTTTTACGTAAAAATGCTTAATAGAACATATGAAAGCTTTTTTACAGAACATCTTTTTAAATTGCATGCAGACAACAAGGAAAATCTCTATATTAACGTAACTTTAGCGCAATTTACAATCAAGGGCGAACTTTTAACTTACCTTGTTGGTAAAATCGGGGTCTGATCAATAAGCGTGTTGTTGTATCTAACTGTTAAAAGATCACCATCTTTCGTTTCCCTCGGACAGTTATGTGGTTCAGGTTTGATCATAATTCCTACCGACAAATGATCTCTATCTTGTTCTGCAGCTTGGGCGAAAGTGCAAACGAGTAAAAGTGCAAAACCTCCGAACCACGATGAAATCATTTTCGCTACTACAAATTTGCTACAAACGCGTAAAAAAATAGTTTGTCACCGAGCGAAATGTAGGTCTTGTGCGCTAGCGATACAAATGGAAAGTGAAAGACAGCTTTGCCAGTAGTTAATATTAAAATAAATTTGAATACCGTCCACGTAGAGCGAAGGCCTACTAAAAGGAGCAAACGTGGACACGAAATTAAAATTCATCGGTTATGTTGGCAAACTGTAACATTCATGCCGAGAACAAACATGTTTCCTAGAGACGCGAGCGACTTGATTGTTTTAACCAACGGCGAGCTTTCTCTTTATAAAAATTGATAAAAAACCGCTTAAGTTAGCGGAAAATAGGATTTTTGATCCAGTGGAAAAGTAATTGATATAAAAATAAAGTTTACGGTTTCTCACGGGGAGAATGTTTGAGGTCAGTATTAGGGAAGCGAAGAATGGGGTTTATTCTTCCAAAGCAATTTTAATATATACTTTTATCGTGTCTCGTTACGGTAAAATACAATGGATTACAATTGTAATTCAGTCACACAATCTAAGTCAATTTTAAGAGAAGTTAATGCTAGTTAATGCGTTTTATGTTCTGGAAAAATACTGAAACGATGTCTAAAAGTTGAGAATATTTTTGTGCACACCCTTTTTAAAGGGCTTATTGAATTGTGCACGGTTTCTTAAGATTCGCTGACGATAAAAGTAGCCAAATCTAACTTTACGACTTACAATAACTTACCGGATTGAAGTATTCGGGAAAATGTTGGTCTGATAAACGAATTTACTGGCTGCTTTCTTGTCTCCGAAAATCCTGGCTGATTTTATTTCGTATACCCAAAACAACATTTTTATCTCTCCGAAAACAAAAGGCGCTACATTTTCTGATGTTTCGAAATTCTGGGGCAAGAGTTGACTAAAAAAAGGCTCCAGTTTTTAGTATCATAAATTCATTACGAACTTTTAAGGCGACTAAGGCCTTCCGAATTAACAGCTTTTCTATCGAAACGATACTTCGGTTGCTCCTAATAAATATTACTCTAGTATTACGTTCGGGCGATCGAGCCTGTTCAGGGCGGGCTAGATTTGGTATCAAAGTTATGGGAGGGATATCTCGGTTTTTAAATGGCGCTTAAAAGTAGATTTTACATAATGATTTTCCCAGCATTTTGATTCATTTTATTGTGCTTTTAGAGTCCGCTATAGCTCTTCGTCTCATCTAAAAAGAAAAATAATTTAATTACTGACGGGTCGGTTTAATCGTAAGCGAAATTCTATTCCTGGTCCGGTTAATGTGACGATACTTAAAAAAATTCAAAACATGTCACCATTTTAATGTAACTTCATGCATAACAACCAAAAGACGTATTTATATCAGTGGAAACTCAAATTATAAAAAAACGGTCCGTTTCTTTTTTCTACTAATACTCTTAGAGTGAAAAAAGTGTCACGGTCTTTGGCTGCAGATGGCCATATGCAGGATGGAAATGGATTGCAACTTGAAAAAAATTGGGCCAATTCATTAAGTTATCGCATTGAGTCTTGCAGGAAAACTCGCTAAAACTCTGATTATGGTTTATTTCAGGCTCTCTTCGAAAATTAACTTGATATCCACTCTTGGTGTTCCATAAGCATTAAGTGTTTAGAAAAAGATACTTAGTTTTAATTTGGGACAGGTTTAATCCAAAAAAGTCAAAATCCCCGGGCTGGCTCAGTTGTCATGATTTCTTGTTTGTTTAACAACTTGCCTCGATCTCGTCTTACTAAGCAAGCCAGGCCCATGATGGTTATCAGTTCCTACTTGTGCCTGTGTTAAACACACTTATGAATTTAAGTAACGTTGTGTTGTACAAGATAGGCTCTCCAGGGGCGGATCCAGGGAGGGGGGAGGGGGGGGTGAAATGGGTGAATTTTCACCCCCCCCCCCCCCTTTGCTGAGACCCTTTCTTTCTTTTTTCTAAAGTATTTCTCAAATAAATGATATTTTATTTCTCTGATATCTTTTTTGATTAAAATCTCACCCCCCGTTTCAAAATCCTGGATCCGCCCCTGCTCTCAAAAGGGATAACACTTCTCCGCCGCAAACCTTTTTTAATATGGGGTCACTTAACCCCACCCTACATAGGGGCTAAACCCTGGAATAACTTAATACAACTATGTACGCAGCAACTTAAATTGTTGCGATTGTTTAGCCAAGTAATTTCTACTCGCGATAATTACCCTATTATGCATGCATCGTCCCAAGAAATAGGCTAAAAATGTTCATTCTTGCTTCATGAAATAGAAATATTCACAAGGAACAAGATATGTGAATTTCCTTCGTCATTTTCTAGCCTGCAGAACAAGTGCTTTTGGGAGCGGGTTTTGGCTTGCGTCGTGCAACCCAAAGTGGTTTCGGCCATGTTTCAGGCTAACCCCCAAAGCGCCTGTTGTGCGGGCCACCATTTTCTGACAACGGGCAAATCATGACGTACGAATTATGACTGGCGATTCATCTTGAATAAAACGGTTCTGCACACTGCACTGCGATATTTATGGGACTTTTCACATTTCAAGAAGTCAGTATTTACACTGTGAACTCAGTTTATGCGTGAATTTCCTTTACAATAGTCCATGGCAGAGATCTCATGTATATACCCACCACGCTTCCGGCCCAATATATAGAAACACCATATATATATTTAAAAGCATTGTAGCATCATTGGCCATCATTACCCATCACTTGGCATCATTCACCGTCACTTGGCATCATTCACCATCACTTGGCATCATTCATCGTCACTTGACATCATTCACCGTCACTAGGCATCATTTACCGTCATTTGGCATCATTCATCGTTACTTGGCATCATTCATCGTCACTTGGCATCATTCACCGTCATTAGGCATCATTCACCGTCACTTGACATCATTCACCGTCACTTGGCATCATTCACCGTCATTAGGCATCATTCACCGTCACTTGGCATCATTTACCGCCACTTCGCATCATTCACTGTCATTAGGCATCATTCACCGTCATTAGGCATCATTCACCGTCATTAGGCATCATTCATCGTCACTTGGCATCATTCACCGTCACTTGACATCATTCACCGTCATTAGGCATCATTCACCGTCACTTGGCATCATTCACCGTCACTTGGCATCATTCACCGTCATTATGCATCATTCACCGTCATTAGGCATCATTTACCATCACTTGGCATCATTCGCCGTCACTTGACATCATTCACCGTCATTAGGCATCATTTACCGTCACTTGGCATCATTCACCATCATTAGGCATCATTCACAGTCATTAGGCATCATTCACCGTCACTTGACATCATTCACCGTCATTAGGCATCATTCACCGTCACTTGACATCATTCACCGTCATTTGGCATCATTCACCGTCATTAGGCATCATTTACCGTCATTTGGTATCATTCACCGTCATTAGGCATCATTCACCGTCATTTGGCATCATTCACCATCATTAGGCATCATTTACCGTCACTTGGCATCATTCAGCGTCATTAGGCATCATTCACCGTCACTTGGCATCATTCACCGTCATTAGCCATCATTCACCGTCATTCAAAAGATGAGCGATAAACAAAAACTTTTGCTTTCTTTTTTTCTTTTATCTTTTCCACAACGTACATAGTTATTTTGGCTTTTTCCATTTCATACCACGCCCTCCCGTATGTCTTGAGGACTTAGGTCAATTCCCGTTAAGGTGCCTATAGCCCATGTGGGGATATTGAACATTTTTAATCTTTGTCTTCTCTCTTTAATTAACGCAAAATCTGGCATCGTCTTAAATCCCATAGTTTGCGTCATGGCAAAATGCGGCGTAACATTAAGGACACATTTTGCGTCAGCGCAAACCATGGCATGAAAAGCGAGCAAACTGTAAGTTTACTATAAACAAGAAATGACAATCAGTCAGATATCAACTGTATAGCGTTCGATTGCATCTCGAAACAAAATCAATTTCTAAGCCGTATTTTGCGACAATTCAAACTGTGGTGTCAAATTAAGACCACATTTTGCAATATCGCAAAATACAGCGTATGGAACAACCCCATGTTTTGCCACGAAATGTTGACGCGAAATACGGTGCAGCTAAAAGTAACATATATTGCGATGACGCAAACTGTGGCCTTTGCATTTTGCGTTCTGAATGCTGGCTATAGTTTCCAAACTTTACTTTGGGCTGGCACCTTGTCGGTGACGACGAATGATGTCTAGTGACGGTGAATGATGCCTAATGACGGTGAATGATGCCTAGTGACGGTGAATGATGCCTAATGACGGCGAATGATGGCCAGTGACGGTGAATGATGTCTAATGACGGTAGATGATGTCTAATGACGGTAGATGATGTCTAATGACGGTAGATGATGCCTAATGATGGCGACTGACGCCTAATGACGGTGAATGATGCCAAGTGACAGTAAATGATGCCTAATGACGGTGAATGATGCCAAGTGACGGTAAATGATGCCTAATGACGGTGAATGATGCCTAATGACGGTGAATGATGCCTAGTGACGATGAATGATGCCAAGTGACGATGAATGATGCCAAGTGACGGTGAATGATGCCTAATGACGGTAAATGATGCCAAATGACGGTAAATGATGCCTAATAACGGTGAATGATGTCAAGTGACGGTGAATGATGCCTAACGATGGTCAATGATGCCAAGTGACGGTGAATGATGCCAAGTGACGGTAAATGATGCCTAATGATGGTGAATGATGCCAAGTGACGGTGAATGGGCAGAGATCTCATGTATATACCCACCACGCTTCCCAATATATATAGAAACACCATATATATATTTAAAAGCATTGTAGCATCATTGGCCATCATTACCCATCACTTGGCATCATTCACCGTTATTAGGCATCATTCACCGTCATTAGCCATCATTCACCGTCACTTGGCATCATTTACCGTCACTTGGCATCATTCACCGTCATTAGGCATCATTTACCATCACTTGGCATCATCCACCGTCACTTGGCATCATTCACCGTCATTAGGCATCATTCACCGTCATTAGGCATCATTCACCGTCACTTGACATCATTCACCGGCAGAGATCTCATGTATATACCCACCACGCTTCCCAATATATAGAAGTGACCTTGCCTTTGAGTGGAAGTGAGGCTGGAGGTGAACTTACTTTGATACAAACCTTTCTGCCTTTCTTATGTTAATAATGCTGTTCTGATGCTAGGTCTGTATCATAACAAGGTCAACTTCAACCTCGCTTCCACTCAAAGGCCAGGACACTAAGCAGACAACTGTAAAATGGTCTATTGTCTGATCATGAGCGGACCATGATGGGCGAATCATAGCCGGCGAATCATGTTTGAAAACCCGAATGTGCATACTGCAGTGAATTTGAGTGTTAAATTCGTTCTGTAATAACCCTAGGATAGACACAAGACAAACGATTTTAAAATACATGAATGAAAACCAGCATCCCAACTCGGAAAAAATTCTAGTAGCTCAGTGGTAGAGCATCCAACTAGATCACGGAAGGGTCGTGGGTTCGAATCCCATCTGGAACTCGGAAATTTTTTCCGCGAGTTGGGATGCTGGTTTTCATTCATGTTTCATTTCTTAAAAGACTCACTTGGACGTTGATTTTAAGATGATATTTTTATTGTCTTGTATACTACTTTTGTATGATCTATAAAACTATACAGTTGTTACCCTTATGTCACCCTAAGTGCTGCTACGAAAACAAATTCTTTTTTCACACTTCAATAATTTTCCACAGAACTACTGAGTTTAAAGAATCAGATTCACCAGAAAATGTTTCTGTGCAGATATGTAGACAAAACACAAAGCAGTGCTTTAGCGTTGATGAAATTAAACCTTTTCACAGCCAGGAAAACTTGAAAAAAATGATCCCCATTTTCATGACTATTGAAAAGCTAAGAGTATCACAGATAGGTACTGCTCTGTAGCTTTTCATTTGAATGATCGCACCGTATAATTTCGTCCTTTGCAGGTTTGGTGCAACCATTCAAATAAAAGCTACTGAGCAGTACTTTCCTGTGGTACTGTTTATTATGCTGTACAAGGTGGTTCTAACTTTTGAGTCTGTGGATGAAATCCTAAAGTGTGACGATTCAAATGAAAGCTACTGAGCAGTATTTTCCTGTGGTGCTGTTTATTATGCTGTACAAGGTGGTTCTAACTTTTGAGTCTGTGGATGAAATTTCTAAAGTGTGGTCATTCAAACGAAAGCAATTGAGCAGTACTTTCCTGTGGTACTGTTTACTATGCTGTACAAGGTGGTTCTAGCTTTTGAGTGTGTGAATGAAATCCTAAAGTGTGACCATTCAAATTAAAGCCGGCTACTGAGCAGTACTTCCCTGTGGTACTGTTTATTATGCTAGACAAGGTGGTTCTTACTTTTGAGTCTGTGGATGAAATCCTAAAGTGTGACCATTCAAATGAAAGCTATTGAGTAGTACTTTCCTATGGTACTGTTTATTATGCTGTACAAGGCAGGGCTCGAAATTAAAAAAAAAGTTCAGTCGCCATTTTGCGACTAGATACGAAAATCAAGTCGCAAGTTCACAAATTTTAGTCGCAAAATTAAGTAGCAACAATTAGTTAAAAAATAACTTTGACTAACAAATGATTAACAAGACTGATTTTATTACTTCAACAGCTTTCACGTTATCTCTAATGATGACTGTACATGTACAGAACGAAACATGCAATACTATAAACTTGGCCGCCACAATCGTAACGATCAAGACATTTTTCTCGATCTTAAAACTAGTGTACAACTCAAAATTATATTTTTTGGTGAAATTAGCTCCCAGAAAGGATACAATCTTGGAACATATCCACTTAAACGTCTGTCACCGTTGCGAAATTGATGACACTTTGGCCGATTCTACCTGACGGCTCCAATCCAGCGGTTTAACAAACAAAAATATGAGCCTGCAATATATATGAACTAGAAATAGCTGAGAGCCAGTGAAGTGCTGCGATGTTACTCATCAAATACAGTGTAGTGTCAATACTTATGATTGTCAATAGGCTATGTTATGATTACTGTTTTTTTGTATATATTTTCCCAAAAATGTAAGTGAATTGTTGAATAATAAGCATGAATTTGTGTTAAATATAAATATAGTACTAAATAGTACAGAATTCGTCGTTTTCCATTGCTTAGCTTGTAATGTTTTATGCCCTCGGGTATACGACGAGGAGGGATTAGCTCCGCATAGTCATAGTCCAATGTAGACATCCTTAGGGCTTGTCACGCAATCTTTCCTCCCTCGTGCTACATAGTGGGAAATTTGACGCAAAATTAAACGAGCCCCGGACGGGGCGATTAACTTCAACAAAAACATTGGTCAGCGGTCGCAAGCTAAAAGATTTCGTAATCCATATTTTCCGGTAGTTTCCATGACTTCTTCCAGCGAATGATAAAATTGTGTTTGCATGAAAACTCTGCGTAATAAGTAAACAGCTTACCTCGAGCAAGAACGCAAAACCTCGGCTTTGGTTACCTTTAGGGGTGCCGCGCTTTATAGCGAAAAACCAACTGTATTAGCGCGCGCTGAAATAGCGCATTTAATGTCATCAAATTGCGTCAGCAAAGTACCAATTAAAGTTCAAAAATAGCAAAAATTCAAATTTGACAAGTTAAAAAAACAACAAAATGTCACTCAAAAATTGCTCAAAAAAACAAAGCGTCACACTCCGGACTTGTGTGGTTGCTCTTTATCAGGTTTTATCTTTTTATCTTTATCTTTCAACCATGCAATTGCAGACTCGAGAGAAATTACTACTTTTAGAAACTCGATAACATTTATCGTTTTCTCTCAAAATGACTACGATCGCGAGATTAATTCAGTCGCAATTTTAGCGCGCGCTAATACAGATGTTTTTACCGTTGCTTATACAGTTGTTCAAAACCTATCATCGTTTTCTCTTAAAATGACAATAGGGGACTTTAGATCGGACAACGAGTACGAGATTGAGTACGAGTACGACTTTTGAATTTAAAGCCAGTCACGTCCCCAAAACTATCGGTCCCTCCTGTTGCAAACCAGAAGATAAGAAGACTCTAGGTATAAAATTTGTGTGGTAAATGGTTCTTTAGAGTACGGCGAACTAAGTTTTAAAAGTCGTACTCGTACTCAATCTCGTAATCGTCGTCCGATCTAAAATCTCCTAATTTTACTCGCCACATGATCACGAGATTAATTCGCAATTTTAGCGCGCGCTTATACAGTTGTTTTTACAGTTGCTAATACAGCCGTTCAAAACCAATCATCGTTTTCTCTTAAAATGACAATTTTACTCGCCATATGATCGCGAAATTAATTCGCTATTTTAGCGCGCGCTAATACAGTTGATTTTACAGTTACTAATACAGTTGTACATGTTCAGACCTATCCTGACCACGCAGAATTCTACAACTACTGCCGCTGACGATACATACTGCATCCTCACTCAAAATCATAGTCCACGAAAAAGTCCACGAAATCCTCAAAACGAGCTATTGCGCCGTATATAAAGCGCCCAGGTCTCACTCGGTCAAATGAAACCCAGGGAGCCTGTCACGATTAGTGTGCTGCTCGCCAAAGGGCTCGCAGCAATAAGAAACCGCTGGAATGGCGGCCGCGATCGAGGGAATAGCGTTGCGTCGTAACATTGCGGGTAATACGTACAATTTTACCCCATATCTTCAAATATCTACGATAATCAAGGCACACAACAACATATTTTTTCAGTTCTTTATTTATTTCGGCAAAAATAGTGGCAAAGTAGCGACTGCTATGCTTTTTATTTCGTTATTGGCCACGGCGAAAACTACTCGCAAATTTGCGGCTCCTCTGGAAGTTTTAGTCGCAAACACAAAAATTAAGTCGCAAATGCGACCGTATTGGTCGCAATTTCAAGCCCTGACTGTCAAGGTGGTTCTTACTTTTGAGCATGTGAATGAAATCCTATCATGTTGCTTATTTAAATAAAAGCTTGTCAGCAGTATTTTCTTATAGTACCGTTACTTTTTAAGTTTTTAACAAAATGAAATTTCCACTTTTTTTTAGTTCTGATTTTAGCCACTCGTGGGTGCAGTGGGAAAGGTCTAAAGGAAGTTGGTGGCATTCACAGTTCATCATGCCTAGCTTGTTTAGGCCAGAAGTCCAGCAGCTCACTCACAGCATTCCAGTTGATGACATTCCAAAAGCCCTGCACATATGCCGCTCTGCGATTCTGGTGTTTCAGATAATAGGCATGTTCCCAAACATCAATAACCAATATAGGATACTGCCCTTTCATAAGAAGGGGGCTGTCCTGATTTGCAGTACTGAGGATTTTAACATCCCCTACCACGCTGTCAAAGCACAGCCATGTGTAGCCTGAGCCGAACACATTAGTCGCATTATTCTCAAAGGCTTGTTGGAATTTAGAGAAGGTGCCAAAAGACTCTTCAATCAGCTGAGCTAATCTGCCAGAGGGCCTTCTCACTTCGTTATTTGGGTTTGGAGACATGATTGCCCAGTATAAAGCATGGTTAACAAATCTGAAAAGGAAAGGAAGAAATGACCATTAACTTGGCTTGTTAGTGGTACAGTTATGCATCAGTCATTTCATTTCCTGCAGTGAATCTACTTTTGTTGTTCTTACAGTTGAATCACGATAACTCAAACCCTCAGTTACTCGAACCTTGTGCTAACTTGAATCAACATCAATTTCTCCTGGTTTTGCTTTATATTTTTACTGTACTGTAATTTTGACCCTGGTAACTTCAACCTTTGATAACTTAAACCTCTCGCCAACTCGAAGTGATTTCATTTTCCCTTCAGGTCATTTTGTTTATGTAATATTTTTATACCCTTGATAACTCGAACCTAAACTATCGAACTCAAAACATACAGATGTCATCCAAAACACTGAGTGTACTAGTGTATACATTGCCCTTTGTCCTACCATAGTGTTCTTTTACTTCGCTTTGTTTTGTTCTGTTCATTTTTAGCTCAGTACCCTCAACTGAAGTCTGATTCTGCCAATGAGTTACTATGTACTTATTGACAAAATTACTTGAAATCTTAACGCACGAGGCCGTCCGCTTTTGTAGTAGTGACGTATGACTTTTTCTGGTCCCGCTTGCGCAAATGCGTACGGCCCTCATACGGGACTTTCATCAATGGTTTTGCAAAGAAAAGGTTCGCAGGACCGTACGGGTCATATGATAAAGTACTGTATGATCACTGATACACCTATGTAAAAGGAAGCAGTATATTGCAGTTGGTAGAATCAGAATACCAGTTGAGAGCATTTTCATTTTCAAGGGGGAGGGGGAAGGGAAATAAAACAGTGTATTGAAAAACATGACTCACCCTCCTCCATTGTTTGTAATTTTTTCCCTCCAGTCGTATGGTATGAAGCTGGCGAAATGCAAGATCCCTATGATGGGTTTTGTTGCTATTGAAGACTGGATGCCCTGAAATATTCATTCAAGAACAGCGATCAACCACCAAACAACAAACACTCTTCTTTAGCTGTCTGCCTTGGAGGTGTCTGCCTTATAGAGGTGTCTGCCTTGGAGGTGTCTGCCTTGGAGGTGTCTGCCTTATGGAGGTGTCTGCCTTAAAGAGGTGTCCACCTTATTGAGGTGTCTGCCTTATAGAGGTGTCTGCCTTAGAGAGGTGTCTGCCTTATGGAGGTGTCTGCCATAGAGAGGTGTCTGCCTTATAGAGGTGTCTGCCTTAGAAGTGTCTGCCTTATAGAAGTGTCTGCCTTATAGAGGTGTCTGCCTTATAGAGGTGTCTGCATTATAGAGGTGTCTGCCTTATAGAGGTGTCTGCCTTATAGAGGTGTCTGCCTTATAGAGGTGTCTGCCTAATAGAGGTGTCTGCCTTATAGAGGTATCTGCTTTATAGAGGTGTCTGCCTTATAGAGGTGTCTGCCTTATAGAGGTGTCTACCTTATAAAGAGTTATGTTACAGATGAGCACTTCTGGAATTGACTGATATATCATTTAGTACTGGGAAGATTAAGTTTCAACTCACAGTATGCATAGTCACATTGTCATGTGGCTCATATACATTGCATAATAATACAATATTGCAATATTGGGGAGTACCACATAGGGGTCCCATACTATTAGCCCTGGGGGAAGGGGGAGGACTTCAACACCTTTTAGGGGTCAAAATGTGTAGATTGGTACCACTTAGGAACCCTTAACCCTATTCGGCCTGGGCTTTTTTTGAGTTCCTGAGCCGGGGGGGGGGGGGGGGCACATTGTGCCCCCCCTTCGTAACTTCAAGAACATTAAGGCTACGACAATGAAACCTGGAGGGTACATAGTACGTCCAAAACTGTCTCCTTTGCGGTCTGCACAATGGAACGATGACGTCATATGACGTAGTTATTAGGTAATTAGTTATACGGCCGCCATCTTGGATCCGCCATCTTGGATTTCTGAAATTTTTTAAAACCTCTTAAAAACTGTCCAAATTGACTCAAAAATAATCAAAACCATTAAATAAGTGCTAAATGATGTAAAAATATAAAAGTTGTACCAATAAACATTGTTTTTCTTCATTCAAAGGAACAAATATGCAAATTTCAAAAAACATGGCTGTCAAAATCTTGTTGCCATGGAAACATCAAGTCACGTGATCAAAAATTTGTCATACAAAATTGTTGCCAGATAAATTTTAGGAAAAGTCACAAAGTTTGATGGCATTTGAATACATATTAAAGAAGTTATGAACGTTCAAAGTTAGCGCGGGCACTTTGTGAACCCACCCCCCCCCCCCCCCCCCAGGCCGAATAGGGTTAAGGCCCAGACACACGGTGCAACGTTTCTTCACACAACAGTTGCAGAAGTAGAATCAAGTTCTACTTTTGTGATGTGGCTTGCAACGGATTACATCATGTGACACCCCTAAAGATATTTTGCGCACAATGTTGCAAGAAAAAAGCATTGTGTTTTCGGGACTTTTGGGTGCGATCTAAAATGACCACAGTTAGAATTATGGCAGTTCCTTTTAGGGTATTGAGCCAAAAAATATGACAGGGACTATTTGTCAGTCGCCTGACAATCCCCCCCTCCCCATGGGAGCTCGACGGTCGCCTGTTACCCCCAGTCCCCCCCCCTCTCCCCATCGGAGCTCCCCGGGTCTATTAACTATCTAATCTAAAAGCTTTGTGAAAAACGAACCATTAGCCAACGTATAACGTCAAAACGAAAAAAAAAGTTACTACTGTCTCGGACTGTCTCTTGTATACTCACTGATTCACGCCAGCTTTTTAACGCCGCATTTAGTTTCTTAGTGTAAGCCGCATGATGCCCTAGATGATGAACACGCATTGTCGCTTCATCAATGAAGGGTTCTAAAGCGTCATAGCTGTAGGGTAAATCAGGAAGAGTGTATTCTTCCTTATGTTGTACGATTTCGTCGTAAGGAGTGATGCATTCTATGCCAGGAAGGTGAAGGAAACTTAAGTAAATCAACGCTAAGAAGGCAATCACACCTCGTACGGCAGCCATTTTGGAACGAAGTGCGATGTATCGCGGGCGCAGTGCCGTGATGGGAAAACTGTGACTCGCGCGATAAGAAACCACAGGATACCAACCTCATTTGTTTAGTTTGTTTGCATGCTAACTAGCGTCACTTTTACGAGCACAATATGAAGCGAAGCATATTCACAGATAAAGGGTGGTTACCCGGGGCAGAAGGGGGTAGGGGGGAGGGTAGGGGGAGGAGTCCGGAGCACTCCCATATACAAATAGTCGCGGCATACCTCTACCAAAAAAAATTGAGAAAGTGACTACCTTGGGTGGCAGAGGCCTTTCTCGCGCACTGATCTCTCTAATGCTATTTTAAAATCACTTATATATTGTTCAATCTCTTATATTTTCGTACCCTGGGTAAACGAGGGCTGAAAAGCATATAAGGGCTGAAATCAGAAGAAGGCCTGGGTTCTAGTAGCACAGGTTACCCAAGTACACGTTGATCTTTTGTTCCTCTTGACGTCCGACATTTCGCGACTTGCGCCTACCCACTCAAATGTAAATATTGATCTTTGAGGTCCCAGCTGGTGAAATGTTGAGAGGAAACATCCTGATTTGTGCACTGCATCTTTATTTGATATTCACTGTCCCGTCCGTTTGCTTGGATAAAGATCTTGCCGGACACTTGAAGCCGTTTGGTGGGCATAGAGCCCCTGATGTTATCACAGAAGAACTCGAGATTGTACCTCATCCGACAGAGTTCTGGGAAAAATACGTCTCGAAAAACCGACCTGTTGTGTTCAGAGGGGCCGCGAAACATTCCAGGTAGATGTAAGCTCTGTATTTTTTGTCCTGTAAATACATTTCCGCAGAAAAATCATTTTTAAATATGATCCCAAAAAATTGGCCTGATCGAAGCTTACATGTACGTTTTGTATTTTTTAACTGTCAAACTTGTTAGAACTCGTTTTGTGGCTTTCGCATGCATGCAATAAATCATTTGTTTTTTAATTGTATCTCGATATTTTAGCTCAACTACTGAGATTCTGATTACTCAACTGTAGTAAAAAAGTAGTTAAATTTTATTTGAGTGTTAGTAATAATGAACATAATACATAAATAAAATGCTGATCTTTACCTAACAACAAACTAACCTTAGAACATTGAGTGGAAGAATAAAACCTTTAATAGTCAAATATTAAAAATCTCGTTCTTTTGGTGCCGGTACATCTAAACTCCTAACAGGCAAGCAGCTGACTTTGAGACAAGAATTACCAGCTGTAGCAACTGTTTAAACAATAATTGCTTATTGTTTGTAATTATTGTGTGTAAGTATATGTATACAGGGGTGTAGCTCAGAAAACACTTAGCAGGCTCATTAACAAGTTCAGCCAGTTTTTCTGGCTAATGTGCACCTTCAAATTCTTCCAAAGTCTTTGTTTTCTAGTGAAATTTCAGCCGGTGATAAGTTCTCTTTCAGGTGGTGAAATTAGCTGGTAGCCATCTCTTAGCTACATCCCTGTGTATAAAAACATGGTGTTTGGTTGAAGAGGCAGCTGTTAAGCGGTAATTAACACCCTCGGCCACTGAAAGTTAAAAACTCGTTTTAAATATTTGATGAGGCTTATGCAGTGCTGTGGTAAAAGTTGGAGGAGCCTTCATTTATGAAATCGAGCAATTGAAGGTTGTGAAACTTCACTGTTTTGTAATGTCAATTTTAATTGTGTGAATATGTGAAGTATTGAACATGAAAAAATATACAAATTTTCACTCCTTCTATTGATTGATTGGCTGTAAACATTCAGCCTGTGATAAGTAATTGTCACCTGCCTAATCCATTGGAGGGAGGGGAGGGTGGGGAGTTTGACACAGGGGGTGTGGGGCTGGTAGAGGAAAAGGCCTAGGAAATGTTAGGGTCGCAAAGTTGTTTCATTTTCACAAGTTGGCTCAAAGGAGCCTTTTTATTCTGTTATACATTGGACACTTTTCTAGAGCATATGAACTATGGACTGAAGAATTTTTAATCTCGGAATATGGTAATCTCACCGTGCGACTTGAAGCTCGAGCCGAAAGCAGTGAACGAGTGCCATCTGGTGAAACTGGAGTCCTCGGCCGAGACACTGTCAGACATTTTATACAAAACTACCAGACAAGAGATGCTTATGTGATCTCACAGGTTCCACAGCCAATGGAAAGAGACATAGGAATACCGCCATGTTTAAGGTGCTAGTCATGTTTTACTGTCTATTCCTCCAAAATGCTAGGACATACGAGCACATTTATTTATTTTCAACAATTTCCTGCTAAAGGGGGAACAAGGGTGGAGGGGAGTGAAGATTTATATGTAGGGGTGTGATAATGCCAGGGAATATGGGACTTCTACCCTATACCCTAGGGGGGGGGGGAGGGGGTACTCTCAGTCTGTAAATTTTTAGGAGGAAATGTACATGTACCTCAGAAACTCTATACCACACCATTTTCAGCTGATTTTGCAAACCTAGCTACTCTAGACTATAGACACCAAAAAGCTCTGTACCCTAACCCAGACTTGCTATTTATCAGAAACTCTATCTTCATACCATTCTGGTCAGTTTCCCAGTAAATGATACCCTGTTCTAGACCAAACTCTCTGATTTCTATATCCTACCCCAGACTAATAAACTGCTTAAAAACCATACCCTTTACAGCAGCCCATACCCATATAGCTATAGTGAGATATTCTTACAATTATGCTAGCTTATGAAAGCATGATCAAAATGGTCTTTCATAATGCAAGATTTGTACCACTATCATACACTCATGACTCAGAGATGCACGTGGGGGATAGACGCGGAAGGAGAGAAGTGCGACAGAAGGGGGTGATGGGGAGGAGGAAAAGGAAGGGGAAAGTCTCCCCTCTTTCCTCCTTCTCATTACCCCTCGTGCTCCCCTCGGCCGCAGTTCTCTCATTAATACTAAAGTGCCCCTGCGATCAAGCTTATTTAGTATGCGGCACAGGAATTTTGAGCTTTCAGATTGCCAAACTTGTGTTCTGCATATTAAATAAGTTGTATTCACACACTGCAATTTTAAGCGAGCGAGTCTTTGATGTCACTTTCTCTGGCTTCTTTTGAAACTACTGGAACATGCAAATGTAATGGCGGCCATGAAAATGAGAAAAGTACAGTCATAAAAAAAACTGCTTTCCTGTGATCAGATTGAAAAATGGTTTGGACTGGTCAGTAATTACAATATTTTCTTTCAAAAAATGAAATAAAAAACAATTATAAAATTTGATCGCAGGAGCACTTTAATAGGAGAAAGAGAGATGACTGGCGACAAGTCAACATTTACCCCCTCTCCCCCACCTCCCCTGCCCAATAACATCCCAGCTGGGGCACACAAAACAATGAATAGATTGCTGTCATGCATATGTAGGTTAATGTTCTCCACCCTTTGCAGATGTGGGTCTTTTTCTGAAGCCCTACAAGAGGTCCACCTATTTCTCTCTGCTCGTGGAGGACAAACCAAGCTGCACCAAGATCCATACAGTAACATACATTGTATATTTAATGGCACCAAAGATTGGCTTCTAGTTCATCCAGATCAAACAGACCTCATTTACATGTCTGAAGAGTCCAAGTTTGAGTGGGGAGGGTTTTCAGAGATTGATGTAGATTCTGTTGACCTTGAGATGTTTCCATTAATCAAGGATGTGCATTATGCCAAAGTCACAATGAACAAGGGTGACTGCATATTTATGCCTGGAGGTGAGAATTTCAATACTAATTGAGTCAAACTCCACTTTACAGAGACACCCCAGACAGTTTCCAGGGTCCTTTTGGTCTGTCCGTGTTAAAGTCTGCTTTAAGAACACCCACTTTATAAAGACACAAGAAATATTTTTATGGGCAGTTTCTGTTCTCTCTTTTGTTGGTCTGAGTTAAAGCCTGCTTTACAGACACCCACTTAATATGGACACCCATTATTATGGACAGTTTCCATGCTCCCAGTTTGGTGTCTGTCTGAGTTGAAGCCCGCTTTAATACTAACACCCACTTAATTGGTTTCTGATCTAGCTTACCAACCTCATTATTATGAAACGGCTTCCCCGTTATTAATATGGCCAGATTTTGCAAGTGCAATCTTGACCTATCTACTTGCACCATCACTTTCAGGTTACTGGCATCAAGTGCGGTCTTGGGGTTACATGAATTCAGCTGTATCCATTTGGTTCTCACAGTTAAAGCATTTCACAGATCAAGGCTGTGACCAAACAAAGATTCAGTTCACACCCATGGACCAAGTCACAGTGTTGTGGCGGTTCTCTGGTTATGGTAATCTTAGTCAAGGCCATATGGATATTCACATTCTTAAGAGGTTTCTGCTGACGCTGGCCGACGGTGAAGGAAAAATTTGGCTTAATGATTTTGTTGCAAAATACTTCAATAGTGAAAGTGATGTTAAGAGAGACGTGATGAGAAAAGAAGAAGGGGAAAGGAAAAGACAGGTAATACTGGTTATTAAAATAAAATCAATATATTAACAGTTTCTGGAATAATGCTGCCAGCACCTGTTAATGCATGTTTAGTAAGAAAATGGCTGAGTGAAAAAATAGTATGTTAAGCTTAGTTACTAGTAGAAACCTACCTATAGATCCTTTTAATAAATACCAGAATGCATCATATTCCATTATTAATGTCAAATGTATTATTTTGAATTGTAAAGAGAATTCAAAAGAATATGTTTGATGTCATTAGCGGAAATTGATGCATCGTGGTATTTATTAAATGTCTATATAGGTCTTGCAGAGACCTTAAATACCAACTAATACTTCAGGGGTAAAATATAAGAATTTTAAAAAATATAAGAATTTTAACATTTGATAACTGAACTGTTATTAATAAATAAATTATCTTGTCATGTAGTTGGTCAATTACCTGGATCCTGATGGAAATGGCTTTGTCACTGTAGAGTATGTGCGGAACCTTTCTATTGACCAGTTGAAGGAAGTGTTGTTATTTATTGACCCAACTGATGTATCAAACACTGAAGATCTTGAGTATAGTCACATTGATGCTGGATATATTGAGTAAGTGGTCAAATCATTCATTTCAATCAGGCAGCTGGTCAGTCTGTTAAAATCAGACAGTCAGTCAGTCAGTCTGTTTAAATCAGTCATTCCCAATCATTCAGGCAGTCAGTCAGTCTGTTGAAATCAGACTGTGACAGTCAGTCAGTTTAAATCAGAGAGTCATTCAGTCAGTCAGTCTGTTGAAATCAGACAGTCATGATCAGTCAGTCTGTGTAACTCACTCAGACAGTCATTCATTCATTCAGTCTGTTTAACTCAGACAGTCAGTTATTTATTCAGTCAGGCAGTTTGTTTAACTCAGACAGTCAGTCATTCAAATTCATTCAGTCAGGCAGTCAGTCAGTCTGTTTAAATCAGTCAGTCATTCATTCATTCCAGCAGTCAGTCAGTCTTACCCAGTTGGATCATGTGTGCTGTCAACCGATAGTCGACAGTCGGCCGAGACTACCTATAGTACACATGATCCACCCAGTCAGTAGATCAGTGAGTCAGCTCTCAATCAACCCTTCATTTGGTCAGTCAGTCAGTCTATGTTTGTCAGGCAGTTAGTTAGTCTAGCTCAGTCAGCTGGTCATTTACTAATTATTGATAGTCAGTCAGTGGTCAGGTGGTGACCAGACAGTCAGATAGTCACTGAGTCCAGGTCAGACAGTCAGTAAGTCTAACTCAGTCAGCCAGTCTGGGTCTGTCATAATTTCAATTAGTCTAGCTCAGTCAGTCAGCTGGTCAGTTACTAATAGTCAGTCAGTCTATGTCAGACAGGCAGTTAGTCTTACTCAGTCAGTCAGCCAGACAGTTAGTCTGGGTCAGTCAGTCAATCACTGTCTCACAGTTAATCTGGCAGTCAGTCAATCATCAATCAACCACGTGGATGATAGGTAAACAGTCAATAAAATTATTATTAGTCAATGAATTTATCAGTCAGCTGTCTACAAGTCAATCAAGTTATTGTGAATCTCAATTTTTTGTTTTATTCCAATCTTTACAGAGAACTTTTGGCTGATTGCTACGATAAAAGAGGAATGTTTGATAAAGACAAGTTTATGTCAAGTTATGTAAAGGTAGGGATGATTGAACAAGCAACAGAGAAGATATTCTTTAAAAGCAAGCTCTGGTGTTCTGAAGGTAGTCAAGATATATTATTAAGGATATCCACCATTATCCAGTGGTTAAGCATTAAAAAAAAAACATGTTATTCCAATGAATGCAGATCCTCTCTTTACAGATTTCAACCTCAGAAAACTTGCCTTGGTCAATTAAAGTGCACCTAAACCCTAATTTTTTGTTTCTTTAATCAACTCCATGTACGTTGAAAAGTCGAACAGTGAAATATTTCTTGTTTTTAACGTCGCGTTTGTGAGTTATAGAGATTTGAATTTCCAAAATGCTAATTAGATGACGTCAAATGCAGACTTTACCATTATTTCTACTTCAATTTACAATACGCAGTTCACAGCTTAAAGATAATTAATTTGAAAAATACTTATAAAAACTGTTTATAGTCAATCGATTTGTAAAAAAAATATTACTTGGAGGTGGAAACAAGTAGTAGTATAATAAACGAGTCTGCATTTGACGTCATCTAATTAGCATTTAGTAAATTCAAATCTCTATAACTCACAAACGCGCAGTAAAAACAAGAAATATTTCACTGTTCGACTTTTCAACGTCAATGGAGTTGATTAAAGAAACAAAAAATTAGGGTTTAGGTGCACTTTAAGTGTAGAATGTTATGGTGGAATGAGGACTTTGGGATATGGAACAGAGTGTGGAAAATTTGTGGATTGGACTATTATATAATTATAGATTGTGGACTTGTGGCTGTGAATTGTGGATGCTAACTTCATACTGTAAAACGGAAACTATCTTTTTAAAGTGGGGACTGGGACCAAATAGCCCACTTTTAAAGCCTACCAGGCTACTAATTGAAGGGGTGAGTGGAATAAAGCCCCAAGTGAATTCTGATCAACTGCTAGATTCTCCTTACAGTCTGTCTTGTATATGCTCATGTAACAAAGGGAGAATTTGGCTATATATCAGGAGTCACTTAGGGCCTTATCCCAAACTGAAATAATGTTTTATAACATTGTTTACTTCTCCCTCTTTTCTGTTTTAGGATCTTGGTGGAACTCATAAAAAGGCCCTTGAGGTAGCTATATAAAAAATTATTATAGTTTTCTTAAAGCTTGTAAACCATGTTTTCATTTGTTCTGGAGTTGTAGCAAAATTGTATTTTACTGCACCTTTCAATAACATGTACCCAAACTCTGACGTTCAATGCCCAACTAAGGTTTACGTTTTATGCTGCCGTCAATCATAACTATGGCAACAAACATTGGACTTACGATGTTTGCGGCAGTGAAAAACAAAACTGTTGGTTGAGGTTTGAGCTTCAGAGTTCGCGTGTTATTGAAAAGCGTAATAAATTATTCCTTTTTCGTTATAGGTTGTAGAAAATCTTGGTGCTGCTGATCAAGAGGTTTCCTTGGCTGATATAGTGCTGTTAGTCCCACAAGCCTTGCACAAGTACCACAATTCAAGAGTGCATGATCCTTCATTTGAACGAAAAATGTACCAACACTTACACGAACACGATGAACTTTAAAGGGGCACTGTCCTACCGAAATGACAAAATTTTGCTTCGAAAATACCTTATTTTCATGTTATATGGCTAAATACCACCAAGTGGACATTTTTTTTTCTTGGATAAAAAGATCTTTATAAATTATAGACGAAAACAAAAGCAGTAGTTTGAAGATAAAGCACAGGATTGCAAGGATGGAAATGGATTACAGTTCATCAAATTTCTCGACAGGCAGTCAAGAAATCAAATTGATAAGCAAGTGAATAATTAATTTCTTTGCTTTCATCACATTTTGAGATATTTTCTTTGTATTTCAAGATAATAGAGCAAGCTTAAAGCAAGCTCCTGGCCATAATAATACCGACGAGGATGGTGCCCTTTAACCATTTGTAGAATAACAGGGATATCAATAAGAGGGGGCAAGAAATGTTCCCTGGTTATTCCCTGTATGTGTTTAAGCTCCAGCTATGTACTTTGCCAGAAAAACAATTCATTGACAACAGAAACCAATTTCCTGTCTATTTTCTTCAATCCAAACCTATTTAAAAATTAGTGACAGCCCAGGCTGGAAGAATATTATTTCTGATGAATATTAATACTGGGAGCCTGTGCAGTTAGCTTGAGTGTTGTTTTTTCGAGAGGTACTACTAATTAGAGGTCTGGAACCAGGAAACCTTTAACTCGTTCATGTGCAGTGTGTGTGGAGTTTTGGGATGCCTGTGCACCCTGATTGGCCCCTGGGACAAGGAAGCCCCCTGCCCTATAACTGGGTCTCCAGAGAGCAAAATTCACATCAACTTTCTCAGTCATTGAGACTTTCACAATAAGGACTCTTGAAAATAGCTTTGTCTTTTTGGTGTCTGCATTTTATTTTAACTTTTTTAAACCTATATAACTCTATGAGTGCCAAAAATCAAAATCCATGAAAAATCCCAAATTTCATTTAGTAAAAGTTAAAAATACAGGGCAATTAACTAAAAAAAAAAGTATTGAAAAACAAATGGTACCATGCAAAAGTACTTCTGAAAAGGTTTCATTTAAATGGTGACACCATAGGATTTAGTCTACAGATTCAAAAGTTAGAACAAAATTATGGTACCATGCAAAAGTACTGCTGAAGAGGTTTCATTTGAATGGTGACACCATAGGATTTCATCAACAGACTCAAAAGTTAGAACAAATGGTACCATGCAAAAGTACTGCTAAAGAGGTTTCATTTGAATGGTCACACCATAGGATTTCATCAACAGACTCAAAAGTTAGAACAAATGGTACCATGTAAAAGTACTGCTGAAGAGGTTTCATTTGAATGGTGACACCATAGGATTTTGTCTACAGATTCAAAAGTTACATAATAGACTCTGGCAGTGAAAGGGTGAATACCTTTTTTACGACAAAAATGGGGCTCTCCTCTAGTGTGCTCAGAGAATTTTGTGAATGAGAAAAAAATTGCTCCACTAGTAACAAAGCCCCTTATTTAAAACAAAATGTTAGCACGAAACTTATGAATATGTTCCCATTTTATTTTCGAATTGAGTAATATATTACTGGTTACATATTGTTTCAAAGGCTAAGAAAAACTGCTTTTAAATTTTTCCTTGTGTTACTTGAGTCTAGGTAATAAAAGTTACTGGACAACAATTTATTCTTAAAAATAATTTAGTATACAAATGGACATAAGAACTTATTTTACTAACAGAAATTTGCTATGTAAGAAGTGTGTTGATGAATTCCAGAAATCTTCCATCTGTCTGGTCTGTAGGGAATTTCTTTATCAAAGAAGACTAAAAGTAAAAAAACAAAGTTCATTGCTTAACACTGCTATTTATGTTGTAAGCTGGGTCCACAAGAAAAGCAGTTACCAGGGGCTGAGTGAACATGGCAGTCAGCTTGGCATGGCTACCAGTGGTGTGTGAGAAAGTTATGATTAATAATAAATTATGAATGCTTAAGGTTAGTTTTTTAAAAATTAAAAGGAGAAGTGCAATCAAAGGCTTTTATGAGCCATCTTGTGAATACAAAACATTAGGACCTTCCTGTCCTTGACCGATGCCCCACCCTCCCCTCCCTCCAACACTGTCCCCATGGGTAAAGAAGGTGACCATTACATATCACTGGCTCAATGTTAACAGGTGATTGAGTGTTAATAATGTAAGGTATATGGTCATGGAAAAACCTGAAAAGTCATGGAATTGTATAATTTAATTTCCAGGCCTGGAAAGTCATGGAATTTAAGTGTGGGTCATGGAAAGTCATGGAAAATTATGTTCATGGTACAAAATCACTCGGGCAGCATACGTTGTGAGAATAATAAGGCAAGATGAAAAATTAAAAAAATGATCGTTTTGCTAAAATTTTGAAAACAACTGTTGAACTCTTGGTCATAAAAAATTTGAAAATGAAATGGAAAAGGTCATGGAAAGTCATGGAATTTTAAAATCTTAAAAGAGTATGAACCCTGACATTAATTTTATAACAAATTACAATCGACTCTCTATTAACAGACATTTCTATACACTTGGTGTTGGTCCCTGCTGTTTTTCAGTCATTTTACTATTTATAACTAATCTCTCTATAAGATGGATACCTCTCTTAGACGGACAACGGAAACGTTGAAACCGTCAACGGACACTTGAGAAGTGCTTTTTTTTAGTGAAAAATACTTCAAAATGGAAATGTGGGTGATAAATATGAACAATTGAGTCCACTTTTCTAATATTATTAATTGTTTTTGTTCCGGTTAGTAGGTTTTGCTTATGATGTAAACAACTTTAAAAAGACTTAAAACAGACATGTTTCGCGCAAGATAAACTTTTCGTACAGTGTAATTATTGCCGCTTCGGTGACTCTCGCGCTACGCGATTCGCGTCCTGCGCTACGCGAATCGCGTAGCGCAGGACGCGAATCGCGTAGCGCGCGAAACGCTACGCGACAGGTAACTTACTTTTGAGAGGTACTGTAGGTTCAGCTTTATTATCTCAGAATTACTGGTGTCACGTTTCCTCAACTCCTATCAGCCGGACACCTCTCTAAGACGAACAGCTGGGGCCGGTCCTGACAGTGTCCATCTTAGAGAGCGCTGACTGTATAATGAACTCAATCTGACTAATCATACAGCACATGCACTTCTTTGAACATTAAAATAAAAGACCTGTAAGAACTAGCACTCTTAATCACATCATGTAGTAGGCACTTCCTAGTGAAGACTTGCTATAATTCTTACCTTAACTTTGTCAAGATAAGTTTGGTTTCCATGCCATGCGTTATGAAAGTTGATTGTGTCCGGACTTCCCTTGTAGAAACTCCACATCCACCTCTGCAAACAAAAACAACAGTGAATCATTATTCAAAAATAAAATCTACATGAAATCAAAGGCTCCCATGAGCCAACTTGTGAATACCAGACATTTGACCCCCCCCCTAGATTTTTTGCTTTACTGACCCCCACCCCCTGCCTTCCCTTCCTACAACACCACCCCATGAGTAAGGCAGGTGACCATTACATATTGTGGGCACAATGGTCACCAACGACCCCACCCCCCTCCTAGGCATTTTGCTCCACTGACCCCCACCCCCACCCCCACCCCTTGCGTCTAACTCCCCACCTTTCAAAGCCATCCTCATGGGTAAGGCAGATGACCAATACATATTGCAGGCTCAATGTTAACAGCAGATTGAGTGCTCAAGTGATAGTTTGCCCCACTGCTATATAACTTGTTCAATGCTTTGTGAATTCATGAATTAAAAAGCTGTATTTACCAGTTCATTAAGGAGATCTTGAGTAAGGAACTGGTCTTGATGTGAACTGCTGTTCATCAGCATAGGAACGCCTAGTTTATGAGTCTGACCCTCCGGTGATGCTTGAACCCAGAAGGCTCGCATAGTTGACTCTCTTGTTGGTCGGTAACTGTCATAGGGAGCTGTTATGTGATTGGAAAAGAATATTAATACAAACAGATTATCAATTATTGGACAACTATTATCAATCATTTGCTGAATGGCTCACAACTGCCAGAGGTTAACTCGGTTTCTGTAGCATGAAATGACTGAGAGTATATTACTCCCCCCTGGATGGGATGCTAGTCCATCACAGGGTGACCTGGTTTATATACTATGAAGTGACTAGGAGTATTGCTACTCCCCCCTGGATGGGATGCTAGTCCATCACAGGGTGACCTGGTTTATATACTATGAAGTGACTAGGAGTATTACTACTCCCCCCTGGATGGGATGCTAGTCCATCACAGGGTGACCTGGTTTATATACTATGAAGTGACTAGGAGTATTGCTACTCCCCCTGGATGGGATGCTAGTCCATCACAGGGTGACCTGGTTTATATACTATGAAATGACTAGGAGTATTACTACTCCCCGCAGGATGGGATGTTAGTCCATCACAGGGTGACCTGGTTTATATACTATGAAGTGACTAGGAGTATTGGTACTCCCCCTGGATGGGATGCTAGTACATCACAGGGTGACCTGGTTTATATACTATGAAGTGACTGGGAGTATTACTACTCCCCCCTGGATGGGATGTTAGTCCATAACAGGGTGACCTAGTTTATATACTATGAAGTGACTAGGAGTATTACTTCTCCCCCCTGGATGGGATGTTAGTCCATCACAGGGTAACCTGGTTTACATACTATGAAGTAACTAGGAGTATTACTATTACCCCCTGGATGGGATGCTAGTCCATCACAGGGTTACCCCCAGCATTATATCGCTGGTGCCCATTTTTACACCTGGGTGGAGAGAGACAACATGGAGTAAATTTTCTTGTCTATGGAAACAACTTGACGGCAAAGACCAGGCTTGAACCACCGACCTTCAAGTTAAAAGTATGACGCGCTAACCACTAGACCCATGCACCCCCACAGTAAATACAATACTTACAGACTATAATGCCAAGACAGGGCCCATAGGCAGCATTTTCATGTTGTAATATGTTTTGATATTTCAGTTGGTTTTGGATATCTTGAAGTGATGGATCAGGTTGGTACGACGGATGGCTGTGATACCATCCGACTAGAATAAGACCTCGCTGGGTGATAGCATTCCGCAACTGTTGAAAATAATAAAAAATTAATGCTTAAGCCTTATTTATTAAAACATTGTTCTCGGTTAGACACCTAACAGCCGTGGAGTATTAAGTGTCTCAAAAGGCCGGGCAAGCTGTCTGCTAACTAAATAATCATGTTAAACTGCCCAGGACAAGCAAAATTAGGGAGTCATTTGTTGAAAGGGCAAGCTGGAGATCAAGTTTTTTCCAAGCTCTGTGTGATGTGCAAATAACAGCCTGTCATTAAACAAATGGCCGGTTTGAGTGGTGAAAGCTTAACTTGGCCAAGGCTTGGTTGCGAATGGGAGAAAGTGACGTCAAAGACTCAAACATACCTCACGGGTTGAAATTATAATAACAATAAGTATTGAAAATCACGCGAAAAGCAACAAAAACTTTGGACATGTTCTTTGTGCAATTTTCTATGCTGATTGTTATTATAATTTCAACCCGTGAAGTATGTTTGAGTCTTTGACGTCACTTTCTCCCATTCGCAACCAAGCCTTGGAACAAGGGTGATTAATGGCGGCCGCAAATTCTTGGAAATAAATGTTAAAATAAAATTACTTCTGATGTTCGTAACGAATTGAAATTTGGCAAGATGAGTAAGAAAGTCTAATTGTACACGAAAATGTAAAAAAAAATGAAAATCAAAAATTTGATCACAGGGGCACTTAAAGTTTTCATCAGCCGTTCTCCCTTGTCACAATAACTGTAAATGACAGACATACCTCTTCTTCTACTTTTGGCGCATTCTCTTTGTCAGCAAATCTACAGCGGCATGGAAAAGCCTGCACAACCTTCATGTCTAGAATAAAAGAAAATTTACTTGATCATCACTCATCATTATTATTGACACTCCTTTTGTGAAGGAGTGAAGGCCTTAGTGGTTTAATTAACTTGTTGGATTTTAGATCCATCTGTACATGATCAAACTGCAAAACAGTCTGTTTGTTCCCACCTCTAAAGCGGGGGGCAATACTCAAGTGTTATCTGACGGAAAAACTGATTTAACCTTCCTCATTTCCCCAGTCTCACTTTCCATACATGTATTTTAACTCTCTCCAGACCTTTTCTCCACCTCAGTATTTCAGCTTTTTCTTCCTACTGAGAGGCCCTGCAAAGGGGGGGGGGGGGGGGGGGGGTCCGTGTCGCTTGTCTGAATTTTAAAATGTATTGTGTCGGTGTTTTATCAATGTTTCACGTTGCTGTCGGAAATTGAACGAACATTTGTCTTTTGTCGCGATTTCATTTTACGTGCTGTCGCTACTTTTTGGGTCGTCGTCTGTCGGAATTTACCCTTGCAGGGCCTCTACTCACCCACTGTTAAAGTATGAACTGTCCTGCAGTCTTATCTGTGATCTCTGGTTTAAGTCTTGCTTTCTTAGACAATAAACTTTCTCCACATTGCCTGGATAGTCAGAAACAAGATGCTGGGGGAATCCTTGCCTTTGACTAGCATTCTCTCCAGGGGAGGAGGGGGAGGGAGAGGAGAAGGAAGTCAGTACTCCCAGTAATAAATGCATAAGTCAATTCCAGCAGTGCCCATGTCTCAGCTCTCCATGTCTACTGTTGAGTTGTTTAACTGGATTCAAAATTGACACTAATCCTGGGTTAGCTTAATCGTGCTTTGAACAACCCAGCCCTGGGGTACAGTAAAAAACGAAGAAACATTCTTCAATAGAGAAGCGTTTTCGCTCACTGTTTCTCCAGTGACTGTTACTTACGATGTGTTTGTGGGTCAAACTTTCCAGCTAGGTATCCAACGACTTCACTTGATGTTAAATGGCAATGATAATCCTGCAAATTTAATTAAATGAGAACATGAAATAAATTAATGATCTCTAACAATCTTGTTTAAGTTGTGGTATCACAAATTTTGAATGTCAGGTTTCATAAACCCTGAACAGAATCAAATTTCTCCTTGTAATATCAATGCCTTATCAATAAAAAAGGTCATGAGAATTAAGGACAGGATCACACAAGCAGAGGTTTCATTAAAAGCCGGCAACCGGTGAATTCCGCTGGCTACTTCCTAAATTATTGCCACCTACTTTTTGATTAATTTCACTGAAGTTGATGCCCAGAATGCTGGAAATGCCATTTCCAAGTTCCTATTTGCCGTCTATTTTATTAATATTGCCGCTTACTCTAAATTTTATTGAAACCTCTGCACAAGATGAATTCTCTTGAAATCTAAACAATTTCTCCCCACTACTTCTATAGGATTATGTATAGGACTAGAAATGAGAATTTAAATTTTGATATTAGGGCTTAAAGGGTTAAGCAAATATGATGCAAATTTAACCCTTTCCTTCCCAAATAGCATCAGGTGACTACAGTATAGTCACCTTTGGCTCCTTATGGGTATAAAGGTGAGTATAGTTGCCCATGGCTGTAAAAGGGTCAATGACGTGTTGTTTATGGTAGTGTGAAAATGCTAAGACTTATTAAATAATTAACTGAAACTCACCATAAGCAAAAGACAGTTCGTTGAGATATCAACAGAAAATGGCTGCATTTTCCCCAGGGCACTGAAGTTCATAAGTTCAACCAGTGTATGTGGATCACTATGAGGAGCAAAACACCCTTGTTTACTTATTGACAGAGGAAATAATATTACTATGGAAAAATGACCCAAGAAAGATTTTAACTGTCAGTGTCAAAACGTAATTTGCCAATTGCTTTGTTTTTCATAACCTGTGATTGGTCAGAGTTATTAAATTATTGGCTTTGGTCTTATGATACTCAATTGAAAACTGTTCTTACATGAGGTAGAGATCTTACTCATTTTGACTGTCACAAGTTTAATTAATAAACACACATACATGTACACAAAAGGCTCTTTTTGACTGATGAACTGCTTCTAAAAAATTTCTTAAAAACTAATGTATCCCAAGACTGTTGCATTTGTTATGCAAATAAAAGCACAACAGCTTCAAGAATTAATTAAACAACAGAACTTTTAATGACAAAGTGAGTTTTGTACATGTCGCAAGCTCATGTGCCACGAGGCCCGAGACGGTCACATGACTAGCGTGGATCTGATGTCCAGTGGTCTAGCAATACATGTCACAGTAACCTGGGGTGTCACATATGTCATGCCACAAGACTACAATCACAATGGCTTGTTTAAGGCACCGAAAGAGCGGAAAGTAACCCTTTTTTTCTTCATTAATTTACTTTTTTAAACCTCTCTTCCACCTTTCAATGGAACTATATTTTGCGATTGCTAGAAACACTGATAAAAGTGAAAGGATGAATAAAATATTATTCCCACTTGCAGTTTTAATTATAATTTTGTTTTTACCTGTCTGGGGTTAATGCCGTGTACTTGATGGATTGCCGCATCCTGACAGCTGACCGCTTTCTTCCTCCCGAGGCAGGTGGAGATGACAGTGGACTGGGTATTTCTATTTATAATAAATCAGACAGAAGAATCATACAACAAATTATGTAGGCTGAGTAATGCAATCCGATGCTATAAATGTATGGTAAAGTTATTGTGTAGGTTATTGCATACAAAATAAAACAACTGAAATTATAATATTATTATTGAATATACATGTAGGTTAAATGAACTCCAGCTCATTATTTACAAAAGGTTATTTAAAAAATATATATATTCTTTTGTATTTCAAAGCCCTCTATTACAGCTGTAAGTTCTGTGTTAAAGAGGCTTGAACTATTAAAGACTGTGAGGTCACATGACCTGAATTCAAGGAGAAGGAATTCTTACCCACTGGGCTTCTCATTGATCCAGAAGACTTTGAAGAAGACGTGGGAGTCAACGCTGTAGGCGAGAAAGATGACGGGGACTTCTGTGTCGGTGGTGGGTGAATGTAGCCAATATTTGGTTTTCGCCTGTGATAACAAAGCATTTTTACTACTGAGCTCCATGTAACATCAACTATAAACCCTTGCCATTCTATCATACTGGTAATTACATGTACATGTGTAGCTGTGAAGTGCAGTGCCCAGTTAATCCTTTCTGTTTTAGTAATTCAGTAATACAGGTTGAAACTTTGAGTCTGTGGATGAAATCCTAGCAGTGTGATCATTCAAATGAAAGCTATTTTAAAGCTGCAGTACTTTCCTGTGGTGCAGTTTATTACATGCTGTACTGTACAAGGTGGTTCTAACTTTTGAGTCTGTGGATGAAATCCTAAAGTGTGACCATTCAAATGAAAGCTACTGAGCGGTACTTTCCTGTTGTACTGTTTATTATGCTGTACAAGGTGGTTCTAACTTTTGAGTCTGTGGATGAAATCCTAAAGTGTGACCATTCACATGAAAGCTACTGAGCAATACTTTCCTGTTGTACTGTTTATTTTTTTGCTGTGCAAGGTGGTTTTAGGTTCTACATGTGTAACTTTTGAGTCTATAAATGAAATCCAGAAGTGTGCCCATTCAACTATGAAAGGGATGAATTTCACATTAAAATCAAGCAGTATGCATACATCTTACCCTCGTCCTGATGAATGTGAAGTTTTAGCTGGCCGTTTCATCTCCACTGGTAAAGAGCTGCTACTTGCAGATGAGCTTGACCCTGAAGTCTTTTGTCCTGTGCTCGTTGCAGGTGTAGTCAGATGCGAGGTTGAAGGTGCATGTGCTGGCAAATGAAAACTTGTCGATGTTGTGGATGATGATGGCGCATTCTTCGCATCTCCATGACTACCTGATGATTTGCTTGATGGGGTTTTGTGTGATGAAACTGGTGTTGAATTTGAAGCTGGTTGGGTCGGTTCTTTATGTGAGGATGGTGGTGTCTCTTGGCTTGAAGATGCCTATAATTTGTTGCGAAACAGCAAGTACAGCTGTAGTTAAGGTACACATAAAATGATGTACGTGAAGCCTGAAGCCTGACTATCATAGTGGTGCTCAAAATTAAAAACATCCTTCAGTTGCCAAACTGGAGAAAAATAGTTGCCAGATGCAAATTTTTAGTAGCCAGTTTGTAAAATCAAAAAAATTAATTGGGGTTGGCGGATAGCCGTTCATTACCATTAAAATTCTGCGGCCACGGTTCCAAGGGAAAAGTGGCAATGGGGTAGAAAATGCATGCATTGCGGACAGAAGTCGGTATTTGGAGGTAAACTGGCTCTGTTTATGTGATTTGGCTATTTTTTTTTTACGATGAAAGCAAAACAAGATAAGAGTAAGTTTTTGTTTTAACTTTAATATTTTAATAATAATTATTTAAATCTAACTCATATGTACAGAAATTCTGGTTGCCAAAGTGGCGGCTGAATTTTTAGTTGACAAGAAGGAAATGTTATTCGCATTGGCGACCATATCAGTTGCAATTTTGAACCCTGCATATCGGAGTGTTTAATAATATTATTTTGTAGTATCTTCTATGAATTGGCACCATTAAAAAAATACACAGGTCTGTATCTGATAAATTACATGTATTTAATTACTTACTTAGTACAGAGTACAAAACACTTACAGATGGATTTTGTTTCCTGAACCATGTTGTCTTAAACTGGTCTAATTTCTTACCCTTGTACTTTACCTAGAAAGAAAGGGATACAATTGACAAACTGCAGGAAAACAGGAATACATTAGCTACAGCAAGGCTCAAAGCTGACACAATGGTGCAAACACCCCCCTCTCACTTCTTCCAGTTTTCTTACAAAAAAGTGCACATGAAGTGAAATTATTTTCACTAGTAACCATTATTTGTTTTCAGTGATCTGAAAATAGGTGTTTTAAGAATTATTTTGATGGAAAAATAAGTCACTTGAAGTGGCGGGAACATATTTTAACAAGCGACGCAAGTTGGGCATATTAGACAAGGACCTGGGTTCTAGTGACATCATTAGTGTGTTTACAACTGAGCGCGTCACTTGTTTTACAGTGCAGTTTTGGCAACTTGTGAAAGGATTATTTTGATTAAATATGGCTGAAAGCAACACTTATTTTAGCCCCGGGTTCATCCACTTCTCCGTTATGCTTTGTTGTGATTGAACACACGAATGACGTCACAAATACCTTTTTGGCCGTGCTGAAAATGTCGCAAATTTCAGGCCCCGGCAGGAGTTTTCAAACTGCTAAAAATAGTGGATCCTCCTCACGCAATTGAGGAAAACAATTGAAAATGAAATAAAGGTGATATAAACAACATAAAACCCTAAAACAAAATGTAGGGAAATTTCACTTCATGTGCACTTTGACAGAGAGTGGGCATGAACCCTTTTGATAACAAGTGCTGTTCATTTCCATATATATGTATGTAAATCAGGGTGGCTATTATGGAGACATGTGACATAGTTCTAACTTTTGAGTCTGTGGACGAAATCCTATGGTGTGACCATTCAAATGAAACCTCTTCAGCAGTACTTTTGCATGGTACCATTTGTTTTTCAACATTTCATAAAATGAAATTTGAAATTTTTCTTGAATTTTGATTTTTGGCACCCTTGGAAGTTAAAGGGTTCACACCAGTAACTACAGTGTGGTATATGGGATAACTACATAATAGAGGCTTATTTACATGTACTGTATCTACTGGAGACAATTGCAAGTCTGGATCATACACTGTAAAATCCCAGGTTGCTTTTCCTTGAACCACCACCTACAATATGTGTACAGTAGGGACCCTTCCCCTTCCCCTCAACCTCCCTCCCCACTTCTCTTCCCCTTAATTCCCTGCAACTAAGGGATAAAGGGCTCCTCCCAGCTTTGTGAGATACATGTAGAGCTGTATAGTCCATCTTATCTGTTTGATAAATTGCTAGCCTCAGAGATACTGTTGTGTGAGAGAACATAAATCAATACAGCTGTATACTAACAGCTGATTGAGATCGATGTACATGCATGTACTTGTATCACTCACCGATGCCCATCCACAGCCGGATTTCTTGGAAGGATTGACAAGCCTTTTGCAGTATATTGCCCAGGCCGATGGCGAGTTGAACACTTGATTAGCTTCTGGCCATTTTATTCTACCATCAGGTTGGAGATCAGCCACAAATTTTTGACCCTGAAACAAGCAACATCAATAAAAGTGATAATAAAATATTTCACACAAGAAACCTTAGAAAATAACCCACTGGCAGGTTCTTCTCCCGGAGTGAAACCTGGGAGTCTGAGTCTGTGGTATATTATGTAAGTGTGATCATTCAATCTATGCTGCAATACCATGCCATGCATGCTAAAGAAGAAATCTACTGTAAACACAAATAGAGGGCTGGTATAGCCATTGCATTAACTTTGCTTACAGCTGTATATTTAATTCACTTGGATGTTTGGTGACTCCTATTGTTTTGTTTTATAGACCGGTTTCTTTACCAATTTTGATAATTAATTTGATAATTTATTGATTTTGCCATTTCACACAATTTCTTCACTTTCTGAAGAAAACAAAAAAAAATCTGAGTTGTAGACGGTTGAATTTTGTCAAGTTTTCTACCCATGCACCAACAAACGCCACTCACATAGGGTTTGTAATGCCCTCCTTAAAGTTAAGTTTACTTGAAAGTAGGAAAGCAGTAGCTGAAATTACTTTATTTTACTTAATAGACCCACTTGTTTAACATTTGACTAAGGAAGTTTTTCTCAAGCAATTCATCTCCCGTACTTCTGATTTCAGTTTTTTAAAACTACCACTAGCTGAGGCCATGTCCAGTAATGAGTAACAATTTTTCAAAATCTGAATATGTTTCAATGTACATTATCTCCAGAAACAAAGGTGGCGACCCCAATTTTTTTGAACATTTCTGACAAGGGTGATTCATACAATGTACACTGTACATGTAATCTGTCTATACATGTATATATGGCAGAAGTTTGAAAATAATCTGTTGAGTTGTAGAAGATTTTCGCATGAACATTTGAAGTGCTATTACAGCATACCAGGTAATCAATAGAAAGGCATTTTTCTCCAGGCTCCATGACACCGTCATCAAGCAGCATACCGAGGGTAACACCGCGCCCTGTTAACACTGATCGAGGCTTCCTTCGTCCTTTTGGTTTTGCAGCAGATGGTTTGGGAGTATCAAGTTCCTCGTCGTCATCAGCATCGTCATCGTCATCATCTTTCATCTCTTCATCTTCCTCAATGTTATCAATATCCTCTTCCATTGCACCTGTAAACATTATATAGACTGAAAATAACTATTCTGAATGAATGATTGTTGTCCAAAAGGAGCCTAGCTTATACAGTGTAGTTCACGATATGTACATGTACTGTACCCCCAAAACAACATGCCTAGCTTCTGAGGTTTGGGCTTTGGTACTGGCATTGGAATCATACAACTGGCTTTGTAGAATTTTCTCCTTTAACCCTTTTGAAAAATCCCAAATTTGATTTGATTTGTTAAATATTGCAAAACGAATGGTACTTTGCTAAAGTTTCACACCATAGGATTTTGTCCACAGACTTCAGTTAGAATTACACTACATGTCTCCATAATTGACTCTGGGAGTGGAATGGTTAACTCTCTCACTTGTGCAACATGCAGCTCTTTAATGTACATTCAATGTAGACATGACAATGAGCATTAACTCTCGCCCTTGCACACACTATTATGGACAAAAAAAGATTTACTGAACAGTAATCCCACTATACATGTATATTATGGACTCTCTCTATTGCAAGAAACAATATTGTGACGCTGGCCAAAGAATCAGAATTGTAAAGGCCCGTTTACACAGGCAAATTGTTGTGAAATTTTTGTCGCACTTAACTTGTCGATGCAATTTTTGTCACAAGCTAGTTGGGTGCGATTTGTTGCACGATGTAGTAGAGGTTTTTCGAAACCTGATGCAATTTGGCGGTGATTTTGGGAAATCACAGCAAATCAAAGCAAATGCCACACCCAAATCAAACAGGAAATCACTGCTAGTTTGCACTTGTGACAAAAGTTGCATTGGAGAGCGTGACAAAAATCCTAAATGACAATAGCTTGTGACTGACTGGCAAGTTTTGTGGTCTTTAAAATATATAATACATGAAATAAGCTTACATGTATACTGCACACTGTATCATATGCATTTGTATGAAGTATAACTAAGCTTAATAAGCTTTAAGCTTATTAGCTTAATACGAAAACCTTCAGAGTCTAGTCTACACTGTAGATCTCCCAGACTCCCTCTTTTTGCACCATATGATCAGGTTGTTTAACAAAACATGAAAAAGTCAATGAATAAAATACAGCTTCTGGAAACGTAACTGTGGTTATTCATGGCTTTAGTTTTGAAAGTTTGTAGCTTGCATTGAATGAGCTTTCAAACCGAATTGATTTCATCCTGGGCTCATGTCAACACAGGTCAACAACACTGCCCATTTCGTTTATAAAACAACTTTCACGAACCCTTCAACACTGTTAAATCATCACCAAATTCACATACAAACATGGACTTACCGCTCATCGATCAAGAATGCTTTTAACCAAAGCTTTGCTTCCTCAAGAGGCAATTGACAATGTCAATTCAGCTGCACTGCGCTGCAAAACTGCTACAAGCATGCTCTACTTTCCGATGTATTGTCTCGGGAATGCATCGGCTCTTCGTATATCGCTCGTGTAATCTTCGTCAACTTATCCCGTTTTTTTCGGTCACATGCTTGGCAAAGTTCTTGAAATCAGGCTTCTCGTTTCTCTCTGCAAAGCAAACAATCCCCTCCGCCTATTTACGAGCTCTTTCTGCTTTTCGACAACATCTTGGAACAGTTTAAAAATCACAAGAACCATGGCAACAACAAAGAAACCTTTTGAGCGACTTCCAACAAACGTGGCTCCGAAGAACTATGCTCTCACTTTGCAGCCAAATCTCACTGAATTCACTTTCACTGGCAAAGAAGTTATAGATGTGGAGGTATAGTGATTAACACACACTTTATAAACAGAACTTGTTTTTAAGTTGCTTGGGAAACTAAGTAATCGATAAAATATCATTTGGGTGTACAGTATACAATGCAGGATATAGGGAAGCCCGCTGAATATTCATTGAATTAATTTTCAGGGGGGGGGGGGGGGGGGGGGAGGGGGGTGGTACTTATGGCTTTATCAGATTTATATTCCCCATACCCGCAACATACAGAAGAAAACTCAATGAGCTTTGGGTTATTTTTGCCCCAGAAACATTTGTTTATAACAAGCAAAAGTCGCAAGAAACCACAGGTAGTCCAAGCTCATGTTACATGAAAGCAGGGATTGCATTTTTAGCTTTGTGTGAGTTGGGTTGGACCCTCCAATGAAAGCAGTGTTGGGTTACTGGGTGGTCATTGAGGATTTGAACAATTTACAGGAAATTACAAGTTTGGGGAATAAAGTGATGTCAATTTTGAATATTGAATCGGGGCCTGGAAAAAAAACTAAAATTTAAGCTTGCACTTTGGGCAGTTTTACCCACCACCCCTCTCCAATAAGCCCCCCATTTGGAAGTCAGTTTTTGTGATAAGCCCCCCGCCCCTAGGCCTCTAATAAATGAATGAATAAAACAGTGTTTTATGGTTTGAAATAAGCCCCCCCCCTCTAATAAGCACCCCATTAATGAGGCCTGAAATTAAATAAGCCCCTTGGGGGCTTAATAGAGCTTTTAGGGTAATATATAAACTCCCCTCATGCGGGTCCTTTTGTCCTGATCATTTCAGGACAGGTTTGACTGTATTTTTACATTTTTTTTTTATTCTTTCAGGTTTGTCAGGCAACAGACAAAGTCACAATGAACTGTTTAGACATTGCTATCAAGTCTGCAAATTTCATGGCTGATGGTTCAAGTAAGCAATTTATAAATGAATTGATCATTAATAATTGATAATACAGCCGTATATAGTACTTACAATGTATTACTCTATCATAATTTTTATAGTATTTGATAAAAAAATTCTGAATTATACTGTAAGTTTCTAGAAATAGTCAAGAGCTTTTGTATATTTTCTTGATTAAACGCTGAGCCCTGAATAAATGCCACAGGTTCAAATAAATGCTAGATTGATAGAGTCAATGATTAACCATTCTTGACATGTTACATGAAAAAAAAAAAACACATGAAATTACATGTATATTGATTGTCATTGTAGCTGTGAATTCTTCTGATATTAATTACAACAAGGAGGAAGAAACGGTGACAATCAGTTTCCCTTCCTCTCTTCCGCTGGGGAATGGCCAGTTATCCATGGACTTCACTGGGGAGTTGAATGACAAGATGAAGGGATTCTACAGAAGTAAATACACAGGCACAGATGGGAAGGAAAAGCATTGTGCTGTTACTCAGTTTGAAGTAAGTAAAGCGAGAAATTAATTTCTGGAAAGATCAATGTGATATACTGCACATGTACATGTAGGTAACTCAATTGAATTTACACTTGAAACTGCTCTTACAACCACTCTCGTACATGTACAAAAATAAAATGTAACTGACCAGCTCCTATCAGTGACCACCCTCACAAAACCATGTTTCAATTCTCTCTGTAATAAGTTATTACTCGTGGCGATAGGCAACGAGTTAAGGTTTGCCCTCCGTTTTTCTTTTTGTTTTCCTCCTTGTTTTCTTTTTTTTTTTTTTTTTTTGGGGGGGGGGGGGGGTAGATTGGTACGAAATAAAAAAGACAGAAATTTGTGGCATTATTATTAGTGATAGCTTCCCTTATTGTAAAGTGCCTTTATATTATAATCAAGTTATGACATAAGATATTTGTATGCTTAACTATTTATTGGTAAAAATGCCGTATGTTTAATTTAAAATAAATCTTGGTCTTGTTCCTTCGGGGGGGGGGGGGGGGGGGACTCACTACTTTGGGGATTTCTTAGCAGCCACAAAGTTTTGACATTACTTTCGGAACTTCACAGTTTACCTGTTATAATTACACGACGTGTACACGTCATTGTACATTATTTTTTCAGCCAACAGATGCTCGCCGAGCATTTCCATGTTGGGATGAACCTGCACTCAAAGCCACATTTGACATCACATTGGTTGTGCCAAAAGACCGAGTAGCTTTGTCAAACATGGTAATTATCATCTTTTATCCCACTGTTCAAATGTAAAAATAATCAAGTGCTTGCTTTTGGTACAGAAATTCCCTTTGATTATTAAAATGCTGATAATTATTTATGTTGTACATGTATGTACTCGATTTATGTTAACTGCAATTTTTGATGATCTTGTGATCTTTTGGTAAAGCATAGAAACAAATGGATAATTATGCAGCATTTTCAGGGCAGGTTGTCCAGCAGAAGAGAGCTATTATGTGACTAATTTAAGCCTTTTTAACTGGCTCGTCGCTCTGCGACGAGTCAGTTCTTAAAATACCCTCTTTTTTTTTTTTTTTTTTTTTTTTTCTGTCGTGTCACCTGCCCCGGGAATCGGTTTTGCTGCGGCCAACACCGTACCTAGTTTACTTCCGGTTTTCAGAAATGGCGTAATCAGTGATGTCGGCAACTGTAATTCAAATATTTACCGTTCTAATTTCGACGGAATTGTTAAAAATTAAATCTCTGTGATTTTCGGATGCGATCTATTTCTGGTAAAAGGAAAGCGAGTTGAATTTTTCTAACCAAATCATCGTTGAATAAAACACGTCCCGGCAGGTTCTCAAGCATTACTCCGTGGAGTCACGTTCAAATTCCGAACATCTCGTATTTATGTCACGCTATAGGCCATTTGCACGATGACGTCATATGACTACAACTACCAGAATCCTTCAGTTTTTTGTTTTGTAGTGCAAATTAGGGTTATTGTTATTTAAACCGCACTGGGATTACAAAATTTAAATAAGAAAGGAAAAACGAAATGAATTCTGGTAGTTGTAGTCAAATGACGCCATCGTGCAATTGTCCTATTTGATCGATCATGTTGATATTGTTAATTTATTCGAAACCCCGTCACCGATTCTCCAAAATGCCTGTGTTAAAACAATCCTGATTCCTTGTAGTAGGTGGTTTCAAGGATTTTAAAGCGAAAAAAACAATACAAAGTTCAAAGAAAAAGATATAGACCTGAAATTGCAGCCTCCTTGAAGCAGAGTGCGGAATGTAAAGCGGACTGTGGAATGTAAATGTGGACTGGACTGTGCATATTAATAGACTCTAGATTGTATATTGTGGACTCTAAAATGAAAACCGGGTGGAAAATGAGACCAAACGAGCCAGTTTCGAAGCCCAACGGGCTCCTTGTTTTTTTAAGTTTTCAGAAGAAACAATTATAATTATAGCTTTTTTGTCCCCAATTTCTCACCACAAAATATGGTATTTTACTGTACTAGGTAGAGCCAAAAAAATCAGCCCCAAAACTACAGAGAGCAATTTTAGGTGGTGTATAGATCATGCAGTATTACATGAAGTACAGACTGCTGACCATAAATGAGCCGATACTCATTCATTTAATTTTGGATGATTTGTGTTTTCTTTATATTTTTTAGAAGTTTTTCTGATGCAGTAAGGGACTTGTAACTCTTAGTTGTAAAGAGGTCTTGCTCGTTAATTTATGTCATTTAAATGTGTGATTTTTGTAGAAAAATGTGCTGATTAGTAAATTATGCAATTTGAGGCGAATTGTGCAACATCACACCTTCACATAAATCTGAAGCCCTGCGGTATATAATGCACTGTATTCTAGCCACTTGAGTACGTGCTGATCATGAGACATGTATACAGTGATGTAAGAAAATTTAGAAAGCTGTAAAAACATGGCTCCATCAAGACTTTTGTTTACTCAACTAGTTTATTATAAATTTTGTTGTTGTTCTCGACACAGAATGTAGTGGAGGAGAAAGATGCAATAGAGGATGCTTCTCTAAAAGTTGTAAAATATGCCCAGTCACCTATCATGTCAACGTATCTGTTGGCGTTTGTTGTTGGAGAGTTTGACTTTGTCGAAGGAAAAGATGCTGATGGGGTAACCATCAGGGTTTACACACCGAAGGGAAAAGCTGTCCAGGGACAGTTTGCTCTAGAGGTTGGTATTAATAATTATTTAAAGGATTCACATTCATATCCTATAAGTATGACAAAAGCTTGTGGAGGTACGGTGATGAATTGATTGGCATATTGGACTTCAGATCTAGATCTGGAGGTTGATGATTCAAGGCCTGGTCTTGGTGGTCCTGTTGTTTCCTTGGACAAGAAACTTTACTCAACATTACTCAACATCATGGACTGGCATTCCATTCTACTGTGGTCGCTTTTATGCTACTTACTGGGTTAAGCTCCGGCTGAGTAGGCCACATACAGCTCATGTGCAACTCTACCTGGTCTACTTTATAGCAAAACCTTGAATGTGTATATTATTCCTGCAGTCAAGATTGAACTGTTGATAAATCCAGAATTCTCTTATTTCAAGCAATATTCAGAATTGAAATTAATCTCAGTCTATCTTATGTTTTCTGCCATCATTTCTCTATTCTTTCCCTGTCATTTTAACTAATTAGGATCTTCTTTTGATTTGAAGACTTTTTTGGCCCACAAGAAATGGCTTAAATATGTGCATTGGGTACAGTCATTCAAAATTTCTCTGTAATGCTTAGTAATGTTCTTTTTTCTTTCTTTTTTTTTTTTTTGCAGGTTGCCCAAAAAACACTTCCTTTCTACAAAGACTACTTCAACATCAGTTATCCTCTGCCAAAGATGGATCTTATTGCTATTCCAGATTTTGCTGCTGGTGAGATTTTGAAGCAACCACATTAGTCACTTCCACTATTGTTGCTTTGAGTTTTAAAGAATTATTTATTAAAATAACTTCTATTTATTTTGTAGGGGCTATGGAAAATTGGGGTCTTGTTACTTACAGGTGAGGTGCAGTTTGGGTATCTAATTTTTTTTAATATCTTTTATATGTATGTATTGTTTCACCCATTTTAAGCATAACATTCTTTTTGCTAGGGAAACAGCCCTCCTTGTTGACCCTGAAAACTCATCTTCTGCCGCTAAACAATGGGTGGGACTTGTTGTTGGTGAGTAGAATACAGTACTTTACTGTCATTGTTTGTACCCTCTTAAATAAAGTTTGTGTTTTGTTTTTATTTATTATTTTAGGTCATGAACTGGCTCATCAGTGGTTTGGAAATTTGGTTAGTGTTTACTACAATGTGTATTGCTTGATTGTACAGTGTATGCATCTGTGTACTCACAGTAACTAATTTTTCTTTATTCTTTTCTTTCAGATAACCATGGTAGGTTGAAACAATGCAGTGGAGAGTACATTTCTGCTTCAAGTAGTTACAGTATAGCTACATGTATCTTTAATTTATTGATCCTTTGGAATTATCACCCCTTTTAAATCAAGTATTCATTGCCTCTCATGAATACTGCTAATTGCCCCCCCCCCCCCCCCTTCCCACCTCCCCACTTCTGAATAGCTTTCATTTGAATGGTCACTTTATTAAGGATTTCCTCCACAGACTCAAAAGTTAGAACCACCTTGTACAGCATAATAAACAGCACCACAGGAAAGTACTGCTCAATAGCTTTCATTTGAATGGTCACACTTTAGGATTTCATCCACAGACTCAAAAGTTAGAATCACCTTGTACAGCATAATAAACAGTACCACAGGAAAGTATTGCTCAATAGCTTTCATTTGAATGGTCACACTTTAGGATTCCATCCACAGACTCAAAAGTTAGAACAACCTTGTACAGCATGATAAACAGCATTACAAGAAATTACTGCTCAATAGCTTTCATTTGAATGGTGGGATCCTACGATTTGAACCAGCCCCATTTGAATTTAGAACCAGTCATAATTCCCAGACTGACTCTACAAGATATCTTATTAACCCTTTCACACCCATACAGAGTCAGTAGTACAGCTAAATGTAGTTCTAACTTTTGAGTCTGTCAACTAAACCATGGTGTGACCATTCAAATGAAACCTGTTTGCTTTTCAATATTATTTTTACAAATTGGGATTTTTCTTGAATTTTTTTTATTTGGCATTCTTGGGAAGGGTTAAAGAGTTCTTTTTTTCATCAGGAATGGTGGACTCATTTGTGGCTTAATGAGGGTTTTGCATCATGGATAGAGTACCTTTGTGTAGATCACTGTTTTCCTGAGTGGGATATATGGACACAGTTTGTTACAAGTGATTTCTCTAGAGCTATGGGTCTTGATGCCCTCACCAACAGGTATGTCTATGCAATTTGGCTATATTTACCAATTTGTGTTCTCTTTTCGCCCATGCCTTTGTTTCTAAGTTGTAAATGGTTTGCCCTATTATAAAGTCCCTGGGAGGAGGGGGGGGGGGGGGGGGGTATTTTTATTTCCCACCTCAACAAAGGGGACTATAAATTTCAAACCATAAACTTTAATGAAAACTTAAACTGTTTCCCTGGATTCTTTCACACCATGACTTACTATGTACTTATTGACTAAGTGGGAGGGCCGGATGGGAAAATATTTGGCTCGAGGTCATGGCGTATGGACCGAGCGCAGCGAGGTCCGTGCGCCATGACCGAGAGCCAAATATTTTCCCATCCGGCCCGACCTAACTTAGTCAATAAGCATTTTATCATATGACCAAATTGGAGACAAAATTACTTGAAATTTTAACGCGCGAGGCCGTCCGCTTTTGTAGTAGGGCCGTATGCCTTTTTCCAGGCCTGCTCGCGCAAATGCGTACGGCCCTCATACGGGACTTTCATCAATGGTTTTGCAAAGAAAAGGTTCGCAGGGCCGTACGGGTCATATGATAAACCCTATTATTTTTTTAATGGCATTTCTGGAGATTTAAACTGACAAAAAATTTGAAAGTTTCCATGTTTGCAGTTTGTATTGGCTTGATGGAAAACAATTGACTGATATTTCAAGCCATGTTTTAATTTTGAAAATTAAATTGGGAGGTAGGAGTGGAGGCTGGGGAGGAGGTGGGTGGGAGAATTCTTGTACAAAGTGGGGGGGGGGGGGGGTAGTGTTACATGTAGTAGTTACATAGACGAAATCCTACATGTATGGTGTGACGTCCATTCAAATGAAAGCTCTTCAGCAGTACTTTTGCATGGTACCATTTTGTTCTTGAATATTTTACAAAATGAAATTTGGGATTTTTCTTGAATATTTTTTATTTTTGTCACTTGAGGGAGTTGGTTAAAGAGCCTGGTTGGTTGTCCTAACCTACTGCACTATAGTCTGGTGTGCTTCCAACTGAACTGAGTGCTGTTTCTGACACCCCTTCCTAGTATCTGTTTTTAAATTTACTTTGTAGCAGTTACTGATAAATTTTAGAACTGTAAAGAGTGTTGTGTTGTAAAGTGTTGTAAAGAGCCTATAGCCCCATTCACACCAACGGTTAAACATGGTATAACATGTCTAAATGTTGTTTAGTTTAACTATGTTTTTAGCCTCTATCTTGAATATTTTTAAATGTATATGACTCAAACTGCTTGGAATGGTAATAAAATTCAATAAAGTTTCTTTTAGTAAATATTTCACTCCAATATTACAGGAGGTTAGGAGGTATTTTTCTAAACTTGTTTTAAACTAATTACAACATTTAAACATGTTTAAAGCGTTGGTGTGAATGGGGTACATGTATATGTCTGTTACAATAACTTTGTCATTCTTTTAACCTGCTCTTTTTTGTTTCATGTCCACTTTTCAAGTCACCCTATTGAGGTTTGTGACAACACTTAATTTTAAGAGTTGATAAAAGAAAATGTCATGGTTAATGGACATAACCATTGATATTGATTTGTAGTGTAATTAAAAGAACATTAATAATTTATTATAATATGACTGCATGGCCCCGCTGATGCAATCCTATAGAGAATATAATCGCAAGGTGACGTGAGCGGGGCTGGACAGGTTGACGTGAGCTGGTCCTGAAAAAGCCGTCCGGCCCCGCTCAAGTTCAAGTGACCTCGCACTGCACGACTATTCTTGTACTTTCTAGTCATATTATCGCGTTCGAAGAATGCAATTCTAATTTGGTTCGTGTTGGTTGTCCTGTGGTTTACATGCAGTAAAATTTGAGATTTTTTGGTAGACGGTCTTCCAAATGGCCGCCCCTATTGGTTTTTTCAGGGGCTCATTTCCGCCGGAAGTTCCTTTGAACGTGTCTCCATGATCTCCGATTACTGCTAGTATAATACTTATTTACTGAGTTAGGTTGGACCGAGCCAAATGTTTCCCTGTTCAGCCCTCCCACTCAGTCAATAAGTGCATTATTATTAGTTTTGCTACTGAAGCTTCACTCTGTACTTAAAGATGTCCTGCAGACCCTTCTGCGCGTACAACGTTTTGTAAGACTCACATGATGGAATGAGTATACCTTCCACTTTACTGGCAGCATAAAACATCCTTTGAATGTGCTGCTGGCCAGTGATGTTCTCTTGAACTGTCCAATCTTGTATTGCTTCAGCACCACTTCTTTTGAACTCATCGACAATAGAATAAAAGGTTACTTTTGCAAGCTTTAATTCCAATCCGTTATGGTGGACATTCAGCTTTGTGCCAGTCACAGAATGTAATGTATCATCAAAAGTCCAAGCATGTGCACTAGGCACTGCAGGTTTTCTTTAAATTGGGTATAACAATTTTTTCAATTTTGGCTTAAAATGCAGGGTTAGAAATTAATGTTTAGATTAATATCCACCGTAGTCGTCAATGAAAGATCCCTGATTTTACTGAAATGGCGCTCTGAAAGCCAATTTTGCAAGGTTACTTTATGCTGTTTACTGTTCTTATTCCCCCCCCCCCCCCCCCCCCCACGAAAGTAACCTTAATTTTCGGATGTTTCTAGTAATTCCCAAAAGTACAATCATGTAACAGTCCACCCACAAGTACCCGCCCTCCGAAGGTAACGGTCCAATCGAAAATACCATTAGTGACATGCACATGTAAGAACTTTGTATTTTACTGTACAAGAATGCCAAAGAATCAATGAGAAAAATTAAATTGACACTTACAGTGTATGCTTATTCCATGGAACTTGTGTTTACTATCATTTTTTTTTTCTTCCATTATACTCACAAATTTTAGGTGCCTGAAAGTACATGTAACTCCTACCTGAAAGTAGTGGCTACCCAAAAGTTCCAGCCCCTAAGGCCTGCTAATTCTGAAAGTTACGGGGGCTGCTCATTTCGGAACTCTATGGTAACTTACCCGGTGGAAAATGTTTACGCCCCTCCCCCCTCCTCCATAGTCCTGTTGCATACAATAAGTCTAGGTGTTTGCTGTGGGGGGGGGGGGGGGGGGGGGAGTTCAGACAGTAATGATTGACTGTTTGTATTTTACCATCTTTCCTGATGTAGGTCCCAGTTGGACATCCTGGTGAGATTGACGAGATCTTTGATGCTATTTCATACAGCAAGGGAGCATCTGTCATTAGAATGTTGCATGATTATGTAGGAGAAAAGGTTTGGACAAATCGATTGGACAGTTACCATAAAAATGTTAGCGACATTCTTCAGATCCATCTATATACATGTAAATACAAAGAGTGTGCATGAATACAATTTTCAACTTTCAAACCTGTTGAGTTCCTAATGCCCTTACTCCAGCTCTTTTGCTAACCCATAGAAAGGAGAAGAGGGGGAACGCTCTGTTACTTAATACATGAAAACAGCTCTGACAGTTGTAAGGCACCTGGGCTCATTTGCATAAACGTGGTTCGTCAGGACTAAGCCCCTTTTGGGCGTTAGCTTGGGCGTACATTTTTCTGTCAGTTGCACCAGTTTGGATGTAATTGGACATCTGACATACATGTATATGTACCAGGCATAAAATCTACCTCTAGTACAGAGTAGGTGTAAAGCAGTTGATTTGTTGTTTGAACTGTCACCATTTTACTGCTCCAAATCATGTTTTTTTTTTCCCCATCAGTGTTCATACATTGTACCATTGAGTTTTAAATAACAAAACAATTGTATTAATTTTTGTTCATTTAAGTCAACCATGTGTCAACTTTCCTGTTCAGGAATTTGGCTTTCACTTTGACTTTGTATCTGTATATTTTGAAAACATCTTGCAGAACATTAACAAAGTATACAAGTTTAGATAATTTGTTTATGTTACTGAATTTGACATGAGAAAGTCGGACGTAGTTACAAATGTACATGTACGACTCACTAATGTGGAGCTGGTGCAACTCACTGCAATGTCAGACATACAACTAACTTTTTTCGAGACTTAATTACATGTAAATAGTCTCCTGACTTAAGGATCAATGTCCAGTGAAAGACCAGGTCTTACAAACGATTTGTAAAGGCTTTACTATTTTATTTGCAGTGGCAAATCAATTTAGGTTAGCCACTGTAAGCACAAACAGTAGTTAAACTTGTCATTCCTGCAGTTATCATTTCTTAATTTCATTTTGTGTTTGTTGTTGTTTATTTTTAGGCATTCAAAGAAGGACTTTGTTATCATCTGGATAAATTCAAGTACAGCAATGCTACAACTGGTAATTAAAAATGTTGATAATTACATTGTAATTATCTGGTCAGCCAGTTTTTTTTTTCTTTTTCTCAGTATGTTGAGGTGCACAGTTTTGTGAACTCATGCTTTCTTGTGTCACTTTTCAGATGACTTGTGGGATAGTCTTGCTCATGCTAGTTCCAAGCCTGTGGCTGCTGTCATGGAAACATGGACCAAACAAATGGGGTTCCCTGTGCTCTCCGTTACAGCAGAACAGGTAATTGGATAGTATAGCCCCATAAATTAACCAACTCAAATCAAGCTGGCTCATGGAAGCATTTGATTTTTATGGAGAACACTAAAGAATGTTGTTTTCTTCTTTCTTAGAAAGGAGATTCAAGAGAGGTTACCATCTCACAGAACAAGTTTTTTGCTGATGGAGTTAGTCAAGGTAATTCAAATAATAGTCTCTCGCTGTTCCCTTTCCTCTTTGAGGTATCCTGTCCTCCTGCTTTTATCCCTTTCTTACAGCCATCTACTCTGGCCATTGGCTATCTACATGTAGGTTAGGTCCTACTAAAAAACTTGTTGATCTATGATGTGGACCAGAATTTATATATTGCTTCTTTGCCCACTTTTTTAATTCCTGAAAAAAAAAAAGTTTGAATTTAATGCCTTTGATAATGGGAATATTACGCTTTGAGACAAAAATACTGCCCTTTTTAGTCAGTAAAACCTGTTCTGGAATTTCCAGGTCTTCCAGGTAGTTTTAAAAAATAAGAAAATGTTTTGTGTGATATACCTCGATAAGTAAAGATTCCTCAAGGAAATAAGCGGTATTTATCATGAAGTTAACTAGTGAGACAGTGAAGGTAAATTTGGGTCCATTTCACAGATTGTTGTTTTTCATACATAATCAGACAAAAAGCCTGCAAATAATTTTCTTCTCTCAAGCAAGTCATTTGTCAGTCCAGGGACAATATTGAGAAGTCAGTGGTAGGACAATTTTTGTTCCGCATTATTTATCTTTACTGAAAAGTATCGGGTGTTCAAAGATAACAATGGAAAGTTTTCCTTGTTTCGCAGAAAGAAAAGATTTTGTCTGAATTTAATTGTAGCAGAACTACCCAGGCTGTCTGTTAGACCAGGTTTTAAAAGCTTTCACCAGACAAAATGCCAAATTTACCGGACATTAATTTTGCCCGATGACAGGTTGTTATTTGCAGTCTTGGACAGTGACATTCTTTCTTCTCTGGTCACATACAGGTTCTTATCTTTGGCAAGTACCAGTCAGCATATCATCAAGTGATAGTCCTCGGCAGAGCATAGCTAGTACCTTACTGGATCAAACATCCTGCACTGTGACGGTGAATGGAGTTAAACCAGATCAATGGATAAAGGTGGGTCTTTCCCCAGGGGAGGGAGGAGGACTCCCATTTAAAAAAATGTCAGAAATTTTTGAAAAAAAAGCTTAAAAGGTACCAGAATCTTGTTTAATAGGCGTGGCTCAAATACATTTTTACCTCTAAGGGGTTCCAATTTTAAACAACACAGGACGTATTCAGTTATATTTTATTTTGGCTCATTACCCTTAAAGGTACTGCGATAATTCTAACCATGGTGACATGGGGGGAGGGGGGTCTTTCAGCTTTCTCAACTTCAGTAAAGTTCAGCTGATTAAAAAAAAACATTTAGCTGATTGACTAACGATGGTTTTTACATGGAACACCTGAAGAACTGGCTGCATAGAATGGTTTGGAAAATTTGGCCTTGTGTAACCATAGGAGCCCAACACAAACTGTCTGTTGTATATAGTTTTATTTTTTTTTTCAATTTTTTTTCTTTTTTCTAAGTTTGTATGTTTAATCTTAGTTAGGACCTTTCTGAAAACCACATAATTGTGATTGAAAGTTTCCCAATAAAAGATTATTAAAGTATGTGACCGTTGGTATTTTTAAACTTAGAGGAAATGTATGGGAATATCGAAAGCTTCATATTATCGTAAAATACTGCGATGAGTTTTTTTTATGCAAGTTCAAAATAAAATATTTTTGCCTTAAATGTTGTGTATTTTCATCCTTGCAGCTGCAATTTTGAGATATTTTTTTAAAGGGTTATGCATTGGCTGTTTACCTGTGTATAAACGGCTGACGCAAAACCCTTCAAACTGCTAAAATTCGCTGATTTCAGCTGCATGGACGACAATACATATAAGGATATGTTTATTTTGAACTTATGTAAAATATTCATCTAAGTTTTGACGAAAATATGAACCTTTGGATATTCCCATACATTGTGCACATAAAATTATTATCCTCTGAATTTAAAAATACGAACAGTCACACAGTTTGTGTGGGCTCCCTGTGATGCACATGTAACATTTGACATCATTTTTAGTCCATACTGATCATAGTCACGAGCCAATCAGAGCAGGTATTATAGGTATTTTAAAATCCAAGTTGACCTTCTTTTACAAACGTTCCACAGTGACTAAGAATCATTATTATTTTTCTGTTGTACAGTTAAATCCTGGCCAAGTTGGCTTCTATCGAGTGCAGTATTCATCCGCCATGTTGGAACTTCTTCTACCAGCCATTAAAGACAACAGTCTTCCACCAAGAGACAGGCTGGGACTTCAAAGTGATCTCTTTGCCCTGGTATGTTATGTTAGGTTGGGTAAGCTTTAATTATCCACGGCAATAAAACATCACTACGGGCTATCTTTCACCTAAAAATGACGTAAAAAGATTGCGTATATGTAGAGAAACAAGTTTTATTACAACTGACATAACTTTCCTTGGCATGTTTAATCTTTTCCGTCGAGAAAACGCTGTTGTTTTATAGTGGATATCTTAGTATAGTAAAGCTCTGTTTAACATACGACACCCCGTTATTACAGACAGTTGTCTTGATCCCAGTCAATAGCCCAAACATTTTCTCTAAATTTCACCTGCTTCATAGAGACACCTGTTAATACTGACATACAACGTTAACCTCCTTAATACGGACAATTGGCTAATTCTAAGCGATAAAAATGTTTTCAAGTGCGCTTTCAGTTGGTTGAAAAAAAATACGATAGTTTATGTAATCGCAATTTTAAGTGTCTCAGTCGCGTTAGACGCATTAATTTGCTGTATTTTTCCTTAAAAAGCAATAAAACACTCGAAGTTTTTGAAATCGCGAAATAAAAGTCCCGCAAAATTTGATTCCCTGTTACAAAACCCTTTATGTACAAGGGATGGAAATATGCTTTGCGCTATGAATTTATGAAGTGTCTTTTGACGTGTTTTAAGTTTTGTTGTGGTTTTGTTATTGCAAAAAAAAAAATGGCTATGTGTACAATTAAAATCTGAAACAATTTACCTCTCTCTTACTCTCTTCTTCGGTACTTGATGAGTGACGTGAAAAAGCTGAACACGAATGCACACCCGTTAAGGCAGAAAATGTTTTAATTTAGTTCCTTTTAGCACGATTTTACTGCCAAAAAAATATTCCTCTTCTATTTTCGCAAAACTACTATAAAAGCAAACAATATGACCGTAAATAAAATACATACTTTCCCCTTTTGTCATTAATTTGCTATGTCTCTATACTCTATAAGTATATACTCTTTAATAATACTATACTTTAATAATAATACAGACAATAATAATACAGACTTTTATAGGGCACGTATCACACGTGTCATGGCGCTTTGCATATAATATACTTTTCTACTCTATACTCCCCCGTTTATTAGCATTTTGAATGATCGAGCCACCTTAATACTACGTTTCAATTCCTTCTGTGTTCTGTTCCCAGTGCCGTGCCGGTCTGATATCTGGCCCTGATGTCCTCAAAGTGGTTGAAGCATTTCGTAACGAAACAAACTTCACCGTATGGAATGACCTTATTACTAACATGGGTGGTATAGGGGTGATTCTTCAGTACTCTGACTGTTATTCCAGCTTCAAGGCCTTCTGCATTGAGCTGTACGAACCAATCGGCAACAAGCTTGGCTGGGACGCCGCCGAGGGAGAGGGTAGGTCTGAAAAGGACAGCTGTGAAAATCAAAATTCTAGGGAAATCCTAAATTTCAATCCGAACAATACCAGGAAGAAATAATAGGACAGCATTTAGCAACACAGCATTATGAACAACACCGTACGTAAAAGATGACTGTGCAATAGATTTCATTTGAATGGTTACATTTTGGGGTTTTATTTACAGACTCAGAAGTTAGACCCACCTTGTACAGCAAAATAAACAGTACCACAGGAAAGTACTGCTCAGTAGCTTTCATTTGAATTGTCACACTTTAGGATTTCATCCACAGACTCAAAAGTTAGAACCACCTTGTACAGCGTAATAAACAGTACCACAGGAAAGTACTGCTCAGTAGCTTTCATTTGAATGGTCACACTTTAGGATTTCATCCACAGACTCAAAAGTTAGAACCATCTTGTACAGCATAATAAACAGTACCACAGGAAAGTACTGCTCAGTAGCTTTCATTTGAATGGTCACACTTTAGGATTTCATCCACAGACTCAAAAGTTAGAACCATCTTGTACAGCGTAATAAACAGTACCACAGGAAAGTACTGCTCATTAGCTTTCATTTGAATGGTCACACTTTAGGATTTCATCCACAGACTCAAAAGTTAGAACCACCTTGTACAGCATAATAAACAGCACCACAGGAAAGAACTGCTCAATAGCTTTCATATGAATGGCCACACTTTAGGATTTCATCCACAGACTCAAAAGTTAGAACCACTTTGTACAGCATAATAAACAGTACCACAGGAAAGTACTGCTCAATAGCTTTCATATGAATGGCCACACTTTAGGATTTCATACACAGACTCAAAAGTTAGAACCACCTTGTACAGCATAATATACAGCACCACAGGAAAGAACTGCTCAGTAGCTTTCATTTGATTGGCAAAGGTATCGTGCGATTATGCGTACAATGTTACACCATATATTCGACCCTTTATAGTAAGCTATTTTCGGATCAGGTATAGACTGCAAAACATCCGTTTTTTTTCGCTGGATCGCTCGCAAAGGCGCGAAGCGCCAAAAGCGTCTGAAGCGTGGATACCCGCGCGCTTTGCGCGCGAGCCTCACACGCCCTACTACTCCATATTCACACTCGCTCCAGACCTTTCGTTCAAAGACCGCGCGCATTCGTACCAACGCAAAAAATAAGACTGTTTTGCAGTCTAGATCAGGTATCCACAAGTTTTCTCATACCCCGTTTATTGTTTTGGTATTTATTTTCCTTTAGGACATCTTAGCGCCCTCCTTCGAGGTCTGATAATTGGCCGTTTGGGTAAATACGGCCACCCGGCTACACTGGCTGAGGCTCGTGAGAGATTTGATGCCCACTGCAAAGGCGAATCCACAATTCCTGCGGACCTGAGGTCAGCCGTGTACAGCACTGTTCTTAAACATGGTGATGCTAGCACACTGGAGGCCATGATGAAACTGTTCAAAGAAGCTGATTTGCATGAAGAGAAAGTTCGACTGATGAGAACCATGGGAGCTGTATCACAACCTGAACTGATCAAGAAAGTCTTGGAGTTCTCATTATCGGTGAGTGTGGTGAATAACTGAGTGGATAATTAATTATTATAGCGCGAAAGCTCGCGTGATATACAGCCTCGTCGGCTAAGAATTAGGCGATATCACGCAAGCTTGAGCGCAATGAGAGTTTTATAATTCAACACATTCACATTAATAACAAAGCACAGGCCTGTCCTTCATTTTTTGCATTCTCTTGTCAAAATGCGAAATTTACCTCCATCGTTGGATATACGTCATGTATACGTAGCGTATGTCGATAACTTTTTTACCATATTTGGGCAGTGTATCAATGTGTTGAATTATAAGGTAAATAGATTCAGAAAGCTAACGTTCACACTCTAGGATTTCATCCACAGACTCAAAAGTTAGAACTACCTTGTACAGCATAATAAACAGAACCACGGGAAAGTACTGCTCAATAGCTTTCATTTGAATGGTCACACTTTAGGATTTCATCCACAGACTCAAAAGATAGAACCACCTTGTACAGCATAATAAACAGCACCACAGGAAAGTACTGCTCGATAGCTTTCATTTGAATGGTCACACATAGGATTTCATCCACAGATATTCAAAAGTTAGAACCATCTTGTATTGCATAATAGGGATGATATCTGTTTACAAACATTCTTTTTGTTATTCAAATGTGCCAACCACTGGAACAAAAGAACCCTTTGTTTTGGCAGCCAATAAGGCTCTGGTTGGCACATTAATAACAATTGGTGACGACATAGATATCTTCCCTATAAACAGCACCACAGGAAATCAGCCTCAAAATTGAAAACCATACAGCAAGAGATAAACAGCACCTTGGCGCCATAACATATATGCCGACATTCGAGCATGAACATGGACATGACATTGAACATGAACATAGGATTTGCGCTCTGTAAATGCGACACCATGAGATATGCAAAATTATATAAAGGTGTTAATATTTATAGATGCATGGATATCTTTTTGTAGGATGAAGTTCGTTCCCAGGACACTGTGTTTGTGATTGCGGGCGTCACCGGCAGGTCAGTCGCTTATTTTGGCAGTTTCTTGGTGTTGTGGATGGTGACGTAAAACAAAAGATTCGAAAGACACTGAACAATACCCACAGTGACACCACAACACAATAGCTAACCAACACTGGCTTCCGTAACACCAAGAAACACCCCTTATTTTTGCTTTTTATATGCAGCATTTGGAATAGACCTCTTTAGCTTGTATGTTTTGTTTTCCCAATGTAGATCATGTGATGTTGCCCTAGAGAACTGTTTCTTTTAAATTTTGTTTTCTTCACGTGCATATGTGTGCATAATTTATGAAAAGACAAAGGATAAATTCCTTTGAGAACATCACATGACCTACATTGGGAAAACAAAACATACAAGCGAAAGAGGTCTATAGATGGTTTTCACGTTACTTCACGGCGGCCATATTGGTGTACAACTACAAAAGAATTGTAATGAACTTCTTTTGTTACGAACACCAACATGGCCGCCACAGGACTGAAGGTCACGTGAGTGAAAACCATCTATTGTCCTCTTCAGAAACTCTGGGCTAACTGCTATGCTTTCTGGGAACGTTTGGGTAACCAGCGTTAGTTACGATAGGTTGATGGTTTCCAAGGGCAACCATTAACCAATCACAGCTCATATTGGTTACACAATTGATCCCAGAAATCTCAGTGCCGAAAGCTGGTGCTCAGACTCCCCAAAATGAATAAATCAACAATTTATCCTCGTTAATTACTCTTTCAGTGTACAAGGGCGCGAGACTGCGTGGAAATTCGTCCAAGATAACTGGGATGAGCTGTATAATCGTTATGAAGGAGGATTCCTGTTGTCTCGACTCATCAAGGTATTGTTTAGCACCAAAAAAAATTTCGCCGGAACTTTTCAGGTTCTACACATCAGTAGCTTATCCACAGACCGTCCCTTCACCAAAAGATAAATCCTAGGAGTTGGGGCATCTGTGCAAAGGCCACGTGTGAATTGTCCGATTTAGAAAGATTTACAGCTTCTGTAAAGGCTGTTTTTGACTAGTGACATGAGGGTAAGCATAGTAGTAGCGGAAGTGAAAACGATAAGCAGAAGATAAATCCTTAAGCTTATGCTTGCGCTTATACTTTTGAACATGAGCGCTATTATCCTCCCGCTTATGCTTATACTTGTGTCACTTGTGAACACCAGGCTTAGGACTTATTTTATTATTTATCGTGTTTGTTTTATTTTTTCGCGGTCCAGTAATAACTTAATATGATGAGTAACGCAGGTCGGCGTTCCGATGTTGCCAACATCATTATCAGGGCGACAGGGCGGAAAAATAGCTGATTGGCTATTTATTTCACAGGTATTATTACTATCCACTGAACGATGTCGAGCTGCTCAATAAAACTGGAAAAATTACCAAATTTGTGCTTCTGTAACTCCAGAAATACCTCATCGGCAATCGTATTAATGATTTCACGACGCGTTTTACGTCATATCGCGCGATTTTTCCGCCGTGAATGAAAAAAAAAATGACTTTTGGCTTTTGAAAGAAATGATAAAATAAGTAAAGCCTTAGTTTCCAAATTCGTTATGAATATTCCTTTTGCTTTTTCTTTGCAGTCGACCACGGAAATGTTTGTCACAGAACAGTCTGCTAAAGAAGTCGAGGTGAGACTGGTTTCATTGTTTATAACACTTTACTTTTTCTGTTGATATTTGGTGCGGAAGTTATTAAGATGGCCTTTTTTAGATTTTTACAGGAACAAAGGAAAGCTACGAATTCCTAAAATGAGTAACTTCAAACATGCAAAAGTGGTTTTCAATCGGCCATATTCGTATTCTCGGTATTGAACTGGTACTAGCTTACAGTCGAGGCTCTTGCGGGGTAATCTTTTCACATACAGATATTTTTAATGATATTCCCCGCATGGGCCTCCTTGCAAGCTAGTTCCGTTTAATGCCAAGAATAGAATATGGTCTGTTGAGTGTGAAAGTGTTGTTAAACGAGGCAATTTTTTCCTGCATGCAACTTGCAGCGCAACGCTGACGAGAGCTGTTGCAGACAAGTTGCGGATTAAATTGCGCGTGTAAAGGCCCGTTTATACAGAGCACGACCTCAAACGCGAACGCGACCACCAACTCGAACGCGACCACGAACGCGAACGCGAACGCGGCGTTCGCAATGGATTGCGTATAAGCAATAAATTGGTATGGGCTATTCACTGAGGAAGGGACAGAAGTCCCTAAACGTCTGAACATTTAGTTTCAAAAGCGCTTTTATAGCTTTTTTCAAACATATTCAAATTGGTATGATTCCGTTTATACCAAAGACGACCACGAACGCGGCTGGAAATTGGTTCGTGCGGAAAATTCGAAAAATTGCGCTGCGTGTTGCTGAAAACGGTTGAACACTTTTCTACTTTTTGCAACGTTGTGAGGCAAGTTGCAAGTGTGTAACATGTAATCTGCAACTTGCATCGCAATGCTCTAGTCAGCGTTGTGTTGCAAGTCGCAAAAATAATGGCTCATGTAGCATTACCTAAAGTGCTTGCCAGGTGGAAACAAAATACTTTGGAAAAAAATTCAGAAACATTTTCCAACAATGTGATCTCGTTTAAGTGGCTTGTCGGGCTCACCTTTTTTAGTTTCACCGCAAATCTTAGAAAATTACACAGAGAAACAAAGTGTTTTCGTGCCGGTTTTGAAGTTTTTTTTTCACTCGTCCTCTTTTTTTTTAGGAATTTTTCTCCAAACGCACCGTGCCTGCAGCCGAGAGAACCATTCAGCAATCGTTGGAGAACATCCGCCTTAACTGCACGTGGCTATCACGTGAATCGAACAAGATAAGCACGTGGCTGAAGGAAAAAGGATATTAAAGACCTGTCTTTTACTTCACACTGTTACAACCACCTTCGCAGCCGGTTTTGCTTCGTCACAAAACACTTTGGAGAATGCCAAAGTAATTGATGCGATGCAGGCTATTAACTTAACACTTATGCAGGCTATTAACTTAACACTTAACACGTGCTTCTAAGCACGTTGTCTCGTTTCTTGCTCACTGACTATAACAAGTACCAGATGTAGTTTAAATTAAGGCGTTATCTTTGGTTGGATTTCCGTTTTCCGAGTTTTTATCAACCGTTTTCATGGTTGAAGGAGTTTCATTCTAAAACGAAAAAAAAAAAGGCCAACGAACGAAAGACCGTTCCGAGTTTACATAGTATTGGTGTGGATTTTCATTCCGGAATAAGAGTTTTATCCATACTCGTACCGATATGAATCGTACTGGTGCGGGATTTTGGACGGGAACCTTGTATCATTCGGTTCCAAATGTGATTTTCCCCCTCCCTCCCCCCCTCGTGCATACCCCCGGTCATTAGAATCGTGGTTGCCTCCGTATAGTGGGGAATAAAACCTGCAAAACTTATTAGTCCAGAAAGTGATGAAGATGAGGCTTGGTACGGTCCCAGTCAAGAGGGCATTTTTGTATTTGACCGGGTCTTTGCCGAGGAAGTTGCTCGGGGGGGGGGGGGGGGGTGTATCACTGTTGGAATGACTGTCGACACATTAAGTGAACACAAAGAAACTTTACCATAAATCACTCCCACCATTAGGGATTATCTATATTACGAACCCCAAGTCCTAGTCCAAACGGTGTAGGTAATGACAGGAGTTGAAGACCCAGTATTGTCCATCATGCTTCACGCGCATCTGTTGTTTTGCTTTGCCTCCTGGGTTTTGCTTTTCTCGCGGCAAACATTCAATCGCGTGGAAAGGAATTGTATCATCTCGCGCTTCTGTTCTCTTCAAACCTGTTCTATTAAAATACGTTCTAAAGTCTTGCCAGTTAAGTAAATGCTTAAATAAATGGCTAAGAGCAAAGTTTAACGACTGACATGGAGTTTTCAACATCAACATCAAGAAAATGGCCGCCAATGCTCGCAGCGCGCAATGCATGTTGGGTAAAACGGGGTCTAACTGAACGGAAAAACAAGAAAAGAGTCGGGATGAGTCTGTTTAATTATACCGTGGATAATAGTTTTATCTACTGGATAAAGTAATAAGCCCTTTGGCACATTACTATCAAACCGGTAGCATGTTTGTAAAGGAGAACAGCGAATTTCTCCAGGTTTTTATTTGGACTTGAACATCTTATATTCTGCTGTAGAATAGTTTTGACACCAGTAGATAAACTGACTGATTCTAATTTTGAAGACCGTAAATCTGTAACTGAGGGTGTTGTTAACCGCTAAAACGTCGAGAAAAAGGTCAAACTTGAGTTATTCTAACAATAAAATGTAGTTTATTTTTAAACATGACAATAAACTGCAAGGCTGATATGACTACGTAAAAAAATTAAGACACCAATACGACTGAAACCGATAAAGCAGGGTAGCAACCGCGGACAGCTGTTTCGCTCTTATTGGAGCTCGTAAGCGCGGTATAGCAAGCTAAAGACAACTGCAAGAAAGCACAATGACCCTTTCACTGACTACTTTTATGTATCCTACAAAATGAAACCTTTCTGTTTAACCGCTCTGCAATTAATGCGAGGGCACAGGTTACCATCCTTGAGTGGTGTGCTGTGCATTCAAACAGCCCTCGTCTCCAGGCCCTTCTCGTCTTTCAAAATAGCGGACCCTGGACAAGGCTAAAGTCATCAGAAAAAACCAACGCCATTTTACGCCACTTGACATGGCTTTGATAGAAAATATCTCGTTCACGTTTCAAGCAATCCTAAAACTCCATGTTCATCTCATGAATCTGTGTTATGCTGGGGCCTGTGGGGTGCTTTGTAATTTTTTTGGATATGTTTGGGAGGAAATGTTTGTTCTCAAAGGATTTGTAAAATTAAGAGAAATAAGAAATATTGAAGATTTAGTGGTTTTAAAATTAGAATTTGTAGTTAATAATTAATAGACGGAAACCAAGTTAGTCCACTAGCAACCTGGAGTGCTCTTGTGTGGGTATCAACTGTCTGTTGGTGTTCCAAAACTCATTTTATTTCTTCTATCCTTTCTTTAAACCTCTTAAAATTTCATTCAAATTCAGGTGTACCCCCGCCTTAATGCATGGTGAAATGTCTTCATTTCGTTGTAACAGAAAACAAACACGGCTGTCAATAGGCCATTTCCGAGTTGCTTTTTGTCTCGTTTGGTGCACAACCTTTCATGTGAAAATTAGTTTTATTTACCTGTGAATGAAAACTCGTTTTCATATGAAAGGTTGTGCACCAAGCCTCGCTTTGATAACGAGACAAAAAGCAACTCTGAGGCCCCGTCCACACGTATCCGGATATTTTTGAATCCGCAACTTTTTTGTTCCGGATTGGCCTTCCGTCCACACGTATCCGGCGAATTCGGGCAAATACGATTCGAATACGCTGCGTGTGGACGCGAATATTTTCTAATCCGTAACAAAAAAGTTGCGGATTCAAAAATATCCGGATGCCTAAAAGGGCGATTCATTTTGTTTCACGTGACAAAACTCCACGATTCTACGTTTTGAAAGCGGAGAAGCCCTGGGAACGACGTACCGCAAATTTGGAAGCGGACTGGACGACCGGCTGCGAATACAGCCGCCTCTCATCGCTCCCGGCACTAATAGCGTTCGCTCCTCTGGGAAGAGACTGCATTCGCATGTGGACAAAAACTTACTTTGCTTGAATAATTTATTAAAGTGCCGCTCATAACATCAGAAACATCAAAAGGCGCCGCCCTAGAATAGGCGCCGCAGCCCAGAACAAGAACACCCCCCTTTTTTGGGGCAGTACGCAGCTCTTACAAGGTAGTCTGATTTGCTGAGAAAACAATAGAACAAACAACACAACAATGGACCCTAGCCCTAAAAACAATAGAGCTGCGTGATATACAGGTCCAATGAAATTATAGGTTGTTAAGAGCAGCGTGGCATCTGCTTTTTTGCGCACAAGGGAGACAATAAGCCATTCTCTATTTTGGAATTGCCCATAATACACTTTGTTTGCCCCCCAAATTTTGCATAAACTATTTGCATTTACAAACAATAGTTTATGCAAACAATAGTTTATGCAAACAAAGTGTATTATGGGCAATTCGAAAATAGAGCGTATGCACATGACGTCACGGCGGCCATATTGGTGTACCAAAACAATAGAACGGCGGCCATGTTGGTGTACCAAAACAATCCTGTGGGATTTGAACGCTTTTCTTATGTTAACACTTTCTTTTGTTCCAATAAATTTGCATAGCTGCTTGCCACGTGAGTGCATACGCTCTATAGAGAATACTTTCTCGTTGCTCGTAGTTAATTTTAATACCGTGTTCCTTTGGTATACCATGCGCGATTTAGGGGAAACACTTATTCTTTTGTTAAAACAATAGAATATTAGAACACAAAAGAACGACAATACAATAGAATACAAAAGAATACATAATTTTACCTAATACAATGGAGGTGTACAATGTACAATGGAGCTGACACCCTAAATCGGGTATCAGTGATACATGTCCTTTGGACTGTCCTTTGGCGATTCAAAGATGTAACGGTAGTCACGCCAGATTGGTCACGCAGCTAGACCTGGCGTGACGACCCAACCGAAAAGGACTGAGTCTCTGATTTCTTTCCTTTCTCTGTCGAGTTTTCGCGGGTGCAAAAAAAATACCGTCAAAATTATTTTCCGCAGTGTTTTTCGACCTTTAACTTTTCTTAGATCTAGACTAGTTGTTTCTAGTTTTAGTACTAAAGCAAGGATAATGGCCTCGACAAAGAAACCTTTTGAGCGACTGCCAACAAACGTGGCGCCAAAGAATTATGCACTGACTTTACAGCCAAATGTCACGGAATTCACTTTCAGTGGAAAAGAAGTTATAGATGTGGAGGTAAGTGTGTGCCTTTTTCCCCCGACTTTATTAATGTACGATACTTATATATGTGTTATTATTTTCATTATACTCTTGTAATTTATAGTGTATATTGTGACGTCAAGGTCGCCCGCCATATTGAAATTGATGTGAAGTTTTAAAAGAATGTTAAGAAACGGATTTCATTGAAGTTAACGGAAGTATTTCCAGCCTTTGGTAACAGTAGCCGCAAAGATTTCGATTTCTCAAATTCCCTGATTCAATTTGCACTGCCTCAGAAGTACTGTGAATTGTCGTTTGGGATGATCTTTATTTTATTTCAATAGGGATGATATCTGTTTACAAACATTATTTTTGTTACTCAAATGTGCCAATCACTGGAACAAAAGAACCCTTTGTTTCGGCAGCCAATAAGGCTCTGGTTGGCACATTAATAACAATAGGTGACGTCACTGACATCTTCCCTATATGGGTTCATATTAAATTTCAGAAGGGGGTGATTTAATATTTAAGAGGAGTGGAGGGGGTGGGGGGTGGCTATTTTGGGCCTGATTATATGAGCCAGGCTGGCCTGGTTAGCCAAGCTGGGAGGAGGGGGGGGAGGGTACTCATCAAAGTTCTGTATGGGGATGCTCCACCCCGAGATCCAAACCCTTACCCTTTCATATACCATTTTGACAGAAAAGATACCCCTTTCATATACCTTTCATTGAAAAATGGTACCCGTTTCATATACCTTTCATTGAAAATTAATGGTACCCCTTTCATATAGCCTTTAAGTGTGTCTGTTTGATATATGTTGAAAGTCCCCTTTTATAATACTAAAATGGCAGTTTTCCCTACCTTTTTATGCTTCATCTTGTGTTTTCCCTGCCCTTTCCTATACTTTGTGAAATCCGTACCCTTTCATATACTTCAACTAGTGAAATCCCGACCCTTTCATATACCTCCAGCCTCAAAAAGGTACCCCTTTTGGGTGGAGCATCCCTGTATAGTCCATTATGGTATTACATGAGGCGAGCCAGCCTGGGCGAGAACTAAATTGAGCATCAATGTTTTTTGGCAGAAAGTTGTTGTTTTGAAAATAGTGGCAAAGTATAAAGTGTTTAACGTAAGGATTTTTCCAGTATTTTGGATCATTTTCTTTGGACTTTTAGAACTATGCAGTCTTGTGTACCTCTTTATGTCAATTTGTAGGTGAGCAGGTTTGCTCTGATGCAAATTTTTTTTGCTGTCCCAGTTAGCCACCCATTGTCATGTAAATGCTTAATCGTTTAACATACGTGCTGAGATCTAGGCAAAACCGAGCCAGCCTTGCTATGCAATCAGGCCCTTAAGGTAGGGTTTATAACGGTAGGGTTTATATGGGAAATGAGTTTTGATAGTTCTGTCCAAAGGTTATAAGGGAAAGATTTCCATATAACTCCATACATAATAGTTATTTGCACATACTGTTTGTAAAACTGAAACAAAAGATTATACAGTAGAATGCCTAAAGAAAAACAGTAGTGCTTACATGCATAATTAATGTAGGAGGGGTTGTATGAAATCTTACCATTATAACTTCATCAAGGGAGGAAATTGTTTGAAATAAATATGGAAAGGAATATTTGTTACGTATGTTTAAGAGAAATTAGCGCTCGTCTAACCATCAATGTGAACTACAGTATCAATAATTTTGATGAGTGTGAATTTGGTCTTACCAGTGTGGCAGGAGCCACTTTATAATAAAAGACAGTGATGATTGGCTCTTTGGCTACACTGCAAAGAAAACTGTATTTGTTGACAGTGCATGTTAAGCCAAGAGACGTTCGTGGGGGAAAAATGGGGGCGAAATTGACAAGCACTCATTATTTGTGAATAAATATTCACCTTTTGATGCATTTTAAATTTTTTCAAGCAAACTAATCATATCCTTTTTTATTAATAAAAATTATTGGAATGATTCCATTTTTATAATTTTCAAAGGTTAAGAAAGAAACAGAGAAAGTGATCGTCAACTGCATGGATATAACTGTTAAATCTGCAACTTTTTCTGCTGGAGATCTCAGTGAGTATTAGAAAATGTCGGTGACAATGGGCTGTAGCCAGAAGGCTCCTTGCTGGGCTATCTGTGACCTGACTTATTATTGAATAGCAAGTTGTTTTCTTTTCATCACAGCTACCGTGAAATGCTGGTTAATTATGAGCCCTGGGCTTATACAATTTAGTAAGGGTTTATTTGGCTGGCAAGCAAAATATAATTGTGATAAATAATTAGCATTGTTTTAGTTAATTTGGTGCAAATTTTTGTAAAGAATTAGTGTTAAGGGGGTATAACCGGAATAATGTATTGTTACCAACAGAGGGATGATTGGTATCCCATGATGCATTGCGATTGAAACTAATATATCCAAAATATTCTTGACGTCATTCAGTTCAACTGCTTGCCTTGAGAGGTTCAATGGCATCGTTTGACACAGTGCCTGGTCAGGTTACCAACTGATGGGCCTTTAACCAGGGGGCTTGTAAGCTTGTGAGGAGGGGTGTGGGGGGTGGGGGGTGGGCGGTTGGTTGGGTGTGGTGGCTTATAACTGGTATTTTATGGTATAGCTTGAAACTGATCTGAACAGTGTGCTGCTTTGAAAATGCAGTAAACAGCCTTATATGTAATCAGAACTTCAATAAAGAAATAAAACACTAGCGCTGGTCAGTCTGCCAGATTGCCAAAGTGCTTGCACCTTAGCTAGGCTATATCCTGTCTATGCACCTATACTCAAGCACTAGCTGTTGAGCCTTGAACCTCTCATAGTTTAATGCCTAACAGAAATCGATTTCCTTTTAAAGATAATTATAGGTCTTAGTTTTCAAGATTAAATGTGGTGCTGCATGGGTGAAGAGGTGAAGTGAGTTTCCAGCCTTTGGCCTTTTTGTCAGAGTGGAGTGCACATTAGCTAACGGATGATTTGCTTTGCTCTGACGAAGAGCTAACATTTGAAACTTCAGCTTTTGAGTTTCTTTACAGTGCCAATTTATAATATATATTAATTAACTCCTGAACTTGGTACAAAAGTTGAGCAGATACCTTGGACTCAGTGCAGGTTTAACTGGCTTCTCAAACTTCTAGAGCTACACGATTCTATATTAAATATATATAATAAAAAAAAACAATTCTTAAGTTGTTTCTCATGTCAGTGCCATGATCAACTTTCAACCTTCTTTCAACTTCAGCTTCAACTTTTGTTATCCTCAATTAATTGATGATCATCATAAATGTGTTAAAACTGATGAGTAGACAAATGAATAGACAAAACAGGTTGAAATTAAATTTTGAAGTTCATTTAATATAATTATTTATTTTTGCTTGTTGGTTTTAGGTTACCCATCAACAAACATCTCTTACAGCAGTACAGATGAAACAGCTACCATTAGTTTCCCCTCTCCACTCCCCTTGGGAAGAGGTTTGCTGTCCTTGGATTTTACTGGTGAACTGAACAACAAGTTAAAAGGATTCTACAGGTGCAAATACACAGGGGAAGATGGTAGTGAAAAGTTCTGTGCTGCTACACACTTTGAGGTACTTTAACATCTGCATTAATGCCTAAATTATATTAAGAATTGTTTCTTGCTCAATGTGGGTCTGTCATGTTATCAATGTTCGGTATAGGTAGGTAGAGTCATACACTCAAGCCACAGGTAGCACACTAACTTAACCGGAGCTTAACCCGGTTTCCAACCAGCCAGGGGTATTGCTGCTCCTCCTGGATGCGATTCTAGTCCATCACAAGGTTACCCCCAGCATTTTGTCTCCGGTACCCAGTTTACACCAGGGTAGAGAAAAGCCTTATCATCAATATGTGGAGTATGTTTCTTGTCTACGGTAACAACACAACAGCCTGATCTGAAATCTAAAGCGCTAACCAATACAGTACTCCATAAGAAAGGCAACATTGTTGGAAATGTTTCTGAATTTTGCTTCCACAAAGTTTCTTGTCTAAGGACTCACGTTATACAATGGCTGAGACCAGGCCTCAAACCGGCCAACAATGCTAACCTGCACTTACACCTTACTATGTCTCCACAAGAGCACAAGAAAGGGAAGGATAAGAGTTGCTCTGGAGGATATAAAATTTAATTAATCATTACCCCCCCACGTCTATTTGTTCCAATAACTGATAACTGAAGCAGGGTGCCCTTATCTCACCAAAAAATAAGACCCAAAGACCTGCAATGTTTTTGCCACTTTGGGTCCCACTTCTTATTTACTCCATCCCTAACAATTTAGTCTGGATCTGTCCCTGGGACCCAATGGTAATTATCTCAATTTAGTGACTAAGATACTGTTGTTCCATAAACAGCCAACAGGTGCTCGCCGAGCATTTCCCTGCTGGGATGAGCCAGCTGTCCGCAGTACATTCGATATCACCTTGGTTGTGCCTAAAGACAGAGTAGCTTTGTCTAACATGGTAATTAACAGCTATGCATCATTTTATGTTTTATTTGTGAAATGATACTGTACTTTCCTTATGTTCTAAGACAGAGTAGCTTTGTCTAACAAAGTAACAGCTTAATGCATCTTTTTATGTTTTTTTCTTTTTGTGATATGATACTGTAGTTTTCCTTATCTTTTCTTTCAGGTAAGCATAATAACTTACAAATTAGTGGGTTCATAAATTATATATAGTGCTGTCCAAGGTCGCTCACCAGCCACCAGCTCTCTCTCACTCAATGTCGTAAAAAGGCTCAACACTTTCAAAATTTCTTCCAGCAATTTCTCTTAGACCTTTCACCAGATGGACCAGACACATGTAAGTGCTAACTCAACTACTAAAAATAAACAAAATCAGAGAAACTATTTTTTTTTTACTTTTTCCATAAATTTCTTCTAAATTTTAGAAGGAATGTATGGAAAAATTGAAAAAGGAGATGTCTGTACACAGGCCATCAAAAAGTTGTCAGAAATGTGTACAAATCTTTATTAGTTGGCATGCAGCACAATACATTATACTTCATGTATATTTGTTTTGTTTTTGATTATAGAATGTAATAGAGGAAAAAGATCACATTGACAATGCTTCCCTTAAGGTGGTTAAGTTTGCCCGGACACCGAACATGTCCACTTATCTGGTGGCATTTATTGTTGGAGAGTTTGACTTTGTTGAAGGAAAGGATGCTGATGGGGTAACCATCAGGGTTTATACACCACAGAAAAAAGCTGCCCAGGGACAGTTTAGTTTAGAGGTTTGTATAAAAGTTCTCTGACTTTTATTTCACCTGTAAGGGCTTGGAGTTACTTAAATGTAAGAGTTTAAAGGGAGGCGGCCGGGATTAAGGAGAAAGAATCAAAGCTATTTTTGAAACACTAACAATTAAACAGTTGATACCATGCAAAAGCACCCCAGGTTGATGGCGGACTGTTTTGATTCTTACGTGTTGAACCTAATTACCTTGACATGAAAGATTGCATTAATTTATTATGAAGAAAAAAACATCACAATATTATACAATGTTTCATTAAATTTCTGTAAAAAAAATAAGCGAAAATAATGGCTCTGCACGTGCGTTTTACTTTTGGTGCATTTCTTTGACGTTCCCTGCAAAATAGCAACGTCAAATGATCAGATTGCAGGTTTTGTGGAGAACTTGAACACGCGACGGTTAATTTTCTTTCTCTATTTGAACTTGAAAGCCGCCCCTATGAATTCAGCTCCAAGGCCCGGTTGCATACAACATCTTAAGATTAAGTGGGATTTTCTGCAACCGTTTCCTGCCTTCCAAACGATTTTATCGCGCGCTCTCTGTGCTTCATATACTCGTTAGTGCGCCTTCGGTTGAGTTATCCATGATAACGCGCAAGAAAATCCTCCAGAACACAGAGAATGGTTGTAGAAAATACCACTTAATCTTAAGTTGCTAATTATGCAACTGGGCCCTGGACAATTCGTTCACATTAGACAGGCTAAACACATTGGAACAAAGTAGTTTTAAGAGCGCAAATTCCTTTTTTTCAAGTGACGCTTTGCTTGGCTTTGCCGTCGTCATTACTTAAGCTCCCTTATTCCGAAAGTAATGGGGGCCGCTACTTTCGGAATGTATTAAAAACGGTATACTTAAACACACACAAGTAAACTGTGTATAGAATTTGATTCACGAGGCATGTTTTTTTTATCCACTCCTATCAATAGGTTGCAAAGAAATGCCTGCCCTTTTACAAAGAGTATTTTGGAATTCCGTATCTACTTCCGAAGCTTGACCTGATTGCTCTTCAAGACTTCCCAATAGGTATGTTATAGTATAGTGTGCATGTGCAGTGAAACCCGGCCCTTTGATCCCCTGTTAACGATCACCCAATTGCGACTTCTTATTTCTGGTTCGGACAAAATCTCGGTCATTTTCTAAAAAAAAAAACTATGTTTATGGTGGAAGCCATACAACGATGTGCAGCTCGCTTTGTTAGGAATAATTACACCCGTAAGAAAGGCGTGGTTACAGGTTTGATTATGGCCTGAGGTGGCGCTCATTAGAATTCCGTCGAAAGTGTCATCGCTTCGAGATCATATTCAGCGCAGTTAAAGACAACTTGGTGTTCCAGGTAACCTGTTATCTACATATTCTAGTCTACTATATTTTATCTTTTTAGCTTCGCCACGAGATTACTTTCACGATATTACTACAAGTACAAGATTACAGGACTGTTGCAATAATGCAGGACATAAGAATAGACAGCAAACTAGGGCAGGGTGAACCGCAACAGCGTGAAGCCAATTACCGGCCCGTTGTCACAAGGCATAGTGACAAGCGTTGTTTTATAAATCTTAAAACATCAGGTGCCAGGCGGTTCAGTACATGCACGGCGGTGGTCAAATTATTAGCAATAATTGTATTTGATTTTTGATACTCTTTTGCGTTTATATTCACAGGAGCTATGGAAAACTGGGGTTTGGTGACATACAGGTAAACTGTCCATAATTTCTGTGATATGTTTTTCGCATATTGAATGTTGTTTAATTTTTCCATACCAAATAGAAGTAACAAATATGCTGGCCACCAATCGCAAAAAATTAAATATAAAGTTATTACTCTCATGTCCAATAACAAAAGATTTTAACAAACATTTTAAAAGAAAAATAAGCGATATAAAAGTAACATGACGTTTTAATGATTTCATGTCATTATTTCAAACCATCAGTAGATTCATTCGCTCGCAAAAGCAGGACCCAACTTGAGCCATTACAACAAACATCCCGGTTGGAGTCGTCTTGCCTTTTAAGGAGGCTCGACTCCGTTTTTTTCGCCGTGGGATGTATGTTTTGAAATAAAAATTTCGCAGGGAAGACATATGATTGCTTTCATACTTCACCAAGTTTACAAAATGTGATCAAAGTTTTATGAGTCACTGGTTTTCAAGCGACAGCTGGCTTATTGCCCTTTGTTTTAAACAATACCATTTTTCCTAAAACCTAGTCAGGCACTTCATAATGAAATTTTTGTAGTACTCACGCATCACTAACTGCATACGAAGTTTAAAGAAAATTTATAAGACGGTTTTCGAGTAAATAAAAAAATCACTTTTAGACAAAACAGTAATAAAGCAAGTAATTTGCATTAAACAAAATATTTCCAAAATACCATTACATATTATTTTTAAACAGCCAGCCGTTAAAATAATGATTGTTCTTAACTTTGCAAATAGCGTTAGAAATAGGCGCGCGGATGACCAATCACAATCGAGAATTTTGTTATCGATACGATTATTATTTTAACGGCTGCGGCATTTTGGAAATATTTTGCTTTATTAGTCAGTAATGAGCTTCATCAAGCCTCTCTTGTATAACGAGGCATAATGTCTTAATTTGTCTTTTTTTGTCTCATCTCATAAAAGGGAAACGTGCCTTTTGATAGATTCAAAATACTCTTCATCAGCAGCTAGGCAACGTGTAGCCATTACTGTTGGTAAGTGAAGTAAGTTCATGGCGGGGAGGAGGGGATTAGATTTCTGTATCCGCTTGGTTTTACCGTTACGACACTCAATACTGGGGCAATGGAGCACTTTTCAATTGAGTGTCGAAAGTGCTTTTGTTTTGCATTGCTACGCTTTGTGATTGGCTCAAAAATCTCGCGCCATTTTCTCAGCCAATCAGAAGTAAAACCAAAACCAATCGTGATTTGCTCGCACGCGTTTTCCCGCGCTTGGCGCCGGCTGCATGTATTTGCTTCGAGTTCTGATTGGTTCATTGGATTGTCTGCGAGTTCTGTGATTGGTCAGAGTAATTACTTTGGTTTTGGTTTTACGACACTCAATTGAAAACCGCTCTGGAGCAGAGTCATATTGGTTTTGCTTTTAATTCTAATTGGTGGAGAAAGCGGCACAGATGCTTTAACCGACATAAAGAAAAGCAATACAAAACCCAAGCCAACAATCGTTGATCGAGAAACTCCTCAAATACATCTACAACAAATATGATGTTACGAAAGAGTCAACAGACATAACCTTGAGATGATAGGCTTTATTTTCGTATCGCTTGGTAAACTATTCTCGCGACAAAAAGGGAAAACGAAAAATAGCGAGCGACTCACGTAAGAGAATGTAAATGCGCTGCTAAAATTGGATCTGATCGCACGTTACAACGGACAAATACGGGTTGTATTGATGCATGAATAAAGAGCAAAACATTATCAATTATAGCATTTAAAATCGTTAACACACAAACAGTTTGTTTGATCTATTGGTATAAATTTGATTAAGGCTCGCGCTTTTACAGTGTGACGCTCTTTACCGTGAGCTCCCAACAAACTTTGTTAGTACAAGTTTCCACGATAGAGCAGTTTTGAATTGAGTGTGGTAAAACAAAAACCAAAGTAATTACTCTGACCAATCACAGCAGTCGTAAACAATCCAATGAACCAATCAGAGCTCGAAGCAATTCCATGTCGGTGTCGCCAAGCGCGGGAAAACGCGTGCGAGCAAATCACGATTGGTTTTGGTTTTACTCCTGATTGGTTGAGAAAGTCAGTGGCGCGAGATTTTTTAGCCAATCACAAAGCGTAGCAATGAAAGACCAAAGCAATTGTGTAATTACTTTTCGCACTCAATTGAAAACTGCTCTAACACCAGCTTATTCTTATAATCATTTTCTTAACTGCGGTACGTGTTACACTCCTGTGATAAACACGAAGCAACAAGATTACATTTGATTGGGCTCAACTTTGCGAGGAGGCGCGCCCGGTGTCCGTCAATTGAATTCGCGCTCTCTGATTGGCTAACTTGTAAAAAAGGTTGTTGGGTGCTAAATACGGTAGGGCGCGTAGCACTGTAACATGATGCCAAAAATGTTTTAACACAATAATTGTTATTTTTTAGGTCATGAACTTGCTCACATGTGGTTTGGAAATTTGGTAATTATTTTCATAATATCTTTTTTCCTCTCATTATCCTGGTTAAATGTGTCTTTTACGGTTAAATGTCTCTCCTATACACAAATTTCCTTCCAAGAGGATAGAAATAGTTTGCTTGGTATAACACGTGAGTGGAGTTTTTAGAGTTACGGAAACTTAGGTTGCGTTCCTTTTAAATATTTATTGTGTGCATATCTACAGCATGCCTATACAACATATTCTTGGTGTTGAGTGTCCATGATTATTATTTGTCGAGGTACAATAAATATATATTTCACCCCGGATGGAAATAAGCTCCTAAGTTGACGGCATTTCTGTTGTAGCGTTTCTGTTCCGACGAATGGTTTGTAACTTGGCCACATTCTAGACTATAACAAAGGAAGCCGATTCCCAAATTTTGAGCCAAATAATTTTTTCTAGGAGGGCCTCAATATGAAATGATGAGTATGCGCAAATCCAGATTGTGGATCCTGTATTTATTTTGAAGAAAATCGGTTCATTCAACTAGCAAATACAAAAATAATTATGCAATAGAGTAATAAACAAAAAAGTTGGTAATAAAAAAATTTTTTGCCAATGCGAAATTACATCCAGGTCACAGATGAACGCATTTTGCATTTCGCCGGAGCGAGTCACCTTGACCAATCTATGTGCGGACTCTGCGATCGAAACTTCCACGTCCGGAGGTGGATATTCAACATTCAATTCAATATGACATGATACACTGTTCAACATTTGTTAATGTCACTGTTCCTATATTGCTATTTGGACTTATACAAGCCCAAACAAACATGTTGAGACGCAATTAAACAACAACAATGTGGCGTAATAGAGAGGAAACAGCCCCTTGAAAGTAATTCGCGACTTCGCGTTATGCACACAAAATTGAAGCCTCACTTATCTCCCCGCAACTTGGGGCGAGGCCTAGAGTATTGCAGAGCCTAACATTTGTTGAACCGCAGTCGCGACAACTGTTGATCATCATATGTTGAACCGTGTATCATAGTTTAAGTCATATCTTTTAGAATGTAGACAAGTTATGGATACAATGAGAATTATTTTCCCAAAAATGAAAATTTTACTCGCCAAACGGGGCAAGTGATGTGTCGTCTGTACTCGCTCGAATTTTTAGTTTCTTGGGAGATTACTTACTTTTTCTTAACTCTCACCAGCTTGGGACCATACTCGGGGAATATCGCCCAAGGGCTTTCTCGTACAAGAAAACCCGAGGACGATATTCTCCCAGTTTGGTCCCGAGCTGGTGAGAGTTAAAAAGAAGTTTATTATACCTGTATGGCTGTTTTTAAATTTTTGCTCTTGCCCGCAATTTGCCAGCCGGGTATTAACGACGCTCATAATGCTCTCGCTATATAATGATGCTTGTTACTATTCTTTCAAAAATATGCCATGACATGGAAAAACAAAACAAGCCGGATTTCCTAATCTTTCTTTATTGCTTTCTTTTTTCTTGCTAGGTGACAGTGGTAAGTAATACGTTACATTCCAAGTACTTTATTAGCGCTTAATAGAACAGTTCCAGTGGTAATCCAAACTCGATCGCTAGGGGTGGGAGGTGGGGAGGGGTCCGGAGTGAATAAGGGGCACCCACGTGACCGCGCGACAATTACGTAACAAATAGGCGCACGGATGACCAATCGAGAATTTTGTTATTGATATGATTAATCTTGAAACTGGCGCGTGTACGAATTCTTTTCCGAAGGACACCCGCGGAGGTTGGAAGTACCCTTAACGCCTGTATGGAACAGGCCATGTTTACAAAACCCGGTTCTGTGCACTGCAGTGAAATCGGCTGTAATTTGTCCCAAGGGTTCAGGGGCGGATCTAGGGGGAGGGTGCAGGGGTGCGCACCCCCCCCCCCCCCCGGAGATGACCTAGTCTGCGTTGTGCGCTTTTAAAATTTGTTTACGTCACCCTTCAGTTACGTCATTCATTAGAGGTGTACCCCCTCCTAAGAAAAATCCTGGATCCGCCCTTAGGGTTGTACTAACAAAATGTTTCACTATACTTGTATGAATCGTTTTTGGTTACAGGAATGGTGGACGCACTTATGGCTAAAGGAAGGGTTTGCTTCATTTATGGAATATCTGCTTGTTGATCATTGTTTTCCTGAGTTTGACGTGTGGACACAGTTTGTTAGTGCAGATTTAGCCCACTCCTTAAAACTCGATGCTTTACGAAACAGGTATTTGTTTTCCTTACAAAACAAATGAAGTCCGTGGATACATAAGTTTTATTATCATATGACCCGTACGGCCCCGTGCACGCGGTAGAGTCTACCTTCTATAGCTCAGAAGGAGGTCGGACGCTTATTGAGAATTATATAACGTAATGTCGACACTTTAAGTGTAAGAAAAGAAAATCTAAAATCCCCACTCAGGATTGAACCTGTGACCTCAGCTAGGCTTAGGTTTACATATCCTACCGTACCACTGTACCACCTAGCTTCTCGGGTTGCTTAGTCCTAAATTTAACTATATAAACTGCTACCCCCAACCTCAACTGAAAGCAAAGCAGTTACTCCGTTATATAAGTCTCAATAAGGTGTCCGACCTCCTTCTGAGCTATGGAATCCAGCAATTTCCCGTGCACGCGTTCTTTTCAAAACTAGTTCCAATTACCCGTATGAGGGCTGTACGCACGGCCTTGCGTGTTAAAATTTGAAACAATTTTTTCTCCAAATTGGTGATATGATAAAATAATTTTTAACTAAGTTAGGATGGGCAGGATGGGAAAATATTTGGCTCTCGGTCGGTCATGAAATATGAATATCGCCTATTTTCGTTTTTTAATTCCCGCGCCCCGCCATTTTGATTATTTATGACGTGATACGGTTGTCCATTAGACAACATTCACATTCTCGAGATTGAACTGGAACTACAACCCAAGACAAAATTAGTTGGGAAGGCTTGTAAAACGCTAAAAAATGACACTGCCCTTGGGTTTCAACTCAATTAAAGGCGCGCACAACGCTTTTTATAGCCCCCCTCTCCCCCAAATCCAAGTTGAAGACGTCTATACAAATGACAGTGTAGGTTAAGTATTTGCGTTAACAGCAACTTTGAAAGAGGGGGACGAGGGGGGAGGGGTGAGAACGTCGATTTTTAACAAATGCAGGAATCAAAGGGCGTTATAAAAATTCAAAATGGCAGCGCGCGGGAAATTTTAAAGCAAAAACAAGCGATATTTACATCCACTTTGTGTACACTAAAATTCTATTTCCACTTGTTATTAAATGAATCGAAATTTAGACCTTATTTGCAACAATTTAACAATTTGCTATAGCAATAGAGGTTCCCTTTAAAGCTACTAACTATATAAATATTAAACAAGTTAGAAGCGAAGATAAAGTGACGAGAAATTATTAACTAATTATTAGTACTAAATTGAGGTTAACGATATGCCACTATTTTTTTCTTCTTATGGTTATCTCCAACATTCAAGTCACCCTATAGAGGTAAACATTTTTATTCATTATCACTTTATTACACTGATAACGTTAATGGAGACTGGCATATTGTAAAACCGCTATAAATCCCTAGTTACATAATAATAATAATTAAAGGTAAAAATGTGAATATATTATAATAATATAGAAAATTTACAAACATCGCAAATTTAAACCAACAAGGTGTGTCTAAAGATCACGTTTAAAACCTGACAATGATCCAAGAAGAGTGATTTTGCTGGGTAGCCTGTTCCATAGTTTGGGCGTAGCTGACATGGATGCCCTGTGTCCAAGAGTGGAAAGCATTTTTCCACGTGGAACTTCTAATATAATCCTATGATCGGACTGAAGGTAACATGTTTACAAATATAGTAAGGTGCTTTGCCATGTATACTACGAGGGATGTTGGAAGAACGCGAGAAAATATTGTCAGATTTACAAGCTTTTCGAGTGATATTTCTGCACCCAAGTCTTATCTCAGTTATACTACCATTCGAGTGCAAATGACGAAATTCTCCAAATATCTTGAATATTATTTTAATGTTTGTGATATTATCCGGTGAAAAATAATATTTGTATAGGTGCCTGTTGGTCATCCCGGAGAAATTGATGAGATTTTTGATGCCATCTCTTACTGCAAAGGAGCATCAGTTATCAGAATGTTGCATCAATATGTAGGAGATCACGTAAGTTACATTGTTAGAGCAGTTTTCAATTGAGTGTCGAAAGTAATTACACAATTGCTTTGGTTTTGCATTGCTACGCTTTGTGATTGGCTAAAAAATCTCGCCACTTTCTCGACCAATCAGAAGTAAAACCAAAACCAATCGTGACTTGCTCGCAGGCGTTTTCCCGCGCTTGGCGCCGCCGACATGTAATTGCTTCGAGCTCTGATTGGTTCATTGGATTGTTTACGACTGCTGTGATTGGTCAGAGTAATTACTGCTCTATAAGAAAGAAGGTAAGCTACAGCAAAACCAAAACCAAAGTAATTACTCTGGCCAATCACAACAGACAAAGGCTATCCAATGAACCAATCAGAGCTCGAAGAAAATACATGTCGCCGGCGCCAAGCGCGGGAAAGCGCGTGCGAATAAGCCACGATTGCTTTTGGTTTTACTTCTGATTGGTTGAGAAAGTGGCGCAAGATTGGGCCTCTGAAAACAGAAACTGACAAAATGGATCGAAATCCACCAATCATGACCCACAAGCATGACCACGCGATCATTTTGCATAAATCGTCGTTGTTTCCTGAGACGTCCGCTATGATATTTGCGGCAGTGAAAAATGATCAATAAAATAATGATTGTCCTTTACTTTACAATCATTATTCTAACGGCTGGCTGTTTTAAAAATAATATGTGAGAGCATTTTGGAAATATTTTGTTTCTGCAAATTATTTGCTTTATAACTGCTTTGCCTAAAAATCCCTGAAAATTATTTTTGATTTACTCCAAAATCGTGTTATAAATTTTCTTGAAACTTCGTCTGCAGCTAGTAATACGTGAGTACTACAAAATTTGAAAGTTTCATTATCAAGTGTCTGACTAGATTTTGAGAAAAACGACGTTGTTTAAAACAAACGACAATCAGCTGGCGTTGCTATAGTAACCGCTATTGCGTGGAAGCCAGTGACACATAAAACTTGATCACATTTCATAAACTTGGTAAAGTTTGAAAGCGATCGAAGCTTGTCTTCCCTGGGAAATTTTGATTTCAAAACATACACCCCACGGCAAAAAAAAACTGAGGTTGAGCGTCCTTAAAAAGCCCAGTTATCCTTTAAAATCCAGTGGTGATCTTCCCCTAATTTCTTCTTATAGATGGTTTTCACTCACGTGACCTTCAGTCCTGTGGGACTCAAATGACAAAGGCCATGGCGGCCATGTTGGTGTACATAACAAAAGAAGTTCATTAAAATTCTTTTGTAGTTGTACACCAATTAATATGGCCGCCGTGACGTAACGTGAAAACCATCTATAAGATCAATGCTTAATCGATCGGAGTGGTTATGAGAATCAGGAAATGATCATTCAAGATGAATTATCTTGATATTTCAACAACTTCTTCCTACTGCTTCTATAAGAAACATATTGGGAAAAGAAAGGAGAATTTGTATTTTGATATTAGGGATAAAAGGTTTAACATTATTTAATATTCTGTCTTTTTAAGGCCTTCAAGAAAGGACTCAATCATTACCTCAAAAAATTTGAATACAGCGCTGCATCAACAGGTAACGTCAGTTTGCAAGATCAGATTGATCTTAGAACCACAGTAGAAATGTGTCATACTTGCAGCTCAGAAGGTAGAATACACCAACATTTACAGCATAATAAACTGAGGGGCAATTAACTGTGGACACCTTGATCGTTATCGCTTACAATGCCCCGCGCTGTCACATGGCATTAGCTTACCCTTTCTTGCTTTCTGTTTCTGTTCTTTGAAGGTGACTTGTGGGATAGTCTGTCTCATGCCAGTTCCAAGCCTGTGGCTGCCGTCATGGAAACATGGACCGAACAAATGGGGTTCCCTGTGCTCTCTGTCGCATCAGAACAGGTAGGAAATGTGAATAGCACGTGCCAGTCTCGTGCATAGTATTATTTATACGACAACGTAGCATTGTATTCAAACTTCCTATCTGAATCGTCCTGTAGCCAAGGGATTTGAGAATGTTAAAGCAGCATGAGGATTTTTACGTTTTTTGGTGACAAAACTGCAATTTAAAATAAATTAAAACTACGTACCTTGGGAGGATAATATCAAGTGAATTATCGTAGAGAGAATAAACCATAATAAGTGTTTTAGCAAGTTTTCCAAGACACCAGGCGATAAACATCTGCAGCCATCTGCAGCCCAAGGCACTTATTTTAAAACGAAACTGGACCATTATCTTTGGGTTTGCACTGATAAATGTCTTACCCTAAATATGGTGACATTTCTCCTTAGATGATCACTGCTTTATCAAACATAAAAGTCATGAGAGTAAAGAAAATGATCACAAAGTAAAGAAAGGTCTTTATTGTCAAAGAAATTCTCCTCATTCTTATCATAGGGAATGTTTGGAGAACAGTGTAGAGAATATGCATGTTGATGTTAGCGTTAAAAGGGTTAAGAAGTTTAATCAATTGCTTATTTTTCATATTGAGCCACTAATTCATTCATATTGTGAGTACGTTGTTGAGCAAAACAAATCCTTTTTTTTTTTTTTGCAGAAAGGAGAATCGATTCAGCTCACCATATCACAGAGGAAGTTTTCTGCTGATGGATCAAGAGAAGGTGCTTTAAAACTATGTGGGCTGTAGCCAGACATGGTTGATAATTTCTATAATAAAGTCTTCAGTTGACGCTGGCTTTAAAAACTATAAGAACGGACGTTTCGGTTGTTGCTACAACCTTCTTCAGTCAGAGAATGTTAATAAAACGGCGTCCACGATGTTATATGAATAAAATTAAAATTAAAAATACGATGAACGTGACAATGAATGTTCTAAAAAATTCCGAGCGAGAACTATAATAAAAGTGTGACAAATATTTAAATGTTTCTAAAAATTCTTAAGGTTTTTGTATATGTTCGGAAAAGCAATGAGTTCATTGATGGAGTTCATTTTCCCAAACGGAATGCCAAGCTTCAAGAATAAGTTTTTGTTTCCATTTCGCAGATCTGTCAATTATTTCAACCCCTTCAAGATCGATCTCGTGCAGGTGAAGCATGTGATATTGGGGTAGCTTTGAACACACAAAAGCCATAGAATCACTAGATAAAAACTCATTACTAGTCCAACATCACATGCTTCGCTTACTCCCTTTTTATCAGTTATGTCCAGGATTGCAGATAATTAGATGCATGGCAAATTTAATAAGCGTCACAAAGTGTCCTCTTGCTCTTCTACTCGACTTCAACATCACTTGTTTTTAAAAATACAGACAAAAAACGTCACGAAGTGTCCCCTAAATTCTGCTCTTTAAGTAAAGATAAACACGTGCGTTTACCCTAACCTAAAAATAACACTACTAACACTAATGCTTACCTTGCATTTCAAAAAAGATAGTTAACACTTAGACTTAACGGGACACTTCGTGTTGGATATCAAAATTGGCCATGCATCTAATTATCTGCAATCCTGGACATAAGTGCTTTTTATGCCTACCAAACGTGCCCCTGACAGTGGTATTAAACTGTCACTATTTTTATGATAGATTCCAATCGATGGAAGGTACCAATTGCTGTGTGCACCAGCGTCAATCCTACTGAGCCTGCAGTTGAAACATTGTTAGAGGGAGAGTCTTGTACCTTAACGGTCAGCGGAGTTAAGCAAGGCCAGTGGATTAAGGTATGGGATTGAAACTATTCTTAGCCGTAATAATCAGTCTGTTTAAAAAACCAACTTGAGGTAGTGTCAAGTGCTTCAGTGAAAAGCAGTTGAAACTCCGTGTGCGACCTCCTCTCCTAAGCGACCACTTTCCTAAAATAGCAATATTTTCCAGTCAAATAACTATAGTCCAAACCTCTCGTAAACGACCGCGACCACTTTCAAAACTGATGATTTGAATTTTGCTATTGTTTTAAACCCCTGGTGAGCGACCACTCGCTCATATTTCGGTACCACCATAGACGAAACTCCAACACAACGAAAATCTTGTCCCTTGCATCAAAACATCTATATGATAACACAGTTTTCGCTGATACGTGCTTTATATATTACAATAACTACAGGTTCTTATGATGCAGAGTTAAGACCCCTTGTGGTTTGACTTCTCGTAAGCGACCACCTTAGCTTTGCTTAGCTTTGGTTCGACTGTAGAAGGATTTCTCCCACCGTGAAAAAATCATATCCCGACGTTTAACCGCGGTCAAACGAGAGAAATTTGCAAAAGTTAAGAAAAGACTTGAAAGCTAAGGTTGTCATTTTCACTCTTTAAAGTTTAATGTATTGCCAATACACTGCCAATTTACCAAACGTTTTGAAAGTTTACCAAAAAAGTTCTAAGCGTTTAAAAACTGTGAACTGCAGAATTGTCGGCGCCATGTGCAAACATAATTTTGATCAGGCGCAAAGAGTTTTGGTCAGTTTTTAACGGAAAAAAGCTCATTATTTTGAGAAAAATTAAAAAATAGTAACGTCAACTATTTTGTTTATTCATCCTTGCCCATATTTCCATTTAATATTAAATGAAATCCCACCAGATAAAACGAAAAACGCCTCGGACGTTTGACCGCGGTGGATCCCGACGCAGGCGAAGATATCAATTTTATATTCACTGTGAAGCGTCAGTAATTGTCAAACGAACGAAAAGGTGTTCGTCTACAAAGTCTATCAATTACAATATTAAAACGTATAATCAGTCATTCTACACTAGAAGTGTTAGCTATTGGAATAGAATCTTAGAAAGCATCTTTATAAGGGCCGCAGGTAACCAGCAGGGATTTTGGAGCCTGATTTAGGAGCTTAAACTAGCCCGACCTCCCAGCTAGTAATCCTCAATTTTAGGGTTGCTGTTTTGGGGGAAAAAAAGATACGTTATCGGAACTTCCTCGGAAATATTCGGACAGCTTCGGTAATTTTCGGAACATTTCGGAAAATGATTGGAAACGTACGTTCAACCTTTTTTCGAATTTCGGAAAATCTTAGGAAAATTACCATAAGGAGGAAATCTTATATTGTAAACAAAATATGCATGGTTGCTTGGAGATATAAAATTTCTCTTCTCGTGTTCAACCATATCTCACAAGTGAGTAGAACACTCGAAGAGAAATATCATATGTCCCCGCTCTCATCTATTATCTTCTATTTAGCATTGTAGTCAATCAGTTCATTACTCGTGCCGGTTAGGGTTAGGGCACGTACGGTATAAGTTAAGGTTTGACCTCCGTTTTTCTTTTTCTTTTTCTCCGTGTTTTCGTATCTACTTTTGTGCATCGCGTTAGATCTGGGTACGAGAATACGAACGCATGTACTACGAGAAAATTTTGAGCCTACGATACTTGGGATTTGGTGTGATGCAAGCAGAAGCGAAACAAATTTGGGTTTTATTGTTTGTTGCTGTTTACTCGTGCCGGATACGGCAACGAGGTGAGGTTTGCCACCCGTTTTTCTTTTTTCTTCTTCATGTTTTCGTCTCTCATTTGTGCATCGCATTAAATCTGGGTAGGAGAATACCCACGCATGCGAGCAGAAGCGAAACTAATTTTGGTTTTATTTGCCTGTTGCTGTTTTAGGTCCCCGCGAGTAACGCACATTACCGGCACGAGTATAGGCTACGCTTAGCCTCTTGTTGATTTATCTATTGTTTATTTGCACTACAGTTAAATCCTGGCCAAGTTGGCTTCTATCGAGTACAGTATTCATCTGCCATGTTGGAAGTTCTTCTACCAGCTATTAAAGACAACAGTCTTCCACCAAGAGACAGGCTGGGACTTCAAAGTGATCTTTTTGCTCTGGTATGTATAACGTGACCCGTTTTGCAATAGCTTGCTTCAAGTAAGAAACTTTATGCAAGTGTCTGAGCATTTAGCTCAGGGCTAATCTAATATGCGGCTTGCAGTAAGAGGTCATGTGACCCTTGCCCTTTTAAAACGACAAGTTATAAGAACAAAGGTACCGCAAATGGAAAGAGCATACTAAAGTTAGGTTAATGACTAATTTTGATGATAATATCTCTACAATATACGATTTTAAAGCAGGATTAAAACGGATTTGTATGTATGTTATCTTGAACTCACCCGTTTCCTGTAGAGCACACAAACCTTCGAACCCTCCCCTCTCCTAGGCGTTTTGCTTTACCAACCCCCCACCGCTCTGATCCAAATCCCTACCCTCGTTCAACGCTTTGCATATCCACTAGTTAAAAAGGACAACACAATAGGTACGGTTACACGGGGCACTTTTGTAAATGACCTTTCACCACGGCTAACTCTATTAATTTTAGTGAGTGTGACCGATATTTCCCGAGGTAAATTTCCCGTGGTAAATATCCATGGATACATAAAAAAGATCACACGAAGCGCCCATGACATTTAACGAGGTAAATTGCAATGGTGTTTTGATGCCCAAGGTACAAGAGCCAATCACGATGCTCCGTTTGACATCAACACGTTACCGCAAAGGAAAAGTGATTCACTGAATTGCGTGACATTTATTTACCTTGGCAAATCACAAATCGCGTGTAACCGCTGGTTAACACGGTATACTAAACCTAAGTGTGATGCACCGCAGGATGATCTACCATGGGAAATGCTATTAATGTGTGTGTAACCGCACCTAATAGCGAACCAAACAAAGCAACAGTGGGATTTATAACATTTCTTCGTCTTCCCTTTGTTTTAGATTATAGTAATTTTAACTAATTTTAACTAATGAGTATGAGAAAAAAGAATCGAATAAGAAACAAATATATACCACAGCTTTTACAAACTAAGGCGGTTTATTTTTTTGCCTATTTATGTTACAGGCAGAAGCCGGTCTTGTTCCCACTACAGATTTCCTTAAACTTGCCGAACAGTTTACAAACGAGGATAACTTCACAGTGTGGAATGACTTGACACACAACATCAGCAAACTGGACAAGTTATTGCAGAACACTGGCTTCCACTCGAGCTTCGAGGCCTTCTGTGTGAAGCTTTATCGGAGAATTGCAAGTAAACTTGGATGGGACCCAAAGGACGGCGAAAGTAAGTATACTGCGACAACGTTTTGTTTTTATGTAGACATCTAGAGAAATTTGGATTTGAAATACGGCACTTCTCAAAGAGTTAAAGCTGAATTACAGTCCGTACTGCGCAATCTCGGGATTTGTTTTGAATTTGTTGATATGTTACACTTCGGTAATAGCATACATGGAGTAAATGGGAGTAAACCGTCAGTCCGCCATTACGGCCGTTGTGTTTACGAATGCTCGATGAGCTGAAACATCTGTTTGGGAAAACTTTGGGGTTCTTTTACTTATTATTATTGTTTGGCAAGGATATCTGACTTTAATAATGAAGGAAAAGGTAAGTTTGTCCGGTAATTTTCATTTTCGCTAGTAAACGTTCCTTGTTTGTGAGTCTCACAAACATTGCCGAGCTGAGATTGCACAGTACGGACTGTAATTCATCTTTAATGACACCATTTTGGAGGCCTCACTAAGGGTCCATGTTTGAATCGAAAATGATGGTTTGACCACTATCAAAATTATATTATTCTGATACCTTTAATTTATGTATGCACATTCGCTTTCTCCACATTTTCTATCCGTTGAAGACAACAGGATGGTTGTCGAAAGCTTACAGTTTTTAAAACTTTTAACCAGAGAACGTTTTTTTCACTTTTAAATTATTACGAATCCTGGTTACGGATCTTCGATCTTCTTACCTTTTAGGGTATTAAGACAGAAAAATATACTGGCAGGAAAAAGTTTCTGTAATGCTATAAATGGTTTCGTTTTTTAGAGTTTTCTTTAGTGAAATGTCACCTCAAACTTCCGTAACATCTGAACACTTAACGTCTTTTGTTTTCGAAGGGATACTTAAATGTCGTTTTCGGTACGAAATAAGGTCAGCTAAGATTTTCGGAAAGGAGAAAGCAGCTAATATATACAGAAAGGCTTGGCCTAACAGCGGAGCCTCTGGACAGAAACGATGACGAAAAGCTTAACTAATATATACAGAAAGGCTTGGCCTAACAGCGGAGCCTCTGGACAGAAACGATGACGAAAAGCTTAACTAATATATACAGAAAGGCTTGGCCTAACAGCGGAGCCTCTGGACAGAAACGATGATGATAAGCTTAACTAATATATACAGAAAGGCTTGGCCTAACAGCGGAGCCTCTGGACAGAAACGATGACGAAAAGCTTAACTAATATATACAGAAAGGCTTGGCCTAACAGCGGAGCCTCTGGACAGAAACGATGATGATAAGCTTAACTAATATATACAGAAAGGCTTGGCCTAACAGCGGAGCCTCTGGACAGAAACGATGATGATAAGCTTAACTAATATATACAGAAAGGCTTGGCCTAACAGCGGAGCCTCTGGACAGAAACGATGACGAAAAGCTTAACTAATATATACAGAAAGGCTTGGCCTAACAGCGGAGCCTCTGGACAGAAACGATGATGATAAGCTTAACTAATATATACAGAAAGGCTTGGCCTAACAGCGGAGCCTCTGGACAGAAACGATGACGAAAAGCTTAACTAATATATACAGAAAGGCTTGGCCTAACAGCGGAGCCTCTGGACAGAAACGATGATGATAAGCTTAACTAATATATACAGAAAGGCTTGGCCTAACAGCGGAGCCTCTGGACAGAAACGATGATGATAAGCTTAACTAATATATACAGAAAGGCTTGGCCTAACAGCGGAGCCTCTGGACAGAAACGATGATGATAAGCTTAACTAATATATACAGAAAGGCTTGGCCTAACAGCGGAGCCTCTGGACAGAAACGATGATGATAAGCTTAACTAATATATACAGAAAGGCTTGGCCTAACAACGGATCCTCTGGACAGAAACGATGATGATAAGCTTAACTTAGGTGAAAGGTGGGAAGCAATTTTCGGAAAAGAGACTGAAGCAGCTATTAAATTCGAACATAGTTCGTCTCCTCTACGAACTATGATTCGGAGGAGAAAATTGCTCTCCCTGAGATATTCAGCTAAAACAAGAACGAAAAGCGCAAACTGTATTGGCTATCACATAGTATACTTTAAAAGCAGTGTAACGCCATTACAATTGTTTTCCTAAACATTCCTCGTCAGGTGCTCCCAGAATGTTTAGCATTTTAATTCCCCACTCCAGAAACCATGGAAACCGGGTCCTAGCTTCGAGTACTATGATTTCTCTGGGATCGTCTGGGGAGACAAAAATCAGGGCGGCAGTTCATTGTTAAGGGTCACAACAACAGCTCTCGTTGTTTAAGGTTCCTAGACTTCCTATTTTGTTCTTACATTTCACTTAGGTCACCTAGATGCTCTTCTGAGAGGCTTAGCTCTCGGCGTCATGGGCCGCAGTGATACCACCACTCTGGCTGAGGCTCGTGAAAGATTTGATGCCCACTGCAAAGGTGAATCCACGATTCCTGCGGATCTGCAGTCAGCAGTATACAGCACAGTTATGAAGCATGGTGATGGTAGCACGCTGGAGGACATTATAAAACTGTTCAGAGAAGCTGATTTAGATGAAGAGAAGGTTCGATTGATGAGAAGCATGGGAGCTGTATCACAACCTGAGCTGATCAAGAAAGTCTTGGAATTTTCATTGTCGGTGAGTCTAGCCAGAGAGGCTACCCAATATTCCGAACTGGTCTCCCGGACCACTTTGTTAACCGTTTCGTTTTCGGGGAGGTAGAAATTCCTGGACAAGGGTTGTGCCTAAATCATACCGTCCAGAATGACGTCGGACACCTTATTGAGACTTATATAACGTAATGTCGACACGAAAATCTAAAATTCCCACTCAGGAATGAACCTGTGACCTCAGCTAGGCTTAGGCTTTCATAGTCTACCTCAGCTAGGCTTACATAGCCTACCGCACCACTGTACCACCTAGCTTCTCGGGTCGCTTAGTCCTAAATTTAACTATATAAACTGCTACCCCAACCTTAACTGAAAGCTAACCAGTTACTCCATTATATAAGTCTCAATAAGGTGTTCGACGTCCTTCTGGACGGTATGATTTGGGCTTGACCCTGGACAAGGCGCCAAAATACTCCAAAAATCCAGGCGTGTTTTGTCGCGTAAAACACTCTGCCAAGGGTGAAATGACTTCGTTTGGTTTGAACAACGGTTTCAGATTACCAGAAAGCAAACACGGCTACCAATCACTGCAAATAACCTCCGAAGATGCCATTTTATCTTGTGTCACGTGACAAAATACTCCACGATTCTTGCAGAATTTTGGCAGCCTTGTCCAGCGGTTTCTTCGCCCACCCCGCCCAGGTACTTCATGTATCACTTATTGTAATGTATTTAGATATATGGCAGTGTAATTTAGGGTCGGATTACAGTATCTAGGGTTGAAGCACTGATTTTAGTATTTAGGTTTAAGCACTGATTCCAGTATTTCCACAACCTCATTCCCAGGGTCTCTCTTCTTCCCGCCCCCTGGAGCGAGAGAGAGAAAGACCCTGGCACAGGCTGGTCACGTGTCTCCCAGAATCTGGGAGATTACAAAAGAAAACATTGAGGGAGGGGCTGCCAAGTCGGGAGTTTGGTTGTACTTAGCCTACCAGGGAACGGAGAATATTTGCATAAAAAATAACAGATTTGGTTTGTGTCTCCACGAAGTAAATGTACCCGCGAGACGCCAAATTGCAAAAAAGATTTATGTCACGTATAATTTAAATACGAGTTGCTGTGGGCTTTGCAAGTCTGTAGGAGATATCTCGCACTCCAAGAATTTGTTTGCGAAGAATAATCGAGCGCTGCTCGCAACTGCGGAAGAACTAATGTGAAAGATCGTTTTTCGCATCTTTTAGCCACGAAGAGTTCGTCTCGCTCGTCTCATCTAGCTCTAGATTGTCGCTGTCTTTGGTCTTCGGCCTTTCAGCCGCTTTGACTTTTCCCTCGTTATTTCCTCTGATGTTGTCGCTTATCAGAGAGTTCAACGGCGAAACGACGACAATAACGGGATGAATTGGCGAGACGGTCTGTGTCGATCAAGAGTTGATTTTGTCCAAGAAAAGCCCGGGTAAAAGATGGAAGATGATCGATCTTCCGTATACTGTTGGCAGTAAAGTCGCACTCGGGCCACGATGGTCCTCACGGCCGGAGCTTAACCCGGTTTCCGTAGCATGAAACAACTAGGAATATTGCTACTCCCCCCCTGGATGGGATGCTAGTCCATCGCAGGGTTACCCCCAGCATTATGTCGCCGGTGCCCATTTATACACCTGGGTGGAGAGAGACAGTGTGGAGTAAAGTTTCTTGTCTAAGGAAACAACACGACGGCAGAGACCAGGCTCGAACCACCTACCTTCAGGATGAAAGTCCGACGCGCTAACCACTAGACCACCGTGCCGCCCACACTGTAGTATATATTCCAGAGTAAATTACTTCCAGGCACTTGACCTGTTTTGGTTTGAGATTTATGTTCCAGTAGCTACGATCGCAAAGTGCAGGCTGCTAAAAAATAAAGCGGATTTCAACCGCCGAAGACAGCATCGTTTTGACGTTGACAAAAACTTTTGGTGACAAAATTTCCTGAAACAGGGACCCCTAATGGGGAATTTTTTATTCTGGGAGACACGTGACCAGCCTGTGCCAGGGTCTTTCTCTCTCTCGCTCCAGGTGACCGGAAGGAGAAGACCCTGGGAACGAGGTTGGTATTTCCAGTGTATCGAAAGGGTTAGTTCTTATATATGGTCTGGGCTAGCAGCATATTATCTTATATCCCCTAAAAATTACAATTTCCGGCAGCTAGTCCTCGGTGGTGTAGTGGATAGTGTACATGGAGCAGATCATACGGCCAGGGTTCGATTCCCTATTCTGCTGTTTTTATCTTCTTTTTCTACTAAAATAAAAACTAAGTGTTTAAATACAAAATAATAAGGGATACACCAAGTACATACCCACCCCGCCATGCCCGGCACGTTCGTTATGAATCGTCGGATTCCTATTTTCAATCTTCATTCCTTAAGCTAATTAGCAAAACGAACTAACATTTGTGTGTTTTGTCTTGCACTGTCTATTTTCAGAGTGAAGTTCGCTTCCAGGACTCCGTCGTGGTTATTGGCGGCGTCGGAAGCAGGTAAACTAACGATGCAGCGAGAAGTAGCAAGGTGTTGCGAGCGAGGGTTGAGTTCTAGTTAACCATTTTAACATTTCCTTTCTTTTTTTTTTTTTTAGTTTGGTTGGTCGTAATATGGCGTGGCAGTTCCTTCAGGAAAACTGGGACGAGCTGTTTAACCGCTATTCCTCAGGACTGTTGCTTTCCTATCTCGTGGAGGTAAAGGAATCGCTGCAAACTGCCCTTTTTGGTCAATGATTGAAAACAGTTAACAACATGCGTGCTTGTTGTAAGCATAAACCACGTATAGCAGAAAGATTGAAATTGGAAATAGAAATTTCGATTTTATAAAACCCAGGCTAAACGTTCCAACATTGATTGGTGGCCAGCATTTGTCGGTCCAACAATGTTGGTTTGTTTAGCACTCCATTTGCACTCCATGGGAGATGTTGGACCAACATTACTTGTTGGTGGCATGTTTGTGCCTGCGTCCTGTTGATTTCGTGTTGGATGTCATTTAGCCGCGTGTCAAACATGTCGGCCAACATTTGTCCAACATGCTGGGAAACATTTGCCAACATGTTGACCAAAATTTGTCCAACATGTTAGCCCACATTTGTCCAACACGTTGGCCAACATTTGTCTAACATGTTGGCCAACATGTTGAGCAGCATTTGTCCAACACTTTGGCCAAAATTTGTCTAACATGTTGGCCCACATTTGGAGATGTTGGACCAACATTACTTGTTGGTGGCATGTTTGCCTCATGTTGATTTCATGTTGAATGTCGTTTAGTTGCGTGTCAAACATGTGGGCTGACGTTAGCCAACATTTGCCCAACATGCTGGCCAGCATTTGCCAACATGTTGACCAAAACGTGTCCAACATGTTAGCCCACATTTGTCCAACACGTTGGCCAACATTTTTCTAACATGTTGACCAACATGTTGACCTTTAGCTCAGACTTAATTTCAAATAATGTGATTTGAATACTTGCTACAGTGCTGGGGTGTTGTCAAATAACGAGAAAGATTACTTCCCGTTTTAAAGAAAAAGAGTTTTTATCCTCTATGGTCCTGGCGAAATTTTATTACTGAATAATTAGAGAAAATCTTGTCCATTATAATGTTAGTGTAACACTTGAGGGATGTGTCCGTCTCCTTGTCCACATTAAATGCGTTTTTGCTTGAAAACGCACATCTTTTTACGCTTGTTCGCCTTCACTAATACGGCGTTTTTGTCCAACGAAAATGGATCGTTTTGAAAACAAGCTTGAGGGTGGATGAATCTGCCAACACCGGCTATGTTTTTTAGTGTGGACGTGGAAAACGTTTTTTTGAAAACGCTGACGTCACTACAAAGTCGCAGTAATAAAACAGATTCGAGGGGAGGGGTTAATCGAGAGGGCGATTATTTCACATATTACTCGCTGGAAGTGCTAATGTGCTAATTAGAGAGCTCCAAGAAGAAAAGGAAAGAGTCAAATACATGAAAACTATATGAAACTTGTGGTTTTGTAACTTTTCTGTAATTGTAACGATTAAATCAAAGCTTGTTTCCCTTAATACAAGAAGTAAGTTTTTTTAACCTGTCTGGGAGGAGATGAAAGAAACGGGAGGGGATGGGGGGTGATTAATCGAGAGAGGCGTTTATTTCAAATATTTCCATAAAAATGAGGGCGATTATTTTAGGGGGCGATGAATCGAGGAAATACGGTATTTGTTTCTTTGTTCTTTTGCTGGCTTATTTTCCTAAAGAAAATATTTTGGTTGTTGTTTTTTTTTCCAAGGTCACCACAAATTCTTTTGCAACTGAGGAAAGATTCAAGGAAATTGAGGTATAGTATATAGTATATTAATATATGGGATTCCTATTATTTTGTGCCTATTTGCTGTATTTGATAGTTGCTGGTGAAAAAGATGGGAACAAAATAACAAATTTTTGTCGTAGCACCACTTTAACCTTGACCATTGAAATGAAAGCTACTGAGCAGTACTTTCCTGTGGTACTGTTTATTGTGCTGTACAAGGTGGTTATAACGCTTTCGTCTGTGGATGAAATCCTAAAGTGTGACCATTCAAATGAAAGCTATTGAGCAGTACTTTCCTGTGGGGCTGTTTATTATGCTGTTCAAGGTGATTATAACTTTTGAGTCTGTGTCATGGATGCACGAACTTATTCGATTGAAAGATATTGTGCAGTACAAGATTGTTCAAACTTATGAGTGAGTGCGTGGATGAATTTCTAAAATGTGGCATTCAAATGAAAGCTACTGAGCAGTACTTTCCTGTGGTGCTGTTTATTATGCTGTACAAGGTGGTTCTAACTTTTGAGTTTGTGGATCAAAACCTAAAGTGTGACCATTCAAATGAAAGTTACTGAGAAGTACTTTCCTGTGGTACTGTTTATTATGCTGTACAAGGTGGTTCTTAATCTAACTTTTGAGTCTGTGGATGAAATCCTAAAGTGTGACCTTTCAAATGAAAGCTACTGAGCAGTACTTTCCTGTGGTGCTGTTTATTATGCTGTACAATGTGGTTCTAACTTTTGAATCTGTGGATCAAATCCAATAGTGTGACCATTCAGATGAAAACTGTCGAGCAGTATATTGCTATGATGCCGCGTTTTACGCCGTGACTCAGTTCGTAAGAAATCTAGATCTTTTTTGTAATAACAAATGTTTTTTTTATATTTTTTTTTTTTTTAATAAAATGGTCGATTCAGTCAATGTTTTTTGTTAATGGTTTGAACTCAGTGGTATCAATAGTCTGTCGAGTGTGATCGTCCGGGTGAGTGTAGTTCTGAAAAGAACTTTTGTTGCTGACATTGACTTGTTAACAACAACAGTTCTTTTGAGCACTATAATAACCCAGAGGATCGCACTCGACAAACTACTTTTTTGATTTTTTTTGTTTGTTTGTTTACAAAAGTAATGTGATGGAATAAAGAAGTACTATACAGTGTATTCTGCTTCGCTTAATCCATGGATTTTTTTGTTCTGTAGGATTTCTTTTCTAAGCACGCTGTTCCAAACGCCGAGCGAACTATCCAGCAATCACTGGAAAAAATACGCCTAAATGTCACGTGGCTATCACGTGATGCTGACGATGTTAAAGCTTGGCTTGTAGACAAGGGGTATTAATTTCGCGCTCTTGTGCGTAAGAATAGCTGTGGCACCCTTACTTCAAATTATTGAATTATTGTTATGTCGAATTAGGTAGGTAGTTTAGATAAAAGTTGAAACGTGTAACCGCAGCTATTGTGGGTGTGTTTATTAATATCTCCTGTTTGTTTGATCTGAGAATAACCTAACTGAAATAGGGAGGGGGTGGGGTATCTTTTTTCTTTTTGTCCATGTGCTAAACAACATTTATCCGTTAAAACCTCTGAAGTTGGCAGTGAAAAAAAAAGTCACAGACCGGCATGGACGCAGAATAATTTTGTTGCACAATTTTTATGCCAAAATGAAGTGATATTGTACTATGAGATACTTTCAGTAAATCTTCTTGAACTTTTTCAACAATTTAACTCCTGTATGCTTTAAAAAGGCGAGATTTTTAAGAAATGCTACAAAACTAGAATACTACATATCGACTGGAAAAAGAGTTAAGCTGATATTAATAGTCTGGAGAGATCTTGACTTCCTTTGATTTTGGAAAAAAGTTCTGTTTTCGTCTTTACAACAACAAACAACACTGGACCACAAGCATTATTTGATAACTTTAATATAGTTTAATCTTTGTCTTATAATTTCCTATCTAGTTATTATAACAGAGTTATAAAATAGGAATTAATAAAGTGCATTTTAAATACGCTTCACATTTAATATTTTATTCTTAAACACGTTTAGTTTATTTTCTTCTTTATCACAAGAAGAATGTTATTGATTTAATATTATAAAGTAATAAAGTAACATGAACTGTTATAAAAGAAATAAAAAACTCATAACTCATCATCTCCAATCCAGTTTCTTTCGTTTTATTGCTTTTAAAATTAGATGGATGAAACTACATTATGTAATCAAACTATTTCAAAAATATTTTATTTTAAAACTGAGATAAATTAAGTGGTGTAAAACCAAAGAACCGAGAAGTTCAGCCCAATGTTTCGAAATAAGAGTAAACAGAACGCTGAAAACAAATCCCTTAATAGGGAATATAAAGGCATACACTGAATACCAAATATGTTAAATGTTATGTGTTTGCAAGAGTTGCAAATATCATGGTTCACATGTTTATTAATAGACCCCTTTAGCTCGTATGTTTTGTTTTCCCAATGTAGATCATGTGGCCCCAGAGAACTGTTTCTTATAAATTTTGTTTTCTTCACGTGCTTAGGTATGCATAATGTATGAAAAGACGAAGGACAAATTCCCTTGAGATCATCACATGACCTACATTAGGAAAACAAAACATACAAGCTAAAGAGGTCTATTAACCCTTTAAACCCAAAGAGTGATCGGCATCAAATTTCTCCTTGTAATATCAATGCCTTATCAATTAAAAAGGTCATGAGAATTAAGGACATGATCACACAAGATAAATTCTCTTGATATCTAAACAATTTCTTCCCACTACGTCTCTAAGAAATGTATAGGGACAAGAAATGAGAATATAAATTTTGATATTAGGGGTCAAAGGCTTCAATGAGCCGATTCGTGAATACGAAACGTTTATACTCTCCCCTCTCCAAGGCGTTTTCCTCCACCGAGCCCTCACTCCTTGCGTCTTACTCCCCATCCTCCCTTCTCTGCAACACTGACCCCATAGAAAGTCAGGTAACCATTACATTTCGTGGGCTCAATGTTAACAGCCGATCGACCGAGTTTAAATTTGCATATTTTGCCCCACCACTCTAACTCCTTTAACACTTAGGGTATTCACGAAAATACGGCCATGCCGTTCAACGCGCTGGCCCTTGGGCATCATTTGATTTTACTTTAGACACAACAGCGAAACTTATCCAACCTTAGCCACGTTGCAGTCTGCGAATACGGCCCCCAATAATTCATGCGGATCCTGGGGGTGGGGGTTCGGAGTGGTCGCACGGCAGCCCCCTCCGAGGACATACTCCTGCCTCACCTTCCCAGGCCTAGGGACTTTTGGATCTTCCTTCTCGTACTCACAGCCCTCTTTTTAAGAAAATCTTGGATCCGACCCCGTTAAACATTAGGGGTGGCGAATGGTAAATCCGAGACTCGCCGAGACGCCGAGACCCTTGTTTCAAAACCGAGACCGCGACCGCAGCTACGTTATAAAATCCGAGCCCGAGACCCAATGCGGGAAAAAACCGAGCCCGAGACTCGGTGCTAAAAATATCCGATTCACCTATCAAACAATAAACAAGGATGAAGAATGAGAATGCTTGACAAAAGTATTCGAGACTCCGAGATCTTGAGGAAAAAAATCCGAGACTCCGAGACAGAAAAAGCACCAGCCAAACGAGACTTTGAGACTTAACCAAAAACGGCCGAGATTTCGAGACCGGACTAAAATTTTCCGAGACCCACAATTTTGAAAGTACCATTCGCCACCCCTAACATTCTTTATTTGATGCAAGATGAGTTGATTTACGTACGGATCTGCGAACAGTGAGCCCTAATAATTTTCCGTAAAATAAAGGATTCTAGTTTAGATTGATGCCATTAGATGTTCTAACAATAACATGCAGATAATATCATTTTCTTTTACTGAAGTTGTATATCGTTAACATATCATTATCTAACGTCGGGCTCGTTTTGACCTTTTCTGTGTGTGACTAACAAATGAAAACTATTGAGCAGTACGTACTTTCCTATGGTACTGTTTGTTATGGTGTACAAGTTAGTTCTAACTTTTGTGTCTAAGAATGAAATCCTAAAGTGTGACCATTCAAACCGGATAGACTGCTAACAGTCTCTTATGTTTTTAGTACTAATTAAAAGAAAGTAAGAAACTGCTTGCAGTCTATTCAAACGAAAGCCATTGAGCAGTACTTAACTCTGGTATCATGTTGTACACTGGTGGCTCTAACTTTTGAGTCTGGATGAAATCCAAAAGTGTGACCGCGCAGATAAAAGCTACTGAGCAGTACTTTCCTATGGTGCTGTTTATTAGTATGCTATACAGGTAGCTCTAACTTTTGGGTCTGTGGATGAAATATTTAAGTATGCCCATTTAATGAAGGCTGTTTTGCTTTAATTTGCAGAAGTGCCCTTTGTTTTTGAAAAATACTATAAATGTGATTATTTTTGACAATGAAAGGATTAAGGATGGTTGAATTAATATTTTGTTATCTCTAGTTTCCTAACATTTACTGCCAATTCTTACTCTGAATGATGTTGTATCGCCAGAATTATTTCTTTGTACGCTGCTACCCTGTGACGAAATATCCAGATATAAGCGTTGTATAGGATTTTTTAGGTAACGGTACAAGGACACTATCATGGGACCCGGTTTCACTCTGGTCTTGATATCGGTATTCGGGTCTGCTACATTGCTCTGTAAAGAAAATAACAATGGTATTACAACATTTCTGCTTTTTAGAAGACTCGCTGTTAATACATATTGATTTAAATATTATGTATACAGCTCTGTAATTTACAGTACAAATAAACGTTGTTGTATTGAACAATCTCGCTCCTAGTGCCGTCTCCGCATCAAAGTGGCGTGCCGGGCGTAGAACCCCCAGGAAATGGCTGCCAACGTACGCCAAAAATCCTGGCGTATTTCGACGCGTAGAACATTAATTTCCCGAGGGATCAGTCATTAATTTCCCGAGGGATCAGTCATTGAAGTGCCCCTGTGATCAAAGTTTTGATTTTCATTTTTTTACATTTTCGTGTACAATTAGACTTTCTTACTCATCTTGCCAAATTTCAATTCATTACGAACATCAAAAGTCATTTTATTTTAACATTTATTTTCGAAAATTTACGGCCGCCATTGTCAGAACAAATTGACGTTAAATTGTTGGAAGTAAAGTCGAAATTTAAATTTTTTAAAAGAAAAGGTGCAAATGTAATTTTAGTGTACAAATAAAATGGATATAAATATCGCCTATTTTCGCTTTTAAATTTCCCGCGCGCCGCCATTTTGAATATTTATGATGTGTTACGGTTGCCGCTATTGTTAAGAATCGAAGTTCTTTTGTATGCAACAATAAGACAACCGTAACACGTCATAAATATTCAAAATGGCGGCGCGCGGGAAATTTAAAAGCGAAAACAGGTGATATTCGTATCCTTTTTTTGTACACTAAAATTATATTTGCACCTGCTTTTTATAAATTTTTAATTTAGACTTTATTTCCAACAATTCAACGTCAATTTGGTTTAACAATGGAGGTTGCCTTTGATCAACCTTTTTCCAAGGGTTGGTTGCGAATGGGAGAAAGTGACGTCAAAGACTCAAACATACCTCACGGGTTGAAATTATAATAACAATAAGTATTGAAAATCACGCGAAAAGCAACAAAAACTTTGGACTTGTTCTTCGTGCAATTTTCTATGCTGATTGTTATTCTAATTTCAACCCGTGAGGAATGTTTGAGTCTTTGACGTCACTTTCTCCCATTCGCAACCAAATCTTGGAACAAGGTTGATTAATGGCGGCCGTAAATTCTCGAAAATAAATGTTAAAATAAAATGACTTCTGATGTTCCTATTAAAAATGGATTGAAATTTGGCAAGATGAGTAAGAAAGTCTAATAGTACACGAAAATGTAAAAAAATGAAAATCAAAAATTTGATCATAGCATAGGGGCACTTTAAGAGATTTGTTGTATAGAAACACAAGGTATCATAACTATGCCACCTTTTGACACGGTCTGATCACGTGCGCTAGCTTGCAACAGTGCACTGTTACCCTCTGACGTCAAAAATGTTGCCCGCTCATGTTTTTGTTAGATGCCATGTGACCATGAATCAACCAATGTACGCGAGCGTTGTTTCGTTTGAATAATGGTATCAGATTGCCAGAGAACATACACTGCAAATAACCTCCGAAAGCGTCATTTCATTGCGAAGCTTGTTAACGACTTCAATTTTATTTGTTACGTTTTTCAAGCATTACAGTATTTCTACCGCCGCTCGCAGATAGCAAGGCGGGTAGTCCAGCACCTGTCCAAACGATGTCTGCGATTCGCTAAGAAAACAATAGATTTGTCCCGCTGGGATAGGGATTAGGGATAGGGGCATTGTTCAAGTGATATATCAATTGTATCGTTCGCCAATCACAGACATCGTTTGGACAGCTACGGGGTCGCGCAGCAAGGTGTGTGTCGAGACGGTAACAAAACAGTAAAAAATACAGGGGAAAAATACAGGGAAGTGCAGACAACACGAAAAAATAAATAAAAGATGTCGAAGACACAGAAAAATATAAATATTTACATAAGGAGTTAAGTATTTTTTCTGAATAAAAACTAATAAAATCTATAAATCTAAATCTGATATAGGTACAGTATCCAGCCAAAAACGAAATTTTTCTCTCTTATAAATTTCCATGTTACATCGCCAAATGCCACCAAAAATACAATTAAATTGGACAAAAAGATTCTACAGAGCAAAACAGAAGCAGTTGTTTGGAAATAAAGTGCAGGATTACAAGGATTGAAGCGGATTACACTTCATCAAATTTGATTTCGTGGCAGGCGGTCAAGAAATCAAAGTTGCCATTCTGGTAGAATTTTGAGGGTTTTCAGCCTTTATTTTGTCACTTCAAGTCATATTTCTTTGCGTTCATCACGTTTTTTCTTCCCATTTTCCGTAATCATGAAAACATGATATGTCAGCCGGACACTCTCCCTTAAAACAATTTTTATCAACGTGGCTTACCGTCATGTAAACGTGCCCAGAAGCGTTGATGGCGAGGTACCACCCAGTCTTACTTTTCATGAAGTTTTTCCCTGCGGTCTTTCCAACTAAAAATACTCCTGGAACAAAAAACAACAAGTAAAATAAGAAAATATATGTTAGTTTAACATAATGGTTTTCGCGCTCTGTGATTTTAAGTCATTCATTTATTGGCTACTGAAACTCAGGATAATTTGCTATGCACCTCCACTTCGGTGAATAATTGTTAATTATACCATTGTCAAAGTATTAACCGCGAAGAAGCGGATTGGCAACACTGTACATAGAAGACTGAAAGTAGCATTACAAAATGCAAATCAACAACTTAAAAATTATATAAACACATTAAATAAAGTATGTATATATGTATGTATGTATGTAATTCGTATTTAGTACGATGCTTTCTCCACGTAAATTCGTATCATATAGCTAATGAAACAAAATTTAAACAATGATGTCTGCAAATTTTCGTCTATATCGCAGCCTTCTACGTCAGCTCCAGCCTCCTCCCGAGCCAACTCTTTGGACCGAGTAAAAGGCTAAATGAGGGACTGGTAAAGAGGACGAATATTCGACCAACCACCCCCTCCCCACCTATTTTGTTTTTGACCTTTTGTCTCAGACCCCAAGGGAAAAAGGAGGAGGCTATGTCAGTTCCTTGCAACAGACCCACCATTGGTGTTACATTTCGTTAAGCTCGTTGTCCCGGTAACAGTGTGTCCTGGCCCTTCAATCAGGTAATATCCTGCTTTGTTTCTGAATGATCTTTCTTGCGCCTTAAAATAAAAATAATAGAAGATATTATTTTCTTTAATTTATAATCAGCAAACAGAAATGTTTTCGGTTTAAAACGTTTAAAGTGATACTACGTCGAAAATGTTTGACTTTCTTAATCCGCACGCATGGCAGTTCGTAAATTCACGCCAGCAATTATTCTAGAAAGCGGTCACATGTCAACTTATCAGATCTTGGACAAAACTTCTGAGGGAAAGAAACTATAGGTTGTTTTCACGTTATGTCACGGCGGAGTCACTGAGCTTGTTTGGAAAGGTACAGTCTCTCCCCACGGCGGCCATGTTGGTGCACACCTACAAAAGAATTTTAATGAACTTCTTTTGTTATGTGCACCAACATGGCCGCCACGGCCTTGTCATTTGAGTCCCAGAGGACTGAAGGTCATGTGAGCGAAAACCATCTGTTGAATATGAATATGAAGGTTTTTGAGAATTCCTCGCTGTAAAATTCACTTTCAAGTTCGTTGGGAAGCGATGCAGAGGACAATGTGGAGTTTGAAAACAATACGGGCAATTGACTTTTCATGAGAAGATAAAATATATTTTAAAATGTCACGACGCATGAAGTCAAAAAAAAAAGAAAATAAGTCACAAAATTTCCAAAACATTAAATAATTAAACAACTTTTATTTATTAAGTTGTTGACCGAGAAAACTCTCAAATGTTATTTGTCATTGTTAATTTGCATGTTTACGATGGAGTGGTTTATTGACAACGAAGGATGAGTTTTGTCAAGCCAGAGCTCTTTACAGAACACAAAGTAGGCAAAAATTTTTTACAAAAGTATTGTGCATAAATTCAAAGCATTCTTATCAGTATACTTACAGAATTTGGGTTTCTTTTGTTGTTTGTGATAGAAGGGAGTCCATACTCGCCGTCAATCTCCTCATCATAATCAACGTCATTCAAATCGTCTTCATCGTCGAATTCTTTAAGTTCGTCAGAAGGCGATGTACGACCATATGAAAGGCTTCGGAAATCGACGTCATCTTCGGAATTCCTCGGCGACCATTCGAATTCGGTATCGGTAAGTTCTCGATTTGGATGGCCACTCAAGTGGGCGATAGCGTATGAAAGGAAGCTCAAGACGAAAAGAATCTGCAGGTATGAAAACATAACAGTAACTTAAAGATATTATGACTCTAAAGGAAGGGTCGTTGAAGGACCGCCGAATTTTGTTACCACCGTCGAAACGGTAGAAATACATTGTATGCCGCACATGCAAAATTATCATTCCGTTTATATTGCAGAATTTGACAAGACAGTGTACCGCCGAAATCTCGAAATTTCGCTTGTCTATTAAAATGTCCGTGTTGTATTGCAAAATACCACCAAATATGCAACTACATAATTAATTAGTTAAAAATAATACTACAAAGCAACACAAAAGAAGAAGTTTGGGGATAATATGCACGGTTACAAGTATAGAAGTGGATTTCAGCTTATCAAATTTGATTTCGTGACAGGCGGTCATGAAATTAAAACTGTCATTCTGATAACATTTTGAGTTGTTTCGCCATAAGTTTGTCTTTTGGGTTTTTATTTATTTTGTTTCATCAACTTTGGCCATTATTTCTTCATATTTCATAATAATAGAGCAAGCTTAAAGGCCCACCTTCACCCAAAAGACGTTGCGGTCGTTTGTTTTTGTTTTGAAATGCTCCATTGTTCATACGCGTGATCTGATTGATTGCACACATTCAAGCGTGAAATTCGTGTTACACGAAATTCAGCACAGAAAGTGATCACGGCGCGCACAGCAAGGTCCTGGCCATAATCATGAATATACGATATATCAGGCGGGTTACTCTCCCTTCAAATAAAGTATAAAATACTTTGGCGTGATGGGAAACTATGGTCTTGTTAGGTGACAAGTAAATCAAAGTTAGAACGCTTTTTACTTGAGTGTCTTAAAACCAAAACCAAAGTCATGTCTCTTGCCAATCACAACAGACGCAGACAATCCAATGAACCAATCAGAACTCGAAGCAAATACATGTAGTCGGCGGAAAGCGCGGGAAAACACGCGAGCGCAACTCATCACAATTGGTTTGAGTTTTACTTCTGATTGGTTGAAAAGGTGGCGCGAGATATTTTAGCCAATCAAAAAGCTGAGCAATGCAAATCCAAAACAATCACGGAAAAGATGGAAAATGCAGTGAAAATCCACAGAGAAGCTCTTAATTTCACTTTTGCGGACCGGTTTTTGAGGTTAGAGGAAAAGCAGAGTAGCCCGAAAAAATATCGGATCGAGTAAGGGCAAAAACTTGCCATAAACGCGAACCTCAATTTGCCAATTTGTCACGGAGATGTCGTCATTTCCTCAAACTACCCACGTTAATTTTAAAGATAAATATCATCGCACAGCCCTACGTGGGATGGCTAAAAATATTTTTAGCCGCTATTCACGAGAAATTAGTTTTAATTATGGATTTTTTGCGCTCAAAATAATCTTCGAGAAGTCAGTTATCAAGAAAAGACAAAATGTTTGATTGACTTTGAGGTTTTCGGCGTTTTCATAGATTAAAATTTAACAAAAGACATTACAAGAAAAATAATGCGCAAACAAAGCGAAACATGACTGAACTTACGCGTGCAAAATTAAACAACTGGATAAGTTTTTACAACTGATCACATTAGAAGCGTAAAATAAAAACAACCGACAGGTTTCGTTTCACGTCTTGTGTTCAAGCAAAAATAATTTCCTTGAAACATTTCTGTAAAGAAAGAAATAGGTTCTTACCCATTTAAGCGAAGTTAACGTTGAGCTCATTTTGGAGTTGAATTTGCAAGTTCGGCGTCTATTCAGTAAGTCCGGTTTCAGTGGTGTATCATTCCTGTGACTGTTCTAAAATGAGAGGCATCTTTTATAGGCATGGTTTTATACGACAGAATACACGAATATACCTGCAGGTGTAATGTATTATTCCGGCCCATAAAATATCTTGAAAAGAACGTGGTTTCCATAAATGGTGCTCACTTATCAAACTGTCAGGCCATATTAATTTTTTACATCCTCTATTTCCGATTACCTACAATATGACAGTGATGAAAGCTGGTGTTATCTATTAGATTACACAATTTCCTTTTTTGTGCTCGGCCTCACGAAAACTGGCTGTGTCTGCCTACAGGTTTGAGGCACTCGATCCCCCAGATGTGTTTATCATTCGCTTTGATATGTCTTGCTGTTTTTCCTTAGACATAATATTTCACTCATATGTTAAACACAGTCTGTGGGGTTTTGAAATAGTGAAGTCTTAATTTTGAAATTAAATCAGTTAAAATAGGGAATATACTAAAAAAACTCCCTTTCACAGACATTTCCCACGAGCTGAGTATAAACAATGCATCTTTAAGATATAACTTAACTTCAATTGATTTTCAGCCCCTCAGATGCTTAATTTGCTATGTTCAGGAGGGAGGTCTTCAATTTTGAAATTAATTACGTTTTAACGTAACACAGATAAACTAAAAATAATAATCTACGGAACAAACTATAAATTGGTAGACGAAGGATAAAAAGGAACGTACATTTTTAAAGGGAAATGTTCTTTTTGCAGAAAAAGTATTTTCAGCAAATATCAGCACCGAATGATGCTTTAGGCTTTCACATTATGTCATACGGAATTTATTTCCTAAAATATTCAGTATTGGAAACGATATGGTATGCTCGCCACTACACGTGTTCCGGTACAGCTGTTAAGAGCCTTCATGAGTAGTTTATGATAATTACTAAATTTTGCGAGTCGCAAGCCACAGTAAAGCCATCATTCTCGCAGTTGAACTTACGAAACTCAAGTATCAAGATTAAGTCTTAGTTGTGCCGAGTAGAATCTTTTTATTGCTAAGTCACGCGCCAGAATGAACAAAAAAAAAAGAAAATCCTCAAAAGTCGTGCTGTAAAATATTGAATTATTACACTGACTTCCGATGCTTAATGATTTTAACACACTCAAAGTTAAACCACATTAAAGATCAAAGCAAAATTTAATTATGGGAGTGTGGCGTTAATAGCAGTGTTAATAGTGTGACCATAATGAATGTATAAAAGTGTTCATGAACTGCCGAAGTGAAATGAAATCAAGAAATGATCCTGCTAGCGATGAGAGTAATATGATAAGACAAATGCGAATAAGGGTTGAAAAAATGCGAACTTCGCGCTGCCGGAGCAATGTTCTAAAAACGGGTACGGAGTTATCAAAACTCATATTTTGGGAGCGAGAAATGAGTCCATATCCCGGGGTCCATATACACCCAAAATATACAAATATATCCTATATGAACTGTGGAAGTGGAATGAAATGAAGTAGTGATGCAAGTCAGTGCCTATCATATCAAAATATACAAAAGAAAAGAAAGGAATAAGCGAGCAATAAAAGCGAACCCAAAATGGTTTTTGTATTAACAGAAACCGAAACATTATGGCCCATTGGTGTGATAAACTATCATAAAATGTACTAGAACAGAACATGATTTGTTCCTCTTTCAAGAATTGGTTGATTTCGTTCTCTTGGGTTTTAGGATTATTATACTTCGCTTGTAAGTAAAATCACTCTAATGCAATGTTCTTTGCGAATAAAGACTGAATTTGTTTCAGGCCTTATTCATAATTTCATTAATTGTGCTCATTACTTTGAGGATCATTTATTTAATTCAGTTTTTAGAGTAATTGAACAAACAGCACTAAATGATGGAAGATTACTGACACATTTGATTAATGAACACGGTTTACTCCACAACGATAGCTTAAATGATCGGCTAGCACGGCTGTTGGCTTGATGAAATACTTATAATAAGTATGATTATCTAAATGAAAGTACTGCACTTACCAATTATATTGGTTACAAAAATGTTTTGTTTGCAATATGATATTCAAGAATATTCGATGAATATTTGATTATTCCATTTTTCGTCTAGTTCTATTCGATCATGATAACGCAATAATAAAACCTGTCTCGCCATTGATTAATATTATCTCCATATTTGTTCTTCCTGTCAGAGAGAAGCCATAATTTAGTCAGTTGACTTTCATGTACACTGTTTGAAATAATTAACGCCTTCAGAACATCAAGAAAATCCTTCCGAAGATTTCAGTAAAATTATTCAGTGTCGATCGCTTGGTTTCAATACGGCCTAAATGCTGCCGAATGTTTTCGAAATGGCTCGATATCTCACGGGAATTTTGACGCTTTTTGGATTAAATCTTCCCAAATTAAAACTAAGAGCCTTTGTCAAACGCAAAATCCTTATAGAACACTAAGAGGAAGATGTCGAGTGAATATCACAAGTTGTAATCCATTTCCATCCCTGCCATCAGCTGCAACCCAAGACATTTATTTTTACTCTGTTAGCACTAGTAGAGATATTTTAAACAAAATTGGGGTTTTCATTAATACAAATATGTCTTTTGAGCTTTTTAAAGGAACACAAAAAATGGTGACGCAACCCTTCCACTCATACAATTGTATTCCTATAATTAAAGTATGACTTCTCATTAATTAAATTAGTCAAAAATTTCATTAAATTTCGATGACGTGTTTAAAGGTTAATCCCTGACTCAAACATTAAGCCACTGCGGAAGTCCTAATTTTTGAGTCTGTGGATGAAACCTTAGAGCATGACTATTCAAATGAAAGCTATTGAGCAGTACTTTCCTGTGGTGCTGTTTATTATGCTGTACAAGGTGGTTCTAACTTTTGAGCTTGTGGATGAAATCCTAGTGTGGCCAATCAAATGAAAGCTACTAAGCAGCACTTTCCTGTGGTACTGTTTATTATGCTGTACAAGGTGGTTGTACCTTTTGAGTCTGTGGATGAAATCCTAAAGTGTAATCATTCAACAAAAAGCTATCGAGCAGTACTGTCCTGTGGCACTGTTTACTATGCTGTACAAGCTCTAACTTTTAAGTCGATGAATCCTTAAAGTGTGACCATTCAAATGAAAGCTATATCATGATTGCATGTGAAGTTGTGCAGGGTGAGTCTAATTTTCAAATCCTACTCAGAAAAATGTATGGCCATTTGAATGAAAGCTGATGAGCAGTACTGTTCTGTGGTGCTGTTTATTATGCTGTGCAAGATCATGGTTGTAACTTTGAAGTCCGTGGATGAACCCTAAAGTGCTTAGCAGTACTCTCCTGTGGTGCCGTTTATTATTATGCACAAGGTTGTGAGCTAATTTTTTTTTTGAATTTGTGGATAAAATCCTAGTACGACCATTCATTGGGCAGTGCTTTCCTATGGCAATGTTTATTATGTTGTGCAAGGTGGATCTAAGTATGTTGATGAAATCCTATAGTGCGATCATTCAAATAAAAGTTATTAAGAAGCACTTTCCTGTGGTGCTGTTTATTATGTTGTACAAGGTGATTCTAACTTTTGAGTCTGTGGATGAAATCCAAAAGTGTGACCATTTAAATGAAAGTTATTAAGAAGCACTTTCCTGTGATGTTGTTTATTATGCTGTGAAAGGTGGTTCTTATTGAGTCTGTAGTTGAAATCTAAAATACGACTATTCAAATGAAAGCAATTGAGCAGTACTTTCCCGTGGTGCTACAAGGTGGTTGTAACTTTATTGAATTTGTGGATGAAATCCTAAAGTGCGACTATTCAATTAAAGTAATTTCCTGTGGTGATGTTTATTATGCTGTGCAAGGTGGTTGTAACTTTAAAGTCTGCCGTGTGATAAAACCCTAAACTGCGAAAATTCAAATTAATGAAAGCTATTGAGCAGTACTTTCCTGTGGTACTGTTTACTATGCTGTACAAGGTGGTTCTAACTTTTGAGTCTGTGGATAAAATCCTAAAGTGTGACCATTCAAATGAAAGCTACTGAGCAGTACTTTCCTGTGGTGCTGTTTATTATGCTGTACAAGGTGGTTCTAACTTTTGAGTCTGTGGATAAAATCCTAAAGTGTGATACCCAAATGAAAGCTATTGAGCAGTACCTTTTTGTACTGTCTGTGGATCCAATTATAAACAAAAAGTAAAACTGTCCAATTCCCTTTTTTTCTTGAGCGGAAATTTTAAACTGCTTGTCAAATTCTTCTTTTCACTCTCGATGCTTAACATTTTAACATAAACGCAAAAACAATATCTTCCATCCAACACAGACTGTCTTTTGTGTTCAAAATAACGTTCTTAGCTGACATGTCAAAGAAAATTCAATTACCTGCTTTTTAACAAATGTAGTCAATCACTGTCAATGTACGATGATATTGGCATAGTCGGTTTCATTTCTTTCAGATCTAGGGTCTTCAACGCCGAATGTTTTATCCCCAAAAATGATTAATAAATGAATTTGTGTGGTTGCATGAAAACCGACAAATTCAACAAGAATATTACTTCCTCTTGTCGAGTCGTTGTTGAAATGACGCTCACAAATTGATATCAGTCTGTGATCAGGTTGATAAGTTGATAGCTGCCCCACAGGTATATATCAACCCTGGGATAATAGGCGCCACGCTTACTTTCTAAACAGCGATAATTATTTTTTTCCTGTTGACGATATTACATTCATCCCTTTTGTCTTTAATGTGAGCTCAAAGGCAGTGATATGTTAATTGCCGTACGCTATTTATAGTACAATGCGTATGAAAAGAGTTCTAATTTATCCTTATTCGTAAACCCAGAAAATAACCGCCGTCAAAAGTCACTCTATCGAAAAATTACTAACTAAAGCGTTAAGTTATAATTGGAAGCAATTAGAATTCCCCACCCTTCCTATTGTCTTGTCGAAAAAATCAAAACTTTTAAGGATAACAGCTTTGTTCAGAAACAGGTTTGCAATTCTCTACTTGTCCTTGGCAATTTGTGCATAGGGCAAATTTTAATGTGGGCGATTTTAATGTGGGGGAAGAAAAGGTGTAGTTACAGGAAGCTCTGTATTAGTAGCAAGTTTGCCAATATCCTTAAGTGGAAAATATAATTATTGGGATGTACGTGTTGTAGTTTTAAGATGCTCTTTTCAAATTTCCGTAACTTTTTTTAGATAACAATCTTATATGTTGACTCTTCTTTGGTAAAACTTTTCACGTCTGATGAAAGTTGATTTTTTAATAAAGTTAAAAGTTGGTTTAATATCAGTCGATGACATAGATGTGATTCAATTTATATTAACAAACTCAGAAGTTCTTATTTCTCTGTTTCACGAAATTTTTACAAGCTAGCAAAAACGGATTCTGGTGATAATCGAAAACGGACAAATTCGATATTAAGTTTCAAAGATGGGAAAATGTCCCGTTACAAAGCGAAAGCCTTAAGCGAGAATACAAGTTTGCCTGGTCGAGTGGAGGGCCGCCTGCGGGAAGCCTGGCGCCGCGTCCACTGTTCACGTGATATCTAGAGTATTGTAAGAATGCAAATAAACTGCCGGTTAAAAGATTTTTGCCGTTATTTCCAAAATTTTTCTTCATCTTCCTTTTTTTAATACTACAGCTCAATGATGCGAAAAACTTTAAGTGACACAAACGTTATCTCTGCTGTTTCAATCGGAGTTAATTTCTTACCACTGTTTTTTTAATATGAACACCGAACCGTTTAATCGAAATGTTCAACGCACTTTTTAAACCGTTCATTGTAGCTTTAAATAAGTCTGACTAACTTAGTTCATGTTTCTGATAAGATTGTGTCACATCTATATTAAAGCCTTTTGTTACAAGAATCTAGCTATTCAGTGTTGTACTTGTACGATAGTAGTAGTACGATAGTATTCTAGCTTTAAATAAGTCTGACTAACTTAGTTCATGTTTCTGATAAGATTGTGTCACATCTATATTAAAGCCTTTTGTTACGAGAATCTTGCTATTCAGTGTTGTACTTGTACGATAGTAGTAGTACGATAGTATTCTAGCTTTAAATAAGTCTGACTAACTTAGTTCATGTTTCTGATAAGATTGTGTCACATCTATATTAAAGCCTTTTGTTACGAGAATCTAGCTATTCAGTGTTGTACTTGTACGATTGTAGAATAGTACCATTTAGACTCATTTTCATTAGTTTATTTTGCCATATACAAGTTCTACAACAACGAGCGATTTGCTTATTCCGAATCTTGCTTCAGATATAATCTGCTAAAAGACAAATCGTATTGCAGCAGTAACGTACAATATTGCCAGCTGCGACAAAGAGAAAACACGCTTTTAAGAACATCCTGTTATATCATTTTTAAATTTAGCTTGATAAAGAAACTTATAGGAAACTTAACAATGATCGTTGATTTTTTAACAGGACCGGTAAAAACTGAATACTGTACTTGCCAGTATGGGAAGCTATTGGCCCGGACGTTTGGTGTAGTGACACCAGATTTTAATATCACTAGGGTTTATCAGACATACAAATATGATCAAGTAACAGACGAAATGAAGCGTTCTCAATATTGTTGGCTGTATTTGTTACGTCATCCAATCAACACACAAATCATAATGGCTGCTTCGTTGTGTGGAAAGGCTGATCTCGCAAAACAACACCCTTTGTTAACTTAGTGGTTCTCGGGCCTGCTATACAGCGAAGATGTTTTTGTAAACATACACGAATACTCACACGTGAGACCGCTTTTCAGTTTAATTGCATGCTTGTGTTTTGCGAACTGATAAATGGCTGACGGGATTTCGACGGTATGTTTTCAGCCAGCTATTTCCAGGCGGTCTAAGCTTATATCGTTTTGAATTATAGCGATTTGCGTAATTATAAACCCATGGAATGAATTGAAGTAAAAATAATCGAAAAGAACAAAATGTTTCGTCGTAGTAGGACTTTAATTGTATTTCTCATTTTTAAAATATGCTATACGAGAAAGCAACAAAATATCCTTGATATGTATTTCTCGTTCTAAACTATTCGTTACTTTCCTTATTTAAGTTAACAAGCCGTTATTTTTGTTATTTTTGTTAAATTTGTGGGGCCCTTTTCCCTGTAAATTTACTGCGTTCGTTATTTCTGTCGGTTTTCGCTAATTTGTTAAAATTTGTGCCCCACCCCCTTTCTTGTTAATTTGCCAGGTTCGTTGTTTTTAACAAATTAAAAAAGAAACGTTCCCCTGTTAAAAAGTTTAAAATTTACGACCTTTCGATTACCAGTCTGTAATCTTTGACAAATCATGAATAAAAAGCGTGAACATGGAAATCATTATACGGTAAAAAGTGTGAAGTAGGAAAATACAATAAAAACAATAAAAATTAGTTTCGAATGACGTTTCGATGACTCACTCATCATCACTTCAGGTTCTTGTGAGTTCATTATATAATAAATTATGTGTGAAAGTCTTGTTGCATGTGATAAAAAGAAATACAATGTGGAACGTAGATGGTGTTAATTAGGTAAATAGTTTTGCTTTGATTGAGTCAGATTGAGTGTTCAGTTTAGGTTTCTTGTCTTTGATATTCCTTTGATTGTGAGCGTCGTGCAAGTTTTTTCCAATAGCGGAGTACTTTCCTCAATGCGTTGAAAAAGGTGTTGGCGTGTATAACCCACATAATCTGCATTGCACAGATCACATCTGTTGATTTATTAAATGTTGTTTATAAGATAGCTTGTGCCGATTATCCGTGTAGCTATATTGGAGAAACTGGAAGGTGTTTACGAACCAGGAAGAAAGAACATATTAGAAACACAAAAACTTATAAAAAAGGCTCAAACATTGCCACTCATGCATGGCTGAACGGCCATTCTATTGATTTTAACAACGCCCATGTCATCAACAAGGGAAATTTTCGCGTCATAAAAACACTGGAATCTTGGCATACCGCAATTACAAGCGAAGCGGACGATAACTCGAAACAATTACCTACTGTAGGCAATATTCATTTTTTTTATGAACTTCGTAATATATATATTGATAGGCTGAGCCTAACAGCGTAGCTCTCTGAACAGAAAGCCAATGATAAACTTAATTAACTGAGATGAAAGGTCGGAAGCACAAAAAAACAAAATTACGCGACCGTCTGCACAGTACATTTAGACCGTACAAAAGTTCACAAAAACAACTTTTTCTCCGTCTAGAATAACTAGTACGACTACTTTTCCGAATAAAATACACCTGTTGCTTATCAAAAATTGCTCGGGAAACTGATTTGGAAATCAATAAATTGCAAACATACACAAACATATTTGCATATTATAATATTTATAATATATATTGTATCAAAAAGTGATGGAAGTAATAAAAATTGAAGATGGCCGCTGTCTTGGATTTTACAAAAAATTTAATTTTATCAGAAAAAATGTGAAAATCTAAATAATTTGTGCTAGAGTTGTAAAATATGATATAGTTATGCATTTTTCTGCTTTTGGTGGCGTTTTATACGTTTTTTACCGAAAAATGTGAAAAACACGCATTTTTATTCAAAAATAGATGTACCTCATGCTACTTATGACGTCATATATCGTTACCATAGCAACCGATAGTCATCAAACTTTACTAAAATGTGTCTAAAAGATAAACGAACAACTACTGAAGACGACATGTGCTAATAAAAAAAGCTTTAAAAAAAATCCGAAAAAACCTTAAGTGGGGTGGCATCCACCCCCATCCCCCCTTGTATGTCCGACAGTTAAAGGAGTCGAAAGATTTTTATCGACAATATTATCAGCTTTCGACAGCTATTTGCTAACAGGTAAAAATTGTCAAACTGTGGCGATGAAAATTATATATTATTTCATGATTTCTCAGGGAAAACTACTTTTGTACATTGTTGTTGACAACTTTATTTTTTGAACAGTGTAATATCGACGTTTTCTTTCACACACAGGCGTTTTACTGTCGATAACTTATTAAAGTACCACTACGACGAAAATGTTTGTATTTCTTTTCCGCTTTTTTAACGCAAATGTATCTAATAGGTTTAGACAAATGCGAACTGCTATAAATTAGATTGATATATTCTTACACAGCCGAGAAATAGCTGGCCGAAAACCCACGAAAATCACGTAAAAGCCGTCCGCCATTACTCTGTTCATAAATCCGAGCCCACTTTCTACTGGTTTGCGATCTGGTACACGTGACTTGATTTGTGACGTCAATGACTCAACGCGGTTCCCTCCGGGTCACAGACAACAAAACCAAAAGGCACGTGTTGAGTCATTGACGTCACAAAATCCTTTGGCCAACTCGATCCAACTCTTAGGGTTCGGTCCCGGTCATTTTTGAATTGAGTAATGGCGGCAAGCCGAATTCGAAATGTAAAGTTAAAATAATGGCACTTCCCCTACGAGGTTTGACTTCGCAAGGTAAATAACGAGTATTTATATCTTCAAAATATGAAGAGAACAGAAAATGTATATTTTTTATCATAGTGGCACTTTAAAATCGGCAGCCAAATAATTATCGAAAACAGTCTTCCTTGTCTGCGAGACACTTAGCAGAACTTTTAACAAACTGACGTAAGTTTTTAATGTGTCTCTTCGTCGCAAGGATTCAGAGCAACTTTGACAATGTTCAGATGACGCAATTAAAGCGACAGACGCATTTTAATGTGTCAATTCTTGGAAGAACTGATGTAAAACGACAAGGCTCAGAAACTTTAGATGGGTTAATTTAACACAGTCTAATTTTGACCACGGTTTAAGAAAATAAATGTATCTGAATGTTTGTTTATGAGTGGTTCATTTTAAGTAGATAAATGGTTTTCTGTCTGTGCCTTCTTAATACTCGTTACAGTAAACAAAGTTAAAATATTAAGGTTTGCCCGATAGGTTCAGAGGGCGCTTTTGTTAAACACCGTCTAAACTACATTTAAATAACGTAACCGACCCTTAACATCTATGTTGAAAACCAAAAGATGAAAAAGCAGAATTGTAATTAATTCGAAACCCTTATGTCAGTTAAAAATTATGGTGCCAGATCACTGCCTATTTAGATTTCACTGTAACCGATCACTACTACAGCTGTACGTAAAATGTCCAGGTCAAACATCAACAGTTATCTTGAGTTTGATAAAAATCGTTGTTAATTCTTCAAGGGTGCATTTCATGTTTCATTTCGACTAGTTGTAGGTTTGGAAGATTTTGTTGTTGAAAACTTCCGGTTTTGAGGTGGAAAACGTGGTGCTTTTTTAAAGATACATCTATTTAATCCATATACGCTTGTCTGAGCAAAGAAGCAAAATGAGCACAGCTAATTCCTTTCCCTAAAATGTTCTGCCGATAAAATATTCTACAAGAACCAAAAATCTCAAACTGTTATAGCTTTCACATAGTTTCCTTTGGGGTACTAAAAATTATTTGAAAAAGAGCGCCATTGCAAGCGTTTTTCTAAAAACTCTTTTTTTAAAAACTTTTCAAATATAGCGCTAAAAATTAGTTCCTCAGACGTTTCGAGGCTTAAAATCCCTAACAACTCAAAAAAAAGCTTGCGTAAGGCGCGCGCGCACATACAGTTCTACTGAAATTTGAATTCGATATTGAGCCCATTGGGGCGCAGAGTTCTGTGGTTGAATATCAGTTGGGCCTCCCTTTGGCGTCTGGTTTTTAAACTCCAGGGTCCGGAGACAATGACCGAAACCAGCATATCATCAACGTTGTGTCCGTCTGATATGAAATGTTGTGCGACCGGAAGTTCCTTGCCAGATGCGTCTTTCTCCTTTTTCTTGGTCACCGAGAGGCGATGTTCTCTGAACCTTTCTGCCAATAGTCGCTCAGTTTCACCAATGTAGACCTTATCACACACTCGGCAGGAGATGGCATACACAAGGTTTCTTGTGGTGCAAGAGAACCTGTGTTGGATGGTGATACGTCCTCCTGGGGTGTCAAGGGTGGGCGCTGAGTTGGTGTGGGCACAAGTTTTGCATCGAGGGCGCTGGCAAGGAAAGGTGCCTCGATCTTCCTCTGTAGAAACATTGAGTGAGCTGTGTACTAGGGTGTCCTGAACATTCTTGTCTCGGCGATACGCACACAAAATACGCACTGGCTGGAATAAGCTTCTAGTATCATTCCCATTCAGCAGGATTGAGAAGTTTTTTACCATGATGTTACGAATGGGCGTGTTGTTAGGGTGGTAGGTTAGAACGAACGGGATGGTTTCTTGTTGTTCAGACACCTCGTCTCGCGGTTGAAGCGCTGCTTCACGGGTGACCGCAGAGACCTGATTAATGGCGTTTCTGACCACACGCGTTGGGTAACCTCGCTGGAGAAAATATCTTGCCATTTCCTTGCTTTTTCACTCGAAATCGGTGGGGTCGCTGCAAATACGCTTCAGGCGTAATAACTGGCTATATGGAATGGAATCTTTGCATTTCACAGGGTGTGAAGAGTTGTAGTTCAGATAGCAATGGGAGTCCGTATCTTTGTAATGGATGCTCGTTGTTAGTCGGGTCGCAGTAGGTATACCGATTGCCATTTTAGTGCGCGATATAACAGCCTTTGTGTGGGCTGATGATTTATGCTCTGCTTAATGTCTGAGTGTCTTTAATCTCCGGTGTGTCTTTCTTTTAAATGTAATAAAACCTTTATTTGACGAGTGGGAGGATCGTACGTTAAATTGATAGATAAAACTACAATATAGATAAAACTACAACAGGAATCGATATTTAAAGTTTGAGAATGTATGAGGAGGTGGGAAATGTTGATAGAACTTTTGCTACAATCTAAAAATGTTTCCTACGCCCGCACGTCTCCAAGGATTATCCCTTTAACTACCATTAGTGCTAAATCTGAAAATTCAAGAAAAATCCTAAATTTTATTTTAAAACATATTGAAAAACAAATGGCACCATGCAAAAGTACTACCGAAGAGGTTTCATTTGAATGGTCACACCATAGGATTTTGTCAACAAACTCAAAAGTTAGAACAAATGGTACCATGCAAAAGTACTGCTGAAAAGGTTTCATTTGAATGGTCACACCATAGGATTTTGTCTACAGACTCAAAAGTTAGAATTATACTCACATTCTCCTTAATTGATTCTGAGAATGGAAAAGTTAAAGAGGAAGCGTCACGCGAATGTGGTGTCATTTCAAACATCAGAAAATGTTGTTACAAGTGTTAACAGAAATTAAACCGAAAAAATACCAATAATTATGAGAAACGAATAATTAGGTTTATGTGAGACAAGAAAGGGTCATTGTCAGAGGTGTCCGGCCAGCGGAGGACAATGGGTGCTTGTATGGGTATCCGGATTCCCTTAAAAAGGTTGGTTTTCAATAAGAGGTCCTCTCTTTGCTCTTAGCCGCCTTGGGGTAAACTTCCGATTTGCGAATCTTCCTAAAAGCACAAACCCTCCTCCCGCCCCCATCACCTCCTTGACAGCGGCCTATCTTTTTATTTCTTGAAATGAAGTTTAATGTCTATTCGCGTTGGCGTTTTATCTGTCCCCACCTTTGATGATTGGAAGTTATTCTTGTTAACACTTCATTCCGTAAACGGATGAGTGATTATTGTTAAATTAGAAATAAAGGCCACATCCGTGGCAAATTAATCCCAAACGGGGTTGTTGTGTCCATTTCATCAAACCGAGCTCGCCCCGGCACGCAAAACACTTTTGTAACTTGTAAACCCATTCACTTTCGGGTTCCCTTTCGAGTAGTAACATAAATAAAGGTACAGTTTTGTGATGAATTACCACAAAATGTACCAAAACTGCAGTCGATGGTATCTCTAGTCATAGATGGACTCTGTCTGAATGAAGTACAACTTGGAAAAAGTTAGCCTTTTCATTTTCAGGTTGCCACATTTTCGTCACCAAAATGGACTGGAACAGATCATTATTTGTTCCATTTTCAAGAATTGGTGATTTCGTTCTCCTGGTGTTTTAACATTATTTTGTTAGCAAGTAACGGTTTTGTACAATGTGACAATTCCCCTTTAAATGGCTTGCAAAGAACCATAGTTAGAAATGCAGCCCGCAGCATTATTTTCACATAACGACAGTCACCAATATGTGCGCATGTATTTGGCTGTCACTGGACGAAAAGTTGTCTTTGATCACCTTTGATCTCCATCAAAGGTCCATCAAAGGTGTAACACTGAAAGTTGCACGACACAGGCATCAGACGCGAGTTAAAAGTACTACACATTTGATGCAAGTCACAGGCGAATCAAAGATACCTTTGTACAAGTCAAAGCAATATTTGACAGCACCTTTACTTTACCTTTGATAAGCGTCAAAACTGTGCTACGTTTGATTTACATCAATGACAGCCTTTGACACCGTGTCAATGATTTGGCAAAGCGGCCTTTGCCACCTTTGACATATGTCAAAGGCGTGTGGTATATAAAGGCGATTTTTCGTACAGTGTATTTAATAGTGTCATATAACAAAAAATAAATAAATTTACAGGGGTGACACTTTACAGTGAAAAACTGACAAACCTATGGCCCTCCCCTAAATCATAAATCAAAATAGCCATTATAATAATATCACCATGCCGCTATATGATTGATTATGATAATATTGTATATACAAGAGGATAACAGATGAAATAGAAAGCTAGACAGAAAAAGGCAATATTAAAAAAGGGTCTAACAATGTAAAAAGTTATGAAATAGGAAAGCTATCTAAGCCAATACAGACATACCTTCTTAGTAGAATGTCCTCTGTTAGAATGTCGTCTAAGCCCTTTGTGACTCGTCATCTTTACCTTGAGTTCAGAAAAATAAAGTTGGGATCATTGACTTTACTTTAATTTATGATTTCAATTTTTCTGATCGGTTTTCTATACTCTTGCGATTTCTTCAACTATTAATTTTGTATTTATTCGCATGTTTTCTATGCGATCTAAAGGAGATTTTTTGGTTAAATACACGTAGAAATTTTTAAAAATCAGATTTCAATATTAATAAAGCTTAATGTTAATTGTGGAGCCCTAACCCCTAGCGTAATTTTTCGAGAAAAACAGGCTAAAGTTTTCGATCAGTAAACCTAATTCGGCAACTTATTTTGTGCAGTCAACCATCAAATAGAAGACCACAAAATATAGAGGAAACAAAAGATGATTTTCAGTAAGCAATTTTTGTTCTATCAAAAAGGTCTTTAGTCTTTGCTCATTAATGCCTTACCATATTTCCGCTAAGAAAGCGCTTGAAAAGTGAACAATTGCGCTTCGGCGATCAATAATCCCGCGAGATGAAATCAAGTCACTCTCGTTTAATGTCAGTTTTGCGAATGGCATAAACTTCACACCATGCGCGCTTTATATATATATTTTTGCTGCAAGGTAATTTAAAGAAAGCTGTATTTCAATAATCAGTTAAACACGGTTTAATTAATAGGAAAATGTCTTTTAAATGAATGGCGATCTTAAGAGGCCCATTGTAAGCGGTAAAGCTTTTCCGAACAAAAGCTGTTTGCACCTGGCTGAATACTTAAGATGATTCAATATCTCATGGAAGCCTTGCATCATCATATTCAAGCTTTTATTGCGAAACAGGCATGAAAGTTCTTCATTATTTTTACATAACATTAAAACCTTTCTTTTTGCGACACCTAATCGTAGTGAATTTAGCGATCTTTTTTGGCCAATCGATACATTATAATGTTTGCTCGCTAAAATTTTCTTCAGTTTTAAAGTATCTGCAGGCTGGGTGACGTTTTCCTAGCCAAACTTTCAACCTTGCTTTTAGCACAAATGAAATTCGATGATAATATTGTCTAGTGCCTCCATTGCCTATGAGAACAGAAGAGGACAAAACAATACAATTTTTGTAAAGCGTTGAATTCTTAGATTCATTCTCTTTAGTATCTTTTTTTTTCATGGTTTATCAACTTTTTAGTTGAGTGTCGAAGCGAGGTTCAGAAAACCAGTAAATTAGTTACGTTGCTCACGACATAAGAAATTTTCGAAAATGCTGAATTAAAGAATCGTTTGAAATAATAGGCATATCTTGCGATGAATATTTTTTAAGTGGTGTCGATTTTTTATTCTATTTTTCAATTTTTCTTAAGTTAGATAAAACCGTTTTTTTTATTTCCCGAGTAAATACAATCGGGAAGTAATGAAAAGGACCATATATTTTTAGTTCAAAACAGTTTGTATGAGCTGAACAGTTGTGAGGAGCCTTCTTTGCGATTATCTGTTAACAAGAAAGTAAACAAAGAAGCAGTACTCAATAGTCCCATTCGCGTGGGATATGAGAGTATTATAATTTTAGCTGTCTGGGAAAAAAGCATGTCTATTTTAACACAGGAATAAAATACTTGAAGTTTAAATTGCGCAATATCCAATGTATGTAAGGGTGCAGCTTTAATCATCCTGAGGATTCCAAAATCAAACGATATAGGTTTCTTACTGCTGTCATATATTTCTTTGAATATTTTAATATTTCTTTTTCCCACCAGCCTCAAAAGTTTGAACCATCTTGTACAGCATAATAAACAATATATCACAGGGAAGTACTTCTCGATAGCTTTCATTTGAATGGTCACACTTTAGGATTTCATCCGCAAACTCAAAAGTTAGAATCACCCGTGTACAGCATAATAAACAGCACCACAGGGAAGTACTTCTCGATAGCTTTCATTTGAATGGTCAAAATTTAGGATTTCATCCGCAAACTCAAAAGTTAGAACCAACTTACAGCATAGACAGTACCACAGGGAAATGCTGCTCAATAGCTTTCATTCGGATGGTCATTTGGATAGTATCAGCTAGGGAGAATTATGCAAAATGTGCTGTATTCTAGCGAGCCTGCATGGCGGTGCATGAACTCAAAATACAAGAGACAACTAAAAATATCCGAGACACGCAATAAACCGTCTTTCGTGAGATATATATATGTATTGTGTATTTTTTATTAATTTCATAGCTTTGAAATAAATGAAAAAGGCCTGATCCATATCATCATAAACAAACGGAAAAACCCTCGATTAACTTTCAAAATGTGCAGGTTAGCTTCGGAAATCGTTTTGAGCTTCGGTAATCTTCGGATGTCAATCGGCATTCTGCGTAAATCTTCGAGAAACCTTCGGTAATTGTTATAACATCTTCCGAGGAGTTTGGGATATCTTTGAGAGTTAACCCTCTATAAATAGCCTTCGAAAATCCTCAAATGAATTTCGAACCTTTTCGGAAGTTGTCGGTGAAGGGATTGAATAGCAAAACCGTGAGATATGTTTTACTCGTATGTAGAGCTGTTGGGGAGGGGTGGGGGGGGGGGGGGGGGGTGGTGTACTGAATATGGAGTGTTTTTATTTTTTATTTTTTCCTTGAGTTGGGTGCCTCTGAGTATCGGAGACGTTTATTTTACTTGCCAGCTGAGGTTTCCAAAGTACATTAACAGCAAATTGGAAAATTTAAATATAAATATTTAACCACCGTACCTCTTAATGGCACAAAGAAGCGATGGCGCTCGCGTGGCTTTTATCCGGACAAAATTTATTTATTGTCATTTATAAACAGGTAATTTGTTTTAGTTTGTGAGCCTAATGAAAGGACGCTGATGTTTAATTTATGACAACTTATTTAAGTTAATTAAACTCAGGTGTCAAAAAATTGTTTTAAGTCTTAGCGTGTTATTACGAAGACTTGTTACTACTGAGAACTAGGGTCAGACAATTAAGGCTACGTTTTGGGGGGAAAAATCCGAAACCGGATTCTTGAATCCAAAAAAAAAAAAGGATTTTGCTTTCATTTTTAATAAAATCCAAAACCGGATAATGAATCCATTGAATCCATACTCCGGTGAAATTCATCAGTCAAATATGCGATTCATTTATGCGAAAGGAGCGACATAATGTGCTCTGTGGCCAATGTGCCAAACGACCCATTGTGGTCGCAAACATATATGTTGCAGTTAACTTTTTATTTCCTTTGTTTCACATTCATTAGCATATATTACCATACCCAAAAACAATGGAAAAATAAAAATTACCTGAGATAAAAAATTAACTACAACATGTACATTAAAAGAAATTTATGCACGCTTAGCTTTCTTGTCATTGTTCTTCTATTTGTACGCGTTAGTTTATTTGGCCTACATATTTTGACTCCTAATACCTAAATCAAAAGACACCGAAGACTTACTGCATCTACTAATGAACACATTCCTTCTTTTTTACTAAAATAAATTTTGGACATTACTACTGAATACCTCCCAATATTTTTTCGGGCAATTAAAAATATGATGCTTTATAACAAGACCATCTGCTCGCAGCACTATATCTTCCATTAGGAGCCACTAGTTTTTAGAATTGATTAAAAAAAATCATCTAACAAGCGGTCTTTCGTGAAACTTTACTCGCTCCGTTCGCTGTTTTGTTTCTTTCACGATTTCATATCATGGTCAATTCAGGTAAGGTTTTATTACATATATTTTAATTGAACGTTATATGTTGAAGCAAAGAGAGAGAGAGAAACAAAACCAGGTCAAAGTAGGTTCATTTGCGTACCAACGGTTTTTCACGTAATCTGAAGAATCCGTATGATCTGAGAAAACAAATCCGATTTTGGATTCTCGCAAAAACGCAGCTTACAACTAACAAAAGCCTTTTTGGCGCCCTTGCGTGGGTAATTTGCAAGCATTATTTTCGTGAAGCGTGGCTAAGTAAATTAGTATTAATTCGAGTGATATATACTCAAACATTAACAAATACCATATGGCATTTTTTTTTAATTTAAAAAGTTTAATTTCAACATCATCGCAAATGAATTTAATGAATTACAATGTTGTTACAAACGGAAAAGTTAAAATTACATGCAAGCATTTGTGAACAGGGATTGGGTTACAATAATCTAAAAATATCAATTTACAGACAATTCTATGATGATCTAAAAATACAAAAAGGTTTATATATGCACAATTCTAAGTATATGTATGACTATATGATCTATAAACTAATGATTATTTAAGGTTAAGATTGTACTTGGAAAGAAACTGCGACGCAGTCTTTCAGTCCTGCATTTAGGTATTGTTTAGTTCTTTTTATACAATGAACTGAATACTACTCGCTCTGTGATTGGTCCTTGCCTATGATCTATCAGAGTACAGACGCACGGCTGACGTCACAGAAAAATTGTTTGCTTTGTTTTGTCCAACATGGCGCACAGTTTTGAAAATGTTTGCGAGATTATTCTGGATTGAGCAAGGGAAGCCTCGAAAAATGTTTAGCAGGAGCTGTTTACGAGCAAAAAAAAAAAAAGAAACCAAGACGAAAAGTGTTCTTGGCGACTTGAAAAGTACCTAAACTGGAACAAATCTTCGAACAGTCGAGCGCTACGAGGCAAGTTCGTAACTTTACTCTTTTTACTTTTCTGTTCATTGTATAAAGCAAATAGATTCCATTTTGCCGTGTGTCTGTTCAGTTATAGATCACAGAAGACGTAAAAATGTGGTAAGAACATCAGTGACACACTCGCCTGCGGCTCGTGTGCCACTTTTTTGTTCTTAACACATTTTGACGTCATCTGTGATCTATAACTAAACAGACACACGGCCAAATGGAATCTATTTGTTAAGCGTTTCTCGTTTGATAATGATGCGTGCACTCTCTTGTCATGGGGAGATGTTTAGAGAGTGGACCCCGTCTTGAGATCTTTTCAAGTGTGTTTACGCAAAGTTCACTGCGTCTTTCATCTAATCTGGGTAGCTTTAGGAATTGAAGAGCTTCTGAGTAGGAAAGCGCAGGTGCGATGTTTTTGAGAGCACGTTTCTGTATGCGTTCGACCTCTTGTGAGAGGTAGGAGGGCAGGGCATGGTGCTATACTGCACAAAATTATTCAAGTACAGATCGTATTAAAGTGATGTATATAGTAATAAGGTCTTAAAGGGTGCGTTCCTTTGGGATGATCCGGATCCGGATCACTGATCCAAGATCACTCGGATCATGCTGCATCAAAGGAACCGACGAATCCTTGTCCAGAGTGGATTCCTCGGTTCCTATGATGCTTCGTGATCCGAGTGATCTTGGATCAGTGATCAGGATCCGGATCATCTCAAAGGAACGCACCCTAGTCTCAACGCGCCTTCGACGAAGTACTCGGAGTATGTGAAGGCGTTTAGAAGCCTTAGTGACAGTAGCTTCAATGTGATTGTTCCATTTTAAGTTCTTCTGAATCACCAGACAAGTTGAAAAGTTTTATGGGGTTCTAATTTTTTTTGCGATTTTTTTTCCACGAAACGCTAAAAAATACACAAAACGTTTTTTTCGTAAAAAATGTCCTCCGCCACTGAGAAAATCGCTAAATAATTTCATTCAGAAAAAATCCATCTCCCTAAAGCGCAAAATTAAATTCTCCAAAAAAAAAATCGCCGAAAGATTCACAAAATAGAACTCCGTAAAAAATTAATGCCGTACGAAAGATGGTCTTTTAGCAGCCGTCAATTTTAGTTATGACTTCACTCAACTTGTGTTGTTTAACAGCAGTTCTCTCTCTGCCTTTTAAATATAACGTTTTTGCTCATAAGAGGAACCAAAATAATAAGGAAAATCCTAAACTTTGTGCCGTAAATTGGTGAAAAAAAAAAAAACAGTTACAGCCAACTTCAGTACAGCACCCACAGACTCAGAACCGCCTTATACAGCATAATAAACAGTACCACAGGAAAGTACTGCTCGATAGCTTTCATTTGAATGGTCACGCTTTAGGATTTCATTCACAGACGCAAAAAATAGAACCACTTTGTATAGCATAATGAACAGTACCACAGGAAAGTACTGCTCAATAGCTTTCATTGAATGGTCACACTTTAGGATTTTATCCACAGACTCAACAGTTAGAACCACTTTGTACAGCATAAATTGCTGCCGAAAGCCGAATAGAAGAGCTCGATAGCTTTTATTGGAATAGTCACACTAGGATTTCATCCACACAACAAGGGGCGATTATACATTAGCCTGGGCTAGCTTGGCAAGCTGACTATTGTCTTGAAAGTGACGGCAAAGTGTGGGATGTTTTAAATAAATGATGATCGTTTTGGCATGTAATATACTTGCTGTATGTCCATTAGGATTTCGCAAGTAAATCATGTAGATGTAGATGCATGATGAGCATTTTGGTTCACTTGTTTTTCTTGCTTATAGATCAACATTGTCTTGTGTACCTCTTTAAGGCAAAGTAATACGGCCAACACTTTCTTGCAATTTGTCGCGCACCGGAGATTCTTAGTTGCGCGTATTACCACCTATGCCTGAAACAAATTTTCATGTAGTAAAATGGTCAGATACGCGTAACATCTTAACCGCGGTCAAACGAGAAAAATTTGCAAAAGTGAAGCAAAGTACTTAAAAGTTACGGTTGTCATTTTCACTGTTTAAAGTTTAATATATTGCCAATACACTGTCAATTTACCAAACGTTTTGAAAGTTTACCAAAAAAGTTCTAAGCGTTTAAAAACTATGAACTGCAGAATTGTCGGCGCCATTTGCCAACATAATTTCGATCAGGCGCAAAGAGTTTTTGTCAGTTTTCAACGGAAAAAAAGCTCATCATTTCAGTTGAGAAAAATTAAAATATAGTAACGTCAACTAATTGTTTTATACATCCTTGCCCATATTTCCATTTAATATTCAATAAAATCTCATTAAATAAAACGAAAAACGCCTAGGACGTTTGACCGCGGTGGACGCAACATCAGGGCTGCAGCCTGCAACGCAACGTTGCTGCGCGACAAGTTCCACTATTTTGACCGTATTAATTCACCTTTATGTCATTATCAGGGGCATAGCTACCTGTACGCACGTACGTACGTGCGTATCTAAAAAAGTCGAAAAAAAAAAGAGATTTGGGACTTGAGGGTAGAGGGAGGAGGGAAGAGGTAGGGGGAGTGTTACAACATTGATGATAGTACCTCTGAAAAAATCCTGGCTACGCCCCTGCATTTAGAAACAAAAATGACAATTTACAGGCGAGCAGACTTGCTCTGAAGCAAAATACTCTGATGGGCCGAACGCGATTACATACATGGAAAAATCTCGGCCCGGTTAGCCGGGATACCAGAATCTGGGGCCCGTTTTTTGAAAGCCCCAATACCCTTTCGGGTCCGGAAAGCGTTTGTATGTGCGCAATGTTTACATTAACGATACAAATTTTTGAAAGCTGAAAATTCTGGTTGACGAAACAAGTCGGGCTGATTTAACCCCAAGCCCTACAGTAAGAGTGATCAGCATCAAATTTCTCCTTGTAATATCAATGCCTTATCAATCAAAAAGGTCATGAGAATTAAGGACATGATCACACAAGATGAATTCTCTTGATATCCAAACAATTTCACCCCACTACTTCTATAGAAAATGTATAGGGACAAGAAATGAGAATTTAAATTTTGATATAGGACTTAAAAGGTTAAGGGATAAAAACTACACCATCATTCTATAGATTCGATTTTAAAAAATAGGTCCGGGCCCGGAAAGAGTTTTCCTAAAACGGACCTCTGGCCGGTTTTTGTCGGAAGGGAGTCTGTACAAGTGAACAGCTGAGCATTTTCAAAAGTTGAAAGTTTTTTTTTCCCAGGGCTATAATTTTCATCCTGTTTTAGCTTATGTTCTTTGTTTTTATCTTTATAAATTCTATACGTTTAACACTTAACCAGTACGGTTATTGTTTTCGCTTAGCACTTGTACCACAATCAGGACTAAAAGCACTGAAAAGTTTGCCCATCTGTCGAATCTTACCTCAAGTATTCAGAAGTAATTTCAAGATAGGCGTCTTCGAGAAATAAGATGTATTCATGACAGGCAATTTAAATTAGGAGTGGCCAAAGTGACAATTATGTACTTACCTGTACTTACTTGGCTTGATGTTTCTGAGAACATTTTGAAAAGCAGATGCAGCTGAATTTATTTCGATTTTTTCTTTACATTAATCCTTTATTCTGGTGGTTGATCATAGGGAACAGCTGAAGGCAAATTACTTTTAATCGCAAAATTGTTGCTGATATACCTGTGGTTCGCGCGGTTTTTCTTCTCATAGCTATTTCAGTATTTCAATAAAAATAATAAATATCTGCTAAGTTGGAGCAAGGAAAGTTGTTATGCGTTTGTGCATGTCAATTCGGTAAAGAAAATTATACAACAGAAACAACCAAACCCGAAAACATCCTTCGGCATCGTCAGTTTGGCTGTTGTGGCTTAAAGGGATGCTGTCCCGTCAAAATAACGATTTTGCTTATTATCAAAAAATCATGTTATATCGCCAAATACCACCAAGATACAAACAAATTGGATAGAACGATTCTATAGAGCAAAACCGAAGCAGCAGTTTTGAGAAACGTACAGGATTACATTGATGGATGTGGATCACAGTTTGATTTCGTCACAGGCGGTCAAGAAATCAAAATTGTCATTTTGTTTGATTATTCCGGTTTTAGTCATAATATCATGTCTCTTTACTTTACATTTCTTTGCTTTATTCCTTCTTCCTATTTCAAGTTAAAAGGCAAGCTCTCGGCCATAATCATGAAAACACCGGCGGTATATCAGCTAGAATCACCTGCCCCATTAAGCACATAGCGTGTAAGAGTGGATAGGCAACTATTATATCATTCTTACGATGTGTTAGTATTTTTTCTTGCATGGTAACCAAACTTTGCACTTACAAAGCTAAGCACTATTCGAACTAATTTCTTTTGCATAACGAATTGCTTTAAGCTTGGCATAACCCGTTAAGATCATATTGGCTCGAAATTTAATTTTTTTCGTACTCATTGCAAACTTGCACATCAAGCAAAATCAACCGGCTCAAGTAATTTTCATTTCTACACCGCCTTGCTATTTTTCCTCCTGCTTCAAAATGTGTTTATATGGCAAGGAATTATTAATTATTGTTGAATTAAAATAGAAGTTTGTTTTAATCTGATAGCCTCAGTGAGGTGTGATATGTTTGAAAGGTGAGAATTACGATGAAAAATTTGTAGTAATTTCAAGTTGTAAAATTTTCCAGTGCAAGGCATAATCTGCTAATTTGATAAAGAAGATAAAATGTGGAAAGGATATGAGTGGGCCGGAGGCGTGGATTAAAACAGGTCGATGTATAGTTTAGTAATGCTACTCGAGTGAGCGCTTTACTTTAATGCTGTTATCAAACTGTCTGAAAAACACATGGCAAAACTAATTGACTAGGAAGGTTCAAAAACACATCTGCCAACTTGTTGAACCCTTGAATTTAAACACAAGATCATTTGTTTCTATCGTTCTCTCGGTTTGTGAATAAAGAAACAGAGGTCAAAGTTTAAGAAGGACTTTTACAATGTCTGATGCGATTCCGGCGACTGTTTTGAAACAATAAGTACATTTTTTGTGGTAATGGTTAAATTTCCATCTATCGGGTCTTTGGCGGTGAAGTGCGTCAGTTCCAAGGCTGCTGGCTGACGATAAAAATACCCTCGCGTGTCGGTTCATTGAAAAATTTAAGTCTATTTAGTACTGATAAAAGCCTCTTGTCCGTTGACGGTTGACAGTGAAAAAGCCCCTCATGAGGTAATCATTGCAAAATTTGCATCAGTTTTTAATACACCACTGTTAGGAGGAACTAAATGAATTAACTCTTTCACTATCAGAGTCATTTCGTTCGAAATTACAGTCAAAATTGGAAAAACAATGTTTACGGCTAACGAAACTCAAGTTTGACCGTCTGAAATGAAGTGCCATGGGTCTCGTGCTAATGGTAGCCGCTATAATTGAAAAAGCTGTATATATTATCACAAAATATCAAAATCAACAGCTAAACACTGTCTCAGTCGATGATTTCCATAATATGGAAACTGACGCGCTGCCGTGAGAGTTTTACACTCGTTATTCATGGAACTTTAAATATATATGCTGTAATTTAAAATGATTAATATTTTCTTAACTTTAATAAACGCCTAGCCCTGAATAAACGTCGGCTTCACAAGGTCGGGTTTAAAACAAACGCCGAAGGGCGGAGGCGATTAATCGAGAAAATACGATAGGCGGTTTGTGCAGCAGCCATCTTGGACAACCGTCATAATTCGTATTCATTTGTCATTTCTCGCATCTGGAACAAATTACCATCTTCTGTTAAAACCGCCCCTAATTTATCGTCTTTTAGAAGAAAACTGAAAACTCTTATTTTTACCGGCTGCCAATGCAAAAGCTGTCTATAATCTTTCGACATTTCAGTATATACATTGCTTCTGTTTAAATATATATTTATAAATAGTTAAATTTAATAGCGATTAATTTAGATTTTAGAATTTTTTTAGACTTTGTAAATGTATTTTATAGTCAGTCACTTTTATCATGAGCCTCTGGCTCGGGAGATTGGGCAACCACTCCCCGTGTACCTGACGGTAAATAAATTATACCTTATACCTTATACCTTATGAATAAAAGGCCTTTAGAAAGTTATAATTACAAATGATATCATGCACAGCTTGGTGTTCAACACCGGGATCTGTTCCACAATGATTATCGTTGTCGTTGAAGACAATTGTGTTGATTTTATAATAATAATCATTTACGAATTTATTCAAAAGCGTATTGCAAAAAAGATTATAAATAAGTGAAATAAAAAGATTATTATCCTACTGTGACGTCATTTTGCCTTATAAGGGAAAGAGAACACGCAAAATATTCGAGCGTATTACACAGTAGATTGCCGTATTACACTTTAGCATCTCGGTTTCAAGACACCAGTTATTATAAATACAAGAATTTCAGTCGAATAATAAATCCTTTATTCGACGAATAATAAATCCTTTATTCGACGGTTTTTTTTTCAGATCCTTTATATTATTCTAGCGCCCCTATTAAATTTCTATATTGCCTCTATTCAGGTTAATGCTAGTGCGCGCGCGCAATTTTCCTTGAGTCGTGCGCGTGCTTAGCTTGTTTAGTTGACGTGTGTGCTTAGTTCGTTATTTAACGTACTACATTTATTTTGCGTTGTTTTCCTAACTGATATGTCTTGTCAGTAACTGTGCTCACACTGTGGGTGGCTCCTCCTAAAATGTTCTGCAATTGGTATAGGATTTAATGGAGCCGAAACCAATTGTGGAATTGCACGCATTTTGGGCATCCTACTGATGAACAGTTACGAAATTCAGATATATTTAGTAGCCACATTTATTTGCGGTCTGTCCCCTTTGAATTATAGATATTACGTGGCAACTCGTAAAATATCCACGCGTACATCTGTTAAACCATCGAATGGGGTGTATTTGAATCATACAGTGATATTCGCTGCTTCAGAAATGTTAAGAGACTGAGCACCAGCTTCTGGAATCGTTTGGGTATCCAATATGAACCATGATAGTTAATGGTTACCTTTGGAAACCATCGACCTGTCGTTGCCCAAATGTTCCCAGAAAGCTTAGTGCCGAAAACTGGTGCTCAGTCTACCCGAAGTTTCTATAGTGGCGAGTTATATCTTAAAACTACCATAAATATCTAAAAAAATAAAAATTTGAAATAAAAACATGCTTATAATATCGTATCTAGGTACTAAAAGCTAACTTAAAAAGATAAGTTTAATAGAACGCTCAAAAAAGAAACAGTTGTAAATATTTAGTGATGAGTTCAATAGCTGAAAATTAGTCCATTCCTATTTTTTAAGTTCTTGTACATTAAAGGGACAATGTCCCAGTTGAAATACTCTGTTTTCATGATTATGGCCAGGAGCTTGCTTCAATATTAAAAAAAATATATTTTTATTTGTTTTAATCATCGATTATTACTTTAATACAGCGAGTTTTGCGAAACCATGTCTAGGTATCTACGCTTATAGTTATTGATACATATGAAGTCAATTTTGACGCGAAAATTATTTCCATCTTTCCGTGTTTCCCTTCCTTTAAAAAGTGGAGGAAAAAGATAAAACTATGGACAGTTTTTTCAATATTTTGTACACGGAAGTATGCTTTTTTGGGAAATAAATATTACTTTCACTTTTAACTGTAGCACTGTGGAATATTTTTATAATTCAATTCTTATTTGAATTACAAATAGCTAGATTAATTAAGAATTCATTATTCATATTTTTTCTTCGCACCTTCGCGAGGAAAGCGAAGGAGGCTCAAGGAGTTATATTCATCTTGACAGATAATTCTACATTGCAAACGAAACTTTAATAACTGAAATGTTGTTGGAAATGAGGAACAACGTCATCTATCTCAGCATTCAGACCAGGACATTATTTCTGAAGCGAACATTTGCGAACACGTGGATGAATGACAATAACTTTGAAATGTTTCAGTTTCTATAACTACGTACTTTAGGTAAGAAAAATGTTATATATAGTTTCTTGCAGCATTTATTGAGGGCTGCTATCAAGCAATGGCTTGATAGCAGAATACTTGATACTCGAAGCTAATAAGACGCTACTTAGTTAGTCTGCAATTATAATTTCAGCCGCCATCATGATTAAACAGTTGCGTCTTAATCGACTCTGCATTATATAACCGTTGTATAGGGTTTGAGATACACACAGACTGGCGTGATCAGGATATACAGTAATTTTATTCCGGATAATTTATACTAGCGACACTAACAAGATGCTGCTTAGTTAGTCTTCAACTAAAATTTCAACCATATTTAACAACTGCCTCTTAATAAGTGGCTGTGCAGTAAATAACCGTTGTACATGGTTTGAGATACACAAACACTGACACGATATACAGCAATTATGTTGTGGTACACAGTACCTGATGTGTTGCTGTTGTAAAAGTACAGTATGGCAAAATAAATCGCAGTTTGTTAATTATAATTTTATTTTTAACAATTCGTTAAATTTGCAACAATTTTAATAAGGCTCAGAACGAGCGTTTATTTTTTTGTAAGTTTAATGCCTAAAATTATTTTCTCTTTGCACCATTACTTCAGGCGGTATGTTGATCCTGGTTTGGTTGAGGAATAGCGAATTCTGAACAACAAGACTATGGTCTTTCACCTGGTGATTCTTCACGCACCCGATTAATGAGGTACGTGTTTATTATGAGAATATAAACGCTTTCTTTGTATTCGCAACATTGCTTTATATTTTGGAACAGCAAAAGCGCAAAGCTGTTCTTTTTTGCCTGTGACACGGACAAGGAAGGAGTGGAGTCGGCAGTTAAGCTTGGTACCCACTAGCGAAATAACGATCTTAAAGGAGTTATGTTTTGGGGATTTTGTCATGTAGTTCCAGTTTTCCAGTCGAAATTATTTCAAGATGGCGTTTTTCGAGGAGATATAATCTGGATTCTACGAAAGGAGTCAAGAAATCTATCCTGATTAGATCATTAGAAGCTTCTGATTATCATCGTTATATCGCTGGTGGATACCATTACCAAGCCGTAACAATGCGCACGGGAAGGGAGACTTATTTCGATATGATTAGATATAGGCCTTATGGGTTCGTGTCTGAAGAAGACTATGACCAATAGCTTCATATGACTCTCAGAGAATAGCCGAGCAAGCATCACAAACGAAACACGCGAGGAGACGCGACTGCCGCGCGCGTTTCACTCATCATCATCATCATCATCATCATCATCATCATCATCATCATCATCATCATAGCTTTATTTAAAAACACGGTATCCCATCATTAATTACAAAATGCTCTTCCGACTATACCCCTTAAATCGCTTCAAAATTGCTCTCGCGACTATTCCTGGAAGAAATAAGAGACAAATCTAGTCTAGAAAATGGGTAAAAGACCATATATTTTAATTGTGCCAGTAAATGTCAGTATTACGAGATCAAGCCAACAAATCTTTCTCGAAAATAAGGGAGGGGGGGAAGGGACGGTGTGGATGGAGGCTTTAGTTCCATTTAACTTTCCCCCAATCCGGCCGTTGATTCTTTAGTGATATATATAAAAGGGAAGTTTCACGGGGAGGTTACCATAGCAACCGGTTGTCGCCAAACTTTACCAAAATGTGTCTCTAGGATAAACGAACAGCTACTGAAAACGGTATGTGCTAATCATAAATGGTCTTAAAAAAATTGAGAAAAACGTTAAGAGGGGCCACCACCCCCTTGTACGTCCGTGATACTGCCCCTTTAAGACAAACACGTTACCATGGAAATGTGTATACTTACACGATCCTGCTTTGTTAGGCAAAACTCAGAAACGAGGAATCACAGCAGAACTTCCATCGACTTCAACAGGACATTTTGTTTAAAGAGGTGAGTGTGCTAATCATAAATAATTTATGAATAAATGGTCTTTAAAAAAATTGAGAAAAACCTTAAGGGGGCCATCACCCCCTTGTACGTCCGAGGGTTAATACAAAAATGTCTTGATTTTTAAAATGACACCGCAAATCTCCATGATACTGCCCCTTTAAGACAAACACGTTACCATGGAAATGCGTATACTTACACGATCCTGCTTTGTTAGGCAAAACCCAGCAATGAGGAATCATAGCAGAACTTCCATCAACTTCAACAGGACATTATGTTTAAAGAGGTGAGTTGATTGATAAGCTTAATTGTTCTTTTTAGGGGGTGAAAATTCGGAGTTTTATGTGCGATTAGTCAGTATGCCCAAGGAGAAAGAATTAAACAACAGCAACTGTAATCACCTGGTTTTGTTAAATAAGGAACAAAAACGTTCTCGCCGTGCTAAAAGTAAAACCCATCATATATGTTGTGGTTCAATTTTATCCTTGGTTCAAATTTTATTTTCATTTGTTTAAAACTCATTATCAGACTTTACCATAGCCAAAAACAAAGGAAAATAAAATTTGAACCAAGGATAAAACTGAACCACAACATATACAAGATGTGCTGTCTTAAGTGGTGTAGATTTATAGACATTTTGACTTTTTACGAGACTGATGTCGGTTTAATGCCGCGCGGACGTATTGGTTTTGCCGATTATTTTCACGCATGGGCTTCAAAGGCACATATCTTACTAAATAAAGGATCTGAAGGATTTTCTTGCCAGATGTAATTGGTCTGTCGTTTAGCTGGTAAACTTAAATATGCACCCACTCTATCTTTTTGATAAAAGGGGTTTGTTCCTAAAGAAACTGAGGTACTGTAAAGTATGTGTTTGGGAGGGGGGGGGGGGGGGGGGGAGGTGGGGGGAGGTGGGGGGGGGAGTGAAACAATACATTTTTAACTGAGTTGATAATTAACACCTACCCACCTACACTGAGGTGAATAGTTGTTTTAGTATATACTGAAACAGTAAGCTAATATAACGAAAATGATGCTTTTTAACTCGTTTATTCCTGTCAACGATTACAATTTTCGCGCGCAAATTGCTCGGAGGTGAATAGCACTTGCTATTCCGAGTTTCAATAGCCAATCATAGCGCGCCAACAATGCTATCCACTGTTTCAGTATATACTTAAGTAAATTAGCCACCGGAAAGAGATTTAAAAGCTGACGCGTTGGGCTGGCGCTAGACCTTCGTCATTCGCGCTGACGAAGCCCAACACCCCTTTGTGATTCACATTCCATACTACCCCATTTCATTCGTAAAGCATCAGCCCTTTGTGATACGCTCCGACGAAGGCATAGCGCTCGAAATGTCAGCTTTTGAATCTTTTTACGTTGGCAAATTTACCTTATCAAAAAAAACAAATTTTCTTGTCTACCTCTTTGATATCCAAAACATGATGGCATTATTTGATATATTTTTGTTTTATTGTTTTGCAGGATTCAAGGGATTGCAGGATTTCAAATGTCAGAATCAAGCAAATAAGAAGGAAAGATGACTAATTGAAACAAGGGAGAGGTAAAGAAACCAGTTTAACTTTAAGCGCCGCTGAAAGATAACCTTTTTTCATTTTTTTTATAAATATCGCCGCCAAATTCGAACGAAATTTTCTAAGTTCAGTCGAGATACAGTGCAACACAGATATAATAAACGTCGCCGCATCGGCAGGTATAACAAGCAAACTGTAGTATTATCTGATAAATGTCAAATTAATCACTGATATATAGTTCGGGGAAAAAATGTGAAAAATGTGGCAAAAAAATGAGAGAACAAATATATACTAGAGATGAGAAATACTGAGAGAAAGAGAAAGTTCTGAAATATACCAGCTGTCAATAAAAAATACGGCATGAGATAGTGTATTACATGTTAAACTTTAGATCAAAATATGTAACAAGATATTGATCGACTAGTTTTAAAATAAACACTTCCCTAACAAAAGTGTTACTTTTGTAAGTAAAATAAACCTATTTTTAAGACATTGCTTTTCATCACATCAACTGAAATCTAGTCAGGAAGCAAACAGGATGAAACCTTCAAGGAATGTAGTTATATGGCACATGAATAATATATGGTAAAAATATTGTTTTAATTTGTCAGGAAAACGCTGGCATCGGCGAATTAACAGAAGGCAATGCGAATTTTTTTATTTTTGATGGAAATATTCAACCCAGTTTTATTCGAAAACACTCTTACGGAATTTTTTCAAACTTTGCAGTCTTGAAGACTTACATCTAGGGTGCGTTCGATTGCAAAACTAATATTCAAAAGCCATGACGTCATCAGATCGTTGTTATGGTAACACTAATGTCAATCAAATATACTTTTTTGGAAAGTTCATTTCATCTCTAGTATGTGTGTGAAGCAGCTTGCCTGGTCGAGCTCAGACAGTGAAGTATCTGCCGTTCAAATTTGGAATGTTATGTTGCCAAAAAACCCAGTCGAGCCACCTTAAGAAAAATGTCTCAGTGTTGAAGACGTAGGCCTTCTTTTTCGATTTATTTGTTATATTTTGGTTACAGTAACCAGAGCGAATTTTTGGTAAAAATCTAAGTACTTGTTTTTTATGCTTGTGACAGTGATTTAAATATTTCAGTACAAGCTCTGTTTAGACAATTAATATTTCAAAGCAAAACTTGATCTTCAAACCCGTTCCTAGATTTTTGCGGTGTTACAATATATGGAAAATATTGATGATGTGACGTTTTGGCAACCACCTGTTCGTCATCATCATCATCATCATCATCATCTTTATTTAAAAACACGGTAAATACATCAGGCATAAATAATTTAATATAAAACTACAACTTAATACGAAACTATGTATGAATTAATCTTCTATAATTTAAAAAAATATAACTAACTATTAAAGGGTTAAAGGGAACCCCCATTGTGATAACAAGCTGATGTTAACTTTTTGAAAATAAAGCCTAAATTTTGATTTTCTTTAATACCAAATAGGAAGGAAATTTCAGTGTACAAAACAATGGATATGAATATCGCCTATTTTTGCTTTTAAAATTCCCGCTCGCCGCCATTTTGAGTTTTTATGACGACATATGTTTGCCGCTATTGTTAAGGTCGCGGGGGACAGGTTCCGCTCATCAGTATGCATTTATGAAAATGGTATGCACGAAGTGCGACGGCTGATACCGAAAATGCGCGAAATATTCACGAACAGGCTCTGTAATTTTTCTACATCAATAACTCCGTTTGAAACTAGAATGCATCTTTTAGAAGCCTTGTTCCTACAAGTCCATCAAAAGTGTGCATATTATTTCCAAATTTACCAGTCTGGCCGACCAATTCTGTCAAATAATGGAATAATATTTACGGGTTGAGCGGTTCGGCCGGGCAGTTCTGACACATGGTAAGCGCCCTAACGAAACATTTAGTACCCTAGGAGCTAAATCGAACCATTAATAACGGTATTTATTTTTAAATTTTTAAAGCATTTAAATGAAAAAGAATGCCGTTTTTTTTTTTAAAAAAAAATTTCAAACGTTTCAAGGTAACTAAACGATTTTTGCGGCAGTGAATCGTAGGTTATTTTGTCCGTTACATTTATGAAAAGATATCAAACAATTTCTAACCAACAAGGGACCTTAAATTGTGTATATATAACTTTCCTTATCCTCCGTTACATTTTTATCACTTTATAATTGATCATTTTTTTCAGTAAGGTTACATATAAATTCTTATTACCAAAAAATCAGGCCAATGTTTAATACTCAATAATAATGGTGGATTATTCTGGCGGTCTGTTTGAATGTTTAGCTTTCAGTTAGTTTACCTTCTCAGTAAATCAGTGGCATTTTATCGCTCTGTTTCACTCCCATAGTCAATTAAGGAGACATGTAGTGTAGTTCTAACTTTTGAGTCTGTGGACGAAATCCTATGATGTGACCATTCAAATGAAACCTCTTCAGCAGTACTTTTGCATGGTACCGGCATTTGTTCTAACTTTTGAGTCTGTTGACGAAATCCTATGGTGTGACCATTCAAATGAAACCTCTTCAGCAATACTTTTGCATGGTACCATTTGTTATAACTTTTGAGTCTGTTGACGAAATCCTATGGTGTGACCATTCAAATGAAACCTCTTTGGCAGTACTTATGCATGGTACTATTTGTTTTTCAATATTTTTACAAAATGAAATTTCGGATTTTTCTCGAATTTTGATGTTTGGCACTCTTGGGAGTTAATGAGTTAAAGGGGCAGTGTACTGTCAATATATTGAAATTTCTCTCCCAATTTCGAAGTTATATTGGCAAATACCACCAATTCTACAACTAAATTGGATAGAAATATTCTACAGAGAAAAAACAAAACACTAATTACTTTGGGGAAAACGTATAGGATTGCAAAGATGTGAGTGGATTATAGTTCATCTTGTTTGTTTTCATGTAAAGTGGTCCAGGTGGAACTTCGAGTTTTTTTGGCCGTACTTTTATCTCTTTAGGTATTATGTCTTTGTTTTCCAAGAAGCCTATATTTTCTTCCTATATGTTTCAAGACAATAGCAATCTTAAAGCAAGCTCCTGCTCCTTAAGGGGGGAGGGGGGGGGGGTATTCACCCCCTCTTCCCGATCACACGCTATGACTAAATAACTTGATAACACCATTTCTATTGGCCAGTTGCTTGAACAAAAGTTCAAAATGAACAATTATCTAAATTATTGTACTTGGACAAGAGATAAAATGCCAAACAAAAAAGTGCCTTGAGACAAGATCTAAAGGGAACCTCCATTGTGATAAATTGGCGTTAAATTGTTGGAAATAAAGTTTAAATTTCGATTTTTCTTTTCTAAGAAATAGGAAGGAAATTTCAGTGTACAAGAAAATGGATATGAATATCGCCTATTTTTTTTCACCTTATCAATTCGTACTTTTGCAACACAAAAACATTACTTGCAAAAAGATTAATGACATGACTAACAATACTTACAATACTTAAAACTAATTACAGTGAATTAATAAGTAAATTAATACATTAGTTGTCATAAAGTTAGCAAATATAGTTGTTGTAAGAAAAAAAAGACAATAAAAAAAAACACAGGGAGAAGGGCACGGACAGGAGAGATAGTGGCTTACTATCTTAATCAAAAGATGCACATAAAATGCGCATAAATCTGTGTAGCGCCATCGCCAGAAATCAGGGACATTGGAGCAGCGAATTTTCGTGCGTCTTACATTGAAAAGCCGCTTCTTTGGTATTTACCGCTGTTCCGCCGTACGGGCTCAAATTCGTTCGGTGCGACAAAAATGGTTGTGTTAAATAAAGTGTATTCAGGCCTATATAAAAACCACTGACCGAAATAGTTCGCTCACAGTCGAAAACTACAAGACTTAAGCTTTTGAATGAGGGGATTTGCAGCAAATTTGGAGCATTCTGTGCCCAAATATCGCAGTTCGAAGACAGCGAACTTCAAGACTTTAGCGTGGACTGTTGGTGGAAATGATTTTTACAGCTCTGGACGATTTTTGAAAGCAAAAAGCAGGGCGAAGGAACCATCTTAGAAAGTGAGAATGCGATGATAAATATTAAATATATTTTAGGTTTTAGATTAATATTAAGACTTAGATATTTTATACTTTTTTAATATTTTTTATGTGTCCCCAAATTAGTATGGGTTTACCCAGGCTATAAGGTCTTTTGACGGTTGTATCGAAAACTAAGACCCACGAAAACGAAGACCTAAGACCAAAATCTAAGACCTAAAACTAAGACCTAAAACTAAGACCCCCTATAATTTACCATTTTTACCGGGGTCTTAGTTTTCGTTTTTTCGAAAACTAAGGCCCGGTTCAGACGCCGAACTTTTCATGAGCCGAACCTAATACCTTGAATTAAGTACATGAAAAGTTCGGCGTCTGAATCAATTAAGAACGGCTATTTGAATTTGGAACGGCTGAGCCGTTCTTTTCGCCTGGCTCAGCCGGGAATTTCGGCTTTGGAACGGCTTTGATTCAGACGCCGAACTTTTCATGAGCCGAACCTAATGCATAAATTATTATAACGACTGGTGCGTGTTCTGACATCTTTGCCTGAAAATCGCTCACCTTTCTATTTGTTTCTCTTCAAACTGAATTAAGTTCGGCTAATTAAGTTCGGCGTCTGAATCAACTGGCGTACTTTTGTTAATTTGGGTCGGTCCAAATTCGAATTAAGTTCGGCTCATGAAAAGTTCGGCGTCTGAACCGGGCCTAAGACCTAAAACTAAGACCCCCTTTAAAGGCCGTTTTTTTCTTTTTCCAAAGCCAATTTTGTTATTTCAATCCGTTATTCAGTATAAGACAACAATCAAAAACCATATCACGAGGGTCTACGCGAAGTCTGGCAAAAGTCACTAAAGTCATTTTGACTAAGGCCTTTTATTTCTTTAAAGGCCGTTTTTTCTTTTTCCAAAGCCAATTTTATTATTTCAATCCGTTTTTTACTATAAGACAATAAACAAAAACCAGATGCGAAGTCTATGGCAAAAGTCATTTTGACACTGCTTACCAGGGTCTTAGTTTTCATTTTTTCGCCAAACTAAGACCTAAAACTAAGACCCCCTTTTATTTCTTTAAAGGCCGTTTTTTCAGTTCACTTGAAATGGAAGCGGCCACAGTCCAGGAAAACACTGCTCCAAAGAAGCGATATTCATGTCAAATGATCGCACAATAAACAGAAAATGTTATAAAAAAGGACAGGCTAAACACGACTCCCACTCGTCGCAAAAAGTATTTTTAAAGCCTAAAGTGTAAAGCTTTCCCAGTAAGACTTCAGAGAGGATCGCGCCTTTAGATCACAGTTAAGGACTTGTTCTCTTCGATGATATAAACCTTTTGATCTCGGCAGATTATCTCTCATATTGATAGGAGGATTCATGCTGTCCAGAGCCGTTAGAATTATTTTATTTCTTTATGCCGTTATTCGGTGCTATAGCTCTATTGGCATACATTGTGGTTTCTTTGGCTCACTTTTGTTGCAAGATAAATACTTAGCGACTAAAGTTTGTTTTCGCTTTGAAAGTGCTAGGATCGTTAAATTTCTCAGGCCGTGATTAAATGTCTAAAGTCTGCGATGTGCAAGACTTGAGAGAAAGTGTTTCCGGCATCACAGATATGGGCGTCTTAGATTCGACTCTCAAAAAGCCGTAGTCTATAATTCCACTGCAGTGAAATCATGAATTCTTGCAATAATTTTAAGCTCCTAAGTTAGTTCTGTAGTTGAGTAGTGTGTCTCAGTGGAGCTAGGATGAACCTCCGTTGCTTTGTAATAGCGTTTGATTTGGCATCCAGCAGATAATCTGCAACACAGTTGCTGTTTTGTTAACTTTAGGCTTAAAAAATACTTTTTGCGACGAGTGGGAGTCGTGTTTAGCCTGTCCTTTTTTATAACACTAAATTGGCTTTGGAAAAAGAAAAAAACGGCCTTTAAAGGGGGTCTTAGTTTTAGGTCTTAGTTTTCGAAAAAACGAAAACTAAGACCCTGGTAAAAAAGGTAAATTATAGGGGGTCTTAGTTTTAGGTCTTAGTTTTAGGTCTTAGATTTTGGTCTTAGGTCTTAGGTCTTCGTTTTCGTGGGTCTTAGTTTTCGACACAACCGTCTTTTGAGACTTAAATAAAGTTTCTATCTATCTATGTATCTATATATGATCGTCAGTTTAGTCGGTGCTTCTCAGACGATTGCGGCAAGTTGGCTACCCCCATCACTTTACGAACTATGGTGCATCGAAATCCCGTTTTGAGTGAAAATCGGCATTAATGGCTTCTAAAATAGAGAGCATTGTATGAGCGAAGCTTCGGAAATATGTTTTGTTGAAAAGCAGGGCCGGTAACAATTGTTGGGAAAATTAAGCTTACCAAAACACTTGAAAAGATGTTCATAAATTTACCCGGAATGCGGCAAATATTCCAGGTAAGCTACAAGCCAGCCAATTTGATTTTGTTTTATTTCTGCCATACAAAGCCTTCTAATGTTTGGCAGCCATATTGCCACTGACACTCGCGCACACGCGGTGAACATGGCCGCTATTTCTGGCGATGGTTATCGTGAATGTAGACTTAAAATTTTTTAAATTTAGTTTCTCAGATGTTTCGAGGCTGCTGCCTCTTCATCATTGAGTTTCAACGCAACTGTCAAAAAATGTATGCGCGTGCTAAATTTAAAATCCCTAACAACTCAAAAAAGCTTGCGTAAGACACGCGCGCACATACAGTACTACTGAAATTTGAATTCGATATTGAGCCCATTGGGGTGCAGAGTCCTGTGGAATATCAGTTGGGCCTCCCTTTGGCGTCTGGTTTTCAAACTTCAGGGTCCAGAGACAATGACCGTATGTGTGCGTACCGTTTGTGTGCGTATCGCCAAGACAAGAATGTTCAGGACACCCTAGTACACAGCTCACTCAATGTCACTTCAAAGAAAGATCGTGGCACCTTTCCTTGCCAGCGACCTCGATGTAAAACTTGTGGCCACACCAACTCAGCGCCCACCATTGACACCTCAGGAGGACATATTACAATCCAACACAGGTTCTCTTGCACCACAAGAAACCTTGTGTATGGCATCTCCTGCCAAGTGTTTGATAAGGTCTACATCGGTGAAACTGAGTGGCTATTGGCAGAAAGGTTCAGAGAACATCACCTCTCGGTGACTAAAAGAAAGGAGAAAGACGCATCTGGCATGGAACTTCCGGTCGCACAACACTTCATATCAGATGGACACAACGTTGACGATATGCTGGTTTCGGTCATCATCTCTGGACCCTGGAGTTTAAAAACCAGATGCCAAAGGGAGGCCCAACTGATATTCCACCACAGGACTCTACGCCCCAATGGTCTCAATGTCGAATTCAAATTTCAGTAGAACTGTATGTGAGCGCGTGCCTTACGCAAGCTTTTTTGAGTTGTTAGGGATTTTAAATTTAGCACGCACATACATTTTTTGACAGTTGTGTTCAAGCTCATAATAATGGTGGATTATTCTGGCAGTCTGTTTGAATGTTTAGCTTTCAATTAGTTTACCTTCTCAGTAAATCAGTGGCATTTTGTCGCTCTGTTTCACTCCCATAGTCAATGAAGAAGACATGTAGTGTAGTTCTAACTTTTGAGTCTGTTGATGAAATCCTATAGTGTGACCATTCAAATGAAACCTCTTTGGCAGTACTTATGCATGGTACTATTTGTTTTTCAATATTTTTACAAAATGAAATTTTGTATTTTTCTTGAATTTTGATGTTTGGCACTGTTGGGAGTTAATGGGGTATAGAGGCAGTGTATTGTCAATATATTGAAATTTCTCTCCCAATTTCTCCTTACATTTAATATCTTTGTTGTTATTGTTGTTTCATCTTTATATACTCACTTTGGAGGTTCGTTGGCTGCATCTTGATATGCTTTAATGTGACAGCGCGATGCTGTTAGTGAGTTTCACATGTGCTAGTCAATACTTGGCTGTGTAGCCGCGCGATGCGGTTCCAGACAAGACCCACAAATTGACCCTTGCTCACCATAGAGTCTCCAGTAGCTCAGTGGTTAGAGCATCCGACTAGATCACGGAGGGTCGTGGGTTCAAATCCCATCTGGGACTCGGATTTTTTTCCGAGTCTTAATTTCTCCTTACATTTAATATCTTTGTTGAATTTCGAAGTTATATTGGCAAATACCACCAATTCTACAACTACTGTAAATTGGATAGAAATATTCTACAGAGCAAAAACAAAACACTAATTACTTTGGGGAAGACGTATAGGATTGCAAAGATGTCAGTGGATTATAGTTCATCTTGTTTGATTTCATGTCAAGTGGTCCAGGTGGAACTTCGAGTTTTTTTGGCCGTACTTTTATCTCTTTAGGTATTATGTCTTTGTTTTCCAAGAAGCCTATATTTTCTTCCTATATGTTTCAAGACAATAGCAATCTTAAAGCAAGCTCCTGCTTCTTAAAGGGGGGGGGGGGGGTATCCACCCCCTCTTCCCGATCACACGCTATGACTAAATAACGATAACACCATTTCTATTGGTCAGTTGCTTGAACAAAAGTTCAAAATAAAAAATTATCTAAATTATTGTACTTGGACAAGAGATAAAATGCCAAACACAAAAGTGACTTGAGACAAGATCTAAAGGGAACCTCCATTGTGATAAATTGGCGTTAAATTGTTGGAAATAAAGTCTAAATTTCGATTTTTCTTTAATAAGAAATAGGAAGGAAATTTCAGTGTACAAGAAAATAAATATGAATATCGCCTATTTTTTTTTTACCCTGTCAATAAGTACTTTATTTGCAACACAAAAGCATTACTTACAAAAAGATTAATGACATGACTAACAATACGTACAATACTTAAAACTAATTACAGTGAATTAATAAGTAAATTAATACATTAGTTGTCCTAAAGTTAGCAAATATAGTTGTTGTAAGAAAAAAAAAGACAAAAAAAAACACAGGGAAAAGGGCACGGACAGGAGAGATAGTGGCTTACTATCTTAATCAAAAGATGCACATAAAATGCGCATAAATCTGTGTAGCGTGTTATCGTGAATGTAGACTTAAATTTTTTTAAATTTATAGCGCTAAAATTTAGTTTCTCAGACGTTTCGAAGCTGCTGCCTCTTCATCAGTGAGTTTGAACGCAACTGTCAAAAAATGTATGCGTGGGCTCAATTTAAAATCCCTAACAACTCAAAAAAAGCTTCCGTAAGGCACGCGCGCACATACAGTTCTACTGAAATTTGAATTCAACATTGAGCCCATTGGAGCGCAGAGTCCTGTGGTGGAATATCAGTTGGGCCTCCCTTTGGCGTCTGGTTTTCAAACTTTAGGGTCCAGAGGTGATGACCGTATGTGTGCGTACCGTTTGTGTGCGTATCGCCGAGACGAATGTTCAGGACACCCTAGCACACAGCTCACTCAATGTCACTACAAAGGAAGATCGTGGCACCTTTCCTTGCCAGCGCCCTCGATGTAAAACTTGTGGCCACACCAACTCAGCGCCCACCATTGACACCTCAGGAGGACATATCACTATCCAACACAGGTTCTCTTGCACCACAAGAAACCTTGTGTATGCCATCTCCTGCCGAGTGTGTGATAAGGTCTACATCGGTGAAACTGAGCGGCTATTGGCAGAAAGGTTCAGAGAACATCGCCTCTCGGTGACCAAAGAAAAGGAGAAAGACACATCTGGCAAGGAACTTCCGGTCGCACAACACTTCATATCAGACGGACACAACGTTTACAATATGCTGGTTTCGGTCATCGTCCCTGGACCCTGGAGTTTAAAAACCAGATGCCAAAGGGAGGCCCAACTGATGTTCCACCACGGGACTCTACGCCCCAATGGTCTCAATGTCGAATTCAAATTTCAGTAGAACTGTATGTGAGCGCGCGCCTTACGCAAGCTCTTTTGAGTTGTTAGGGATTTTAAATTTAGCACGCGCATACATTTTTTGACAGTTGTGTTCAAGCTCACTGATGAAGACGCAGCAGCCTCGAAACGTCTGAGAAGCTTACTATCTTAGCTTGCTTACAACTTAGATTAAACATTCACAGTAGTTAATCATGTTTACATTCTAGGAAGATATAAACGGCCTATTTTTGCTTTTTAAATTCCCGCGCGCCGCCATTTTGAATTTTTATGACGTCACAAATATTGAAAATGGTGGCGCGCGGGAAATTTAAAAGCTGAAATAGGCGATATTAAGTGTTAATTAACCTATTTATTAATGTTTTTTTTTCTCCTTGTAATTCATTGTTTGTGGCAAAATAAATAAAATAAAAATAAAATAAATATTCATATCCAATTTTTGTGCACACTAAAATTATATTTCCACTTGTTATTAACATAATTGAAATTTAAACATTTCCAACAATTTTACGTCGATTTATTATAATAGTGAAGGTTCCCTTTAAGATAAAAACAAAGACAGTGACCTTCTAATTTCACACCTCCAGACAAATAAAATATATAAGAAGAAATGGTGAAACGGTAAGCAGGCAAAATCATAGCCTTAAATATCCACTGAGAAAGTGTTTTCGCGACCTTAAATGATTGAAATTAAGGAAAAATGGAAAATAAAAGAAATTATAACTGGAAAATATAAGATATTATAACTGGAAAATATAAGATATTATAACTGAAAAATAAATTTCTGATACTGCGTAAAGGTTAAATTTGAAACAGATAGAATGACGTCCTTTAATTTTCACTCAAAAGTCGTTTCCAACCTCAAAAACTACCTGAACATCGCCGAAATATTTCTTTTAAATGTTAAAACCCTTTTTGAAAACTCTCGAACAAAAAAGAAAGGTCTTAATTATTTTGCAGGATTTCTTTTAAAAACCTTTACTTGATACTCATATTTAGCAGACCGAAGGCAAATAATTGTAACTGAAAATTAAGTTACCTACTGAAAGCTGATAAACAGACACGGGAACAGAATTAACAAGAGGCTCCTAGCAGCCTATACTCATGCTCATGCGTAAGTTAGTTTTATGATATATTTTAAACATGATAAGATGTCCGACATGGCGAAGAGTACTCCTTTCATTTAGTTATCGTTCCTGCAAACCGTGTTGTTTACTATTGATTGTTTTGGAAATGAAGGCTGTACCACAATGAAGGGAATGATTCTTCTAAGTCTTATATATACCAGACGCTGTCGTGACACTTGAGTAACGCTCTTTTACTGGAAGTGAGAGTAGCCGGAAGTCACTAAACAGGAACTGTAGTGGCAAAGCTATGAACCGGAAGTGTACAATTAAAATATGTGTGCATAAATTTGCATGCAAAATCGTGACACAAAAAATAAAAATAATAATAATAATAACAAGAAAAACGGAGCCGAAACCTTACCTCATGCCGCTACGCGCATGAGTAAAAAACAGAAGAGTTAATGCTGAAAAACTAAAAGATAAAATTTAACCTAAAGGGTGGCGTTTTATGTTAATCGATGAATAGTTTAGAACCTGTAAACCTTCAAACACAACTTGCAAAATGGCCTTCGATTTACTTGTAAGTGGATTCTTTACCTAAAATCTTCAAACTGCCAGACAACTGACAAACAGAGAGACAGAATCGTCCATAAACTTAAGGTCTTGTACAAAAAATATGATTTTTTTCCCAAAACAATTTTATGGGAAAATTCCACTATCCTGATATATAGTTTTGTACTCTGAGTTCAAAATCTGCCACTTTAGGTCGAATTTCCCATTGGTTAATTATTAACTAGCCCCTTAAGTTGAAATAAGGCCGCCTGTTATAAGCACAATAACTTTCCACCGAAATAATGGTTGGTTGCCAATGGAATCAACTTTACTTTGTGCATAAATGATCCAACTAAGATCACATGGCCTCGTGACACACATGGCCTCGTGACACACATGGCCTCGTGACACACATGGCCTCGTGACACACATGGCCTCGTGACACACATGGCCTCGTGACACACATGGCCTCGTGACACACATGGCCTCGTGACACACATGGCCTCGTGACACACATGGCCTCCTGACACACATGGCCTCCTGACACACATGGCCTCCTGCATAACAGTAATGGAACATTCCGACAAAGGATGTATTGACATATTTTTTTATAGATAAGTGCTGTTACATATATCTAGAGAGGCATTCTACATGATAGTTTTTTCAGAGCATGTAACCAGTGAGTCGAGATTGAATAAATTAGTCGAAATTCAACATCGTGTTGTTCCATTTCCAAAAATGTAAACGAAGACGTCAGCAGAGACTCGCCTATAGAAAGTTTCAAGCCTAAGCCTAAGCCTAAGCCTAAGCCTAAGCCTAAATTGTTTTTTTTCTTTCTTTCTTTCTTTCTTTCTTTTCACCTGCTTAATTATACCTTGTTAAAAATACCTTGTTAAAAATACCTTGTTAAAAATACTCCGAGGAAATTCAATTTCACTTCACTCAAAAGTTTGAAGGATGCGACTGACAATTGTTTGTTTGAATTTTCACTTTCGTAAAGATTAAACAAGATTTCGCAGAGTTCATGCTAGGCCGTTGTTCAGAACTTTATTAAGGCTCGTTTCCAAATGCGCTTTCCAAATGCGCTTTCCAAATGCGCTTTCCAAATGCGCTTTCCAAATGCGCTTTCCAAATGCGCTTTCCAAATGCGCTTTCCAAATGCAATTCGGGTACGACATTTTTTGATTTGTTGCGATTTCCCAAAAATTACCGCGAAGTTACATCAGGTTTTGAACATGTTGGCCTTTTGTCTGATAAGTTTACAATAAAGATTTTCATGTTGAGCGGGAACATTGACAAACGTTGAAATTTATCAGCTTTTACTGTTGGAAGTTTCAAAGTAAAAATGCTGTTCTGTTTAAGAATTTGGTTATTAAGTAATGGTCTTAGTAAGAACTAGGCAACCTAACGGCAAGGAATACAGAAAGGTGTTAATTGTGATATTGTTGAGACCGTCCTCCTCATTGGCTAAAACGTGAAAATCTACTATCACTTAACCAGGTAGTGCATTTATTTCTCTCTCTCTAGTTTACTAATTCGTTCCCTTTTAGTGAAAACTATTTTGATTTTTAATACATGTAAAATTAGTAGCCTTTCTAAGCCATTGTTTTGGAGTTTCACGATTAGATGAAATCTTGTAGTACAAAAGAAACATCACTTTAAAATAAAGTTCCAGTACATTTTATTGTCCATAGGTTGATGATGTATTTTCAGTAAGAAAAACCTAAACAATCTTGTGTGGGGAAAGCGAAATGCCGCGGAACAATAGAGCATCGCCTAGTACTTACACGCATTGTTACTTAACTATCAGCAATAGTTTTCATTGACTTTCTGTAGATAAACGATCTCATTTTTGCGTTGTTATATCTGCGTTGCACTGTATCGGTACTAAAGGGATTATATCACGCTTTGCACGTGCTTGCTAAAACCTTTCCATTGCTTTCCTAAAGTCATTAAAGATTCTAAAATATCAGTTTTTACAAATGAAATACGTAATGAACACAAATGACAAAATTGGGAACGGTCAATCCTATGTTACGTAAGTTAATTATTTTTTCAAAAGCCAGAAGGATAATCCAGAATTTGCTTTAGCACTAGCAACTGCTATCCGTTTTAATCGTTCTCGAAAGGTAGCTATCTTTACCGTATTTCAGTTTTCACTGCAGAATTGTGATTTTAGAATCTTAAATGACGTTTGAACAGTCCTTTTAAAGGCAGTTTACAATCGATGTTTTCAAATCCATGAAAAACAATTTGTTTGAAGCAGTCATAAGCGAGTTGTACCATGAGAATTAGCCATGGCCGAGGTTTTTAAGAACAGAAACAAATACTCAATTTATAGCTCAGGAAACTAGACCTTTTTACTTTTGAAATAAAAATGTGTGTAATTTTTCTGCGATTATATCATTGTCAATTGCTTAGTAAAAAGCTTGTTTTATTCAACTTGTCTGAATATTTTGCCTTAGTAAACGTTGTTCAAATTACTACAATTTTCCCGCCAAAAGACTTAGAAAAAATACGGGCGCTCAAAATACGGGCGCTCAAAATACGCATGCGCCGTTTTTTTTTTTACTTTTTCAAAGCTACTTTTAAATATTAAGTAATGTTATAAACTTTGTTCAAATTTCTACAATTTTCCCGCCAAAAGACTTAGAAAAAATACGGGCGCTCAAAATACGCATGCGCCGTTTTTTTTTAATTTTTCAAACCTACTTTGTAATATTCACTAATGTTATAATTGTATTTAATTAGAAGCAAACAACAATAAAAGAATATTTCAGTTGCATTGTATTCTTTATTCTTCCTCTTTTTAATCTTCAACAACTTAATTAATTAAGTAAAAATCATTTAACTAATTAATAGGTGTGACAAGTTTTTTCTTCCTATATATACTAAGTCTTTTGGCGGGAAAATTTAGAAAAATTTGCACAGCGTTTCCCCTGGTAACAATTTGAGCAAAAATTTTTTAAGGACTATAAATTAAAATTTAAACCCGCCAAAAAAACTTTACAACATCTCGTTCAAGAAATTTGGAAAGAACCTCACAATTTAACGCTGGTTTTCACATGCGACAAAACTATAAGCACAAATATACGAAAAAGGAACATTACTCGTTCTTATGTTGTCCTCTGTAGGAATTATGCGATGTAAACATAATCACAAGAAAAATAACAATTTTTTTCCTTGTGCCTATGCTTATATCGTGTCAATTCCTACGAAGACAGCATAACAAGAATAATGTTCATTCCTCGTATGTTTGTACTAATACTTCTGTCGCCGGTAAATAACAGCCTTAAATCTTCTAAATTCTTGCACGAGACAGTGTATGCATGGAGAATATTAAAAGAAACACGACAAGCTAAAAATGCTCTTGAAAATTGTTTGTAAACTAAATAAAACGTTTTGGATAATAAGTAATGTTTGCTTTTGATTTCATTCGATACCGCACATTTTTAGATTTTTATAGCTTGCCATGTTGCTTTTAATAGCAAGATTTTAAACTGTTGGCTAGTTTTCTTTGTAGCACAAAACAATTGATTGAAAGCACGTAGACTAAGCACCAAAATGGCCTTTTACTAAGTTTGGAGCTAGTAATATAATTTAGAACATTCAACAAACAATTGGCTCCATTTTATATGATTTATCAAAATCAGTTATTTTTAAAAGAATAACGTTTGCTAATTTTGGAGCAAGTAAAATAATTTGGCACAATCAACAAACAATTGCTTTGCTCCGTATTTTTCTAAGAGATCTTGTTGTGCACAAGTCAAACTAAAATGTTCTGTGCTACATTGAATTGCCAACAGAAAAATGTCTTTTCCTCCACTTAATAACTAAATTTAAAACAGCCCAGCATAATAAAACGCAATGTCTGGTTTTAAGCTTTACTCTAAACGTATTGGGTAGATTGAAATTTATTATATATATATATATATAAATATATATATAAAAGAAAAAAGCAGAAATTGCCAACTCTAAATCAAATTCAAGTTATACAGACCATTATGAAAAACGGAAACAATGGAGAAATAATTGGTCTCTTCATCATCGTTCCTCTATCAATAACTCTTGTCCAAATTGGGGTAAAGGAATGTTCAAATTTATAGTGTTGTTTTATACAATATCTAGCAGCATCGAAACAACAAATCATTTACAATCTCATAAGTTTGCACCACATAATTCTTTTTAACCAATTGTGCAACTGAATTAATATTTTGTTCAGTATTTTAGTGTGTCGAACCTGCTAAAACTATTAATGCACAATTACAGTTTTACAACCGCAAATTGTAAACAAAGGAAAACAATGTGCCAGTAGTATGAGAATTTATTTCATGTTCTCCAGTTTTAAGTATCCTAAATTTCGCTTTTAGCAATGGTCAGTGTACGAGAACCGAAACAGCCATTCAAATGGAGGTTGGTAAGCCTGTGGTTATAACTGTTTCAAGAGCTAAATAGTTGCTGATATTTTAAAAAAAATTCCTAATAATGTTAAGGTGTTTCCCTCCAGTTTCCATGCAGCTGCACAACTAAGTTTCCTTTATTGAATTAGTATGAAACTTACACAAAATATTGCACTCAGTTTGAAGTTTTTGACAGTAACAATTTTGTAAATCGCATTTGAGATAAACGAGAAACATTGAAATCACTTGAGCCTTAATTCCGAGCGATTGCGATTGCGATTGCGATGGCATATGGCAAACAAAATATCTAAACTAAAAACTTTTGTAAAGCCGCTTTTGAGTAAATCGGGAAAATATTTCAAACTTGTGATTTTGCATGGGTATGAGCGCCGCAATTTTTTAATGCGACTTACAAAATTGTCACACTCTTATAAACTTCAAGCTAAGTGCAATAATTTATGTAAGTTTCAAACTAATTCAATAAAGGAAAAATAGTTAAAGTGGCTCGACTGGGTTTTTGACGACATAACATCCTAACTTGAACGGATGGATACTCCACTGTCTGAGCTCGGTCAGGTAAGCTCTTCACACATATACTAGAGATGAAATTAACTTTCCAAAAAAGTATATTTGATTGGCATCGGTGTTACCATAACAACGATCTGATAACGTCATGGTTTTTGCATATTAGCAATTTTCACAACATCAAGTCCTAAACTTTCAAAACGACTGTATGCTGCTTAGAGTCTAGATGCAAGTCTTCGAGACTGCAAAGTTTGAAAAACTTCTATGAAAGCGTTTTCGAATAAAATTGGGTTGAATATTTTTAATCAAAAATTTCAAAATTCGCATTACTTTCTGTTAGTCCGTCGATGCCAGCGTTTTTCTGACAAATTGAAACAATATTTTTACCATATATTATTCATGTACCATAAAACTACATTCCTTGAAGGTTTCATCCCGAAGGTTTGCTTCATTAGATTTCAGTTTATTTGATAAAAAGCAATTTCTTGAATATGCTTATTTTACTCACATAAGTAACACTTTTGTTAGGGAAGCGTTTATTAAAAAACTAGTCGATGAAATTGTAGCCGCGCAAACAGTTGTTACGTAAACGTGTTGCTTTATTCCTCATGCCTGAAAGTCTATTTTGCGAGGCTAACGGAAGCTGCTTTCATCGGATAACAAACTAGCAATGTACTCAACTCGTTTTATTTTGGATTTTTGTTTTACTACGGCTTTTAGTTCCGAGGTGAAAGCATTTAAATCTCACGCCGCGGAAAATCATTGTTTATGTAAATGTTTTATCTTTATTCATGAATGCACATGGCGTTTTGAAGCAAAAAATAACACCTCCCTAAAAGTCACACCTTTGCGCTAAAGTGAGCTTGTATGAGCGCATATTCTACCGAACTGAAAATGAAAATCTTAGACCGAGCCAGTTTTAAGAGTCTATTTCGGATAGATGCACGCGCTCAGGTTGTCAAGCCGAAGATTTTACGATCATGCACGAACCTTTCGGCGTGGTTCCGGCAGTGTCACTTAAAACAAAAGGCCCATTGGTTAAATCTTAATGTGCGAGTTTGACCCGGTACAATAGACTATTTCTTGATACGGGTGACTGCGCAATCTCGGGGTTTGTTTTCATTTTTTGTTTTGAATTTGTTGATATGTTACACTTCCGTAATAGCATACATAGAGTAAATGGTAGTAGACCGTCAGTCCGCCATACGTCATTACGGCTGTTGTGTTTACGAATGCTCGATGAGCTGAAACGTCGGTTTGGGAAAACTTTTGAGTTCTTTTACTTGTTATTATTGTTTGGCAAGGATATCTGACGTTAATAATAAAGGAAAAGGTAAGTTTTTCCCGTAATTTTCATTTTCCCTAGTAAACGTTAATGGCAAATAAATGAATGAAAACGTTCCTTTTTTGCGAGTGTCACAAACATTGCCGAGCTGAGATTGCGCAGTGCGGACTGTAATTCATCTTTGACATGTAATAAACTCTGTAAATTTCAAGTGCATTAATTCATTTTAAGGGCGCGAAATAAAATTTAAAGTATAGGGGACTTTTGCATTCGTCTTCCAAAGTTTCATTGCCGTATTATTTGTTGACAGCTGGTTTATTTCAGAACGTTGCCTGCTTGCTACGCTTCGCTGCTGCCAAAGCGAGAGTGAATTTTTTTTTGATAGTACAATAGCAATTAACATTAGGCTGCGGCCACGCATGTGTAACACGTTTAAATGTGGGTTTGTGTTGAAGGAATAGCAAACTTGTTGATTCAAAACCGCACAAATAGTGTAGAATATAGTCAAAAGAGAAGATCCTGAAATTAACCAGCTGTCAACAAATCACAAATAAACTTTGGAGGACGAATGAAAAAGACCCCTATACTTTCGCGTCCTTAAAATGATTCAATGCAGTTGAAATTTACAGAGAGTGCATTACATTTTAAACTTTGAATCAAAAGATTTTTAACAAAATTCATAAATAAACGCTTCTCGAACAAAAGTTTTACTTCTGTGAGTAGAATTAGCATATTTAAGACTTTGCTTCTGATCACATCAACTAAAATCTAGCAAAGCAAACAGGATGAAACCTTCAAGGAATGCAGTTTTTTGACAACAAATAATATAATTTATTACTCATGCGCGAAGCGGCATGAGGTAAGGTTTCGGCTCCATGTTTGTTGTTATTTTTATTTTTTGTGTCACGATTTTGCATGCAAATTTATGCACGTATATTTTAAATTGTACACTTCCGGTTCATAGCTTTGCCATTTACACTTCCTGTTTAGTGACTTCCGGCTATTCTCACTTCCGGTAAAACAGCGTTACGTAAATCTCACGATAGTGTCTCCTACAACCTTACTTAAATTACTAATGTTCACGTTTGGTATATATATTAAGACTTAAAAGAATCACTGGCTTCATTGTGGTACAGCCTTCATTTCCAAAACAATCAAAAGTAAACAACGTGGTTTGCAGGAACGATGACTGAATAAAAGGAGAACTCTTCGCCATGTCGGACATCTGATCGTGTTTAAAATAAATCACAAAACTTTCTTACGCATGAGTATAGACTGCTTGGAGCCTCTTGTTTATGGTTAAAATATTGTTTCAATTTGTCAGGAAAACGCTGGCATCGACGAATTAACACAAAGTAATGCAAATCTTTAATTTTTTTATGGCATACATTCAACCCAATTTTATTCGAAAACGCTCTCATAGAAATTTTTCTAACTTTGCAGTCTTGAAGACTTACATCTAGACAACAAGCGGCATATAGTCGTTTTAAAAGCTTAGGTCTAGATGTTGAGAAAACTACTAATATGCAAAAACTATGACTTCATCAGATCGTTGTTATGGTAATAACCGATGGTAACACCGATGTCAATCAAATCTGCTTTATTGGAAAGTTCATTTCATTTCTAGTATATGTGTGAAGCAGCTTGCGTGACCGAGCTCAAACAGTGAAGTGTTGTGTCGCTCAAAAATGTTCGGTGCGGCTGCATGGAAACTGGAGGGAAACACCTCTCAGCGCAACAACAAGCAAGACAACTAAGTGGCAAAAATTTCTACAATGGTTTGAAAATTTACTTTGAAGGAAAAGCACTTTAAAAAAATAATTTTCTGAGAATTTAAATCGAGCAAAAACATTTGGTGAAAAAAGGTTAACAAAACTGGAAATTATTTGTTTGAAATATTCACGCAGTTGACTTCGAAACCTTATCTGTTGTTGTTCCTCAAATGACAGCTTATGGTTTGTTTCTTTTTCCTTTGGTCTGTATAACAAGTATTTATTGTAGTCTTTTGAGTATGATCGACCAGGTTTGTGTAATTCTGCAAAGAACTGTTGTTGTTGGCAGTGACTGACGTTTCGAAAACCTGAGCGGAAGTCATCTTCAGGGCCACGTGAAATTAAAAACAGTCAGGTGATGGTGTTGGCTGTTGATACTCAAGTCAGTAATTGGTGCGTTTCGGTCCGTGCATTGATAGTGTAAGTTTTGTCGGTGTATTGTTTGTCTGTTCTTTAGTTAGTAAACTAAATTTCTAGAGTGAATCGTTTGCAGTAGTCCGTGCTGTACAGTAGATAACGCATTCGGCAGAGTCCCAGTCAATTACTTGGTTGTTGACTTCACCATGTTTCTTCACTCGTTTGTATTCAGTTAGTCAAATGTTCAAACTTCTGCCAGTCACAGGATTTGATCATGAGTGTGTATACTGCTCCCCGTCTATCGCTAGGTTTGTCTTTTTCTTTAACATTTGTTAGTATTTGTCGTAAAGCAGTACTTTACAATTCACACGATTCTGAAGATGACTTCCGCTCAGGTTGTCGAAACGTCATACATTGACAACAACAACAGTTCTTTTCAAAACAACACTAACCCAGACGATCACACTCAACAGACTGTTGATACTCCTGGGCTCAAACAACGTCTATATTGATCATCAAAAATAACAGCTTTGCTCAAAACCAGACATCAGGGCTTTATAAACTAAGCACTTAAATATACGCACGATCGACAAGAGAACATAGGCTGAGAATCTCAAGATAAAGCTTCCTAATTAATACCTAATAATGTTTTAGCATGGGCGAATGAGAATTTTCCGCAGATTAAAGAAAGAAAGAAAGCCAAAAAAAAAAAAAGAACGCAACTTGCAATAGCCTTTGTTCTCTTGTAAATCATCAGTTGATGTGTAGGGGACGTTTTTAATTGTAAGGAGGCACTGACGTCCCACAAGACGTCTGTAAATATCCCAATTGATTCAAGTCGTTTGTAAGCCGCGGGTAGCTGTTGGCATCTGTTCAGTGGTGTCTGTTCTAAGTTAGTAAACCAACTTTCTAGAGTGAGCCGTTTGTAGTAGTCCGTACTGTAGGTAACGCATTCGGCAGAGTCCCAGTCAACTCTGTGATTCGTGCGTAAATGGTGTTCAGCAATGTGATTGTTGATGTCACCATTTTTTGTCGCCCGTTTGTGTTCAGTCAGTCGTATGTTCAGATTCCTGCCAGTCTCACCGATGTAAGAGGCCTGGCAGTCGCAGCTTTGATCTTGTATACTGCTCCTTGTCTGTCGTTAGGTTCATCCTTGTCTTTAACGTTTGTGAGAAGCTGTCGTAAAGTAGTAATGGGTTTGTGAGCGACACGGATGTTGTAAGGTTGTAAGATCCGTGCAACAGTCTCAGAAGTGCCCTTGATGTAGGGTATTGTCGCTGTGGTGACAGTACTGATACTCCTGGATTCAAACCATTTACAAAATTAATTTGACTTATACTTGTTTTCAAAAAACTGTCAGTGCCTCGTTAAAATGAAATTATTTTGAAAATGAAACTTGTTTTGTAACAGCCAATGTGACCATGGAAACTGTCAGTGCCACCTTAAAAATACAAAAACCCACTACATCAACTGAGTTGTATTTTAAATCTTTAACGTTTATACCTACACGCTGAGCGATCGACCAAACAAAATAGTATATCCTTTGTAAGTGAAGTTTTGTAAGCAGTTATAACATTTGATATTTTGATATTTGTTTTGCATAAAGTTATCTTCACGGAAACAAAACAACAACAAAAGAACAAGCCGCAAACTGATATCGTCAAATTATTAACCGTATTTATCAAACGATCGCTCAACGTCCAAATGGTGGCTGCGATTAAAATTGTCAAAAATTATTTATCTAAAACCTACCTCCCATTGCAAAACCTATTCTGATTTGTTGGTTAAGAAAATAAGCGAACCAGCAAAATGAATAAACTTCAATGTTCCTCCGGTCCTCCATTCAGTTTATTGAGTACATCTAGTCAGCAGTCGGGTCGGAGTTCGCTCTTCCTCAGAATCAATGCATTTGACACTAATACAAACTAAAGTATTCAGCCACCATTTGTACAAAATATATAGGAACTAACAAAATTCTTATCTTTGAAGAGATCCATCCTTCTTCGTCCATTCCTGTTTGTTCGCTTGAATTGTTTCTTCAGCCCTCCATTTTCCTGACTTTGGTGTCCTTTGAAGTTCCTGAAAATACAAATAAACGATTGATAAAAATGTTCAAAGTGTTCTTTGCAGATTACCAAGGTGCAGACGACTATATGTATTGGACGTGATTGTAATCATCAGTTAACTGTCCACAAAAATAGAATAGAATATTTCTAAACAGAATTTCAAAACCTTGTTTCAGAATTCGTAGTTTCAAGGCCAAGCTCCTAGCTGAACCAAACTTTTAATTAAAAGTAAATGCAGCATGAACGAAATCAACCAGGCAGAGATTTTTTTTGAAGGCCAACTCCTTAGCTTGTTGCAAGACAAACGAAATACCAAAACGCAAAGCCGACGCCGATGAACGAAGAGCAGCTCAACGCACGTGTTCACTTCTTCGAGCCAATTTTTATACTCTTTTACGAAACAAAAATAACTTTTTTTGCGAAGCGGCTCTTACCTTCGGTTGGAGTTGTGAGTCTTCCTTTTCCTTTGCTTCTCAGAGTCTTTAAAATTGTCTCAGGAGCGCCAACAATAAATTTTCAACCCAGCGACACATCTTCACACGAACACAACCTGCTCGAGGGCAACGATTTTTCATGAATATTGATTAGAAACTTGAGCCAATCGCTGACACACACGTCAAACAATTTGAGGTAAACAATGTTTGCATGCTTTTCATTGAGCCAATTCCGAAAAGAAAATAGAGAAAGAATAAAAACGTATTATTGGGGGTTTCTTTGGAAATTAAATGTGAGGATTTTTGTCGAACACAAACAAACAAAAAAACAATAATTTTCAGTTCGAAAAAGAAAAAAGAAAAAGAAAAAAATCCGTCCTGACGACCATGGAACTCACGTCCTTCAACTCTATTGTCTGATCGCTTACACACTGCGCCACCTAGGTTTTAACTAATTAACAAAATTAAATTTTGTTATTTTAACGTAGATATGCCGAAAAAGGTTACATCTGAGTGATGGAACGAAAGAGTGAGTGAATTAGCCGCCGTTTCCGATAACCCGTTCATTACGCTTGCGCGTATTCACGTGTTAAAAAGGAAAATTATATGAAAAAAATAAATTCCGTAAACCATCTATCAGGCACCCCGAGCGGGGGAGGCTTATATTCTTTAACAAACAGCTCAGTGATGTAAAGAGTGAGAGGTAACGCATGATTATTATTTTTGTTTTTGGAAATTAAATGTGAGGATTTTGTCGAACGCAAACAAACAAAAAAAAAAACCGTCCTGCCAAGCATCGAACTCACGTCCTTCGCTTCTACTGTCTGATCGCTTACACACTGCGCCACCTAAGATTTAACTAATTATGCAAGCCAAATTTTGTTATTTTAACGTAGATATGCAGAAAAAGTTTACAACGAGTGAATGAGTGAATTAGCCACCGTTTCCGATAACCCGTTCATTACGCTTGCGCGTATTCACGGGTTAAAAAGGAAGAATATATGAAAAAAATCAATTCCGTAAACCATCTATCAGGCACCCCGAGCGGGGAAGGCTTATATTCTTTAACAAACAACTCAGTGATGTAAAGAATGAGAGGTAACGCATGATTATTATTTTTTTTTGGAAATTAAATGTGAGGATTTTGTCGAACGCAAACAAACAAAAAAAACCAGTAATTTTCAGTTCGAGAAAAAAAAACCGTCCTGCCAAGCATCGAACTCACGTCCTTCGCTTCTACTGTCTGATCGCTTACACACTGCGCCACCTAAGATTTAACTAATTATGCAAGTCAAATTTTGTTATTTTAACGTAGATATGCAGAAAAAGTTTACAACGAGTGAATGAGTGAATTAGCCACCGTTTCCGATAACCCGTTCATTACGCTTGCGCGTATTCACGGGTTAAAAAGGAAGAATATATGAAAAAAATCAATTCCGTAAACCATCTATCGAGCACCCCCAGCGGGGGAAGCTTAAAATTTTTCAAGAGCTTTTAAAGGGGAACTTAAAAGAGTAGAGTTAGGGAGTGGGGAGGGGGGGGGGGGGGGGTATTATAATTTAGTGAAACGCCAGTAGTTGATCACTCATTTATTCGTAATTCATAAATTTCAATAGGTTTGTATATGTGTATAACCGTTAATGAACCATACTTTGTTATAAATTATACGACTGTTATGCATTCATAATTACCGAACTTTCCCCAGAAGCTCGCAATGCCTCAATAATTTTTTGCTCCAAAAGGAGGGGGTATTAAAGGGGACTCATTTGAGAGAGGGGATAGAGGATTTACAATAAAGTGATCAATTCGTCACGGTTGTCCCCAATAGAACACGCCCTAATAGTCTCTTTTATTATTTGTCTGATGTTATTCAAGATGTGGCAGATTCGGTTCATCATTCGCGGGTTCCTCAAAAGACTGCTGCGAAAGGATGTAAATGAGATTGACGGATATAAATAAATAAAACCAACAAATCACTAAACTCGCCCACGTGAAAGACACAATATATAGGGGTTATTCAACGAAAAGTTGTGTAATAAGGCGGAAAGTTTTTTTTTTTCGAGCCTAATTAACCAAGAAAAAATGAAAATTGACGAGTAGAAATGCCTAGCCATATTACACAACTTTTCGCTGAATAAATTGTTAATTATACGACAGTCATCTTTTTATAAATTCAAGTTTGTGAAAGTGTTTAGAAGAGTGTAATGACGTCATATTTGCACTCGTTTTGATGCGTATTTGCATTCCAGAACATCTGTATCGAATAATAATGATAAAATAATTGGAATAGTAAAACTTTGTTACACTTACTTGACAAATTATTTCCTTTTGGTTCGCTTTTATAACCGTCAAACTCACACTGCGCGTTTACTCTAACGACATGAAAGGTCAGCGAGCACAAAATTATTAGCGCATAAACTTCGAAGCCCATTTCCCGAACCAAAACAACATCAAGCCAAAGTGTATTGTACTCAAATTGCGCCAAGGTTTATTCTTTTTTCATTTTGCGGTAACGACCAAGAATGAGCATGCGCTTTAGAGTTCTAGGCCCAGACTCTACGCACTGTCTTTGAGTCTCTTTAAATAGCGGCGACATCTCTATCGCCAACGTGTGAAGAACACAAACGAAATATATGTTGCAAAAAATCCTTATATACCGAAGTCTTAGAAACTGCAGGTAAAATAGGTATTGATCAAATCGAAAAACGGGTAAAACAAGAAAATCGTAGAACATTAGCCTGTTTTTGGCTGACTCGATTTGCGTGACATATCACAATAAAACTTTAAAGGGAAATGGTAATCCTACGTTTGATCATGATTTCAGAAATCTAAGATAGCTGCTGTACAAAACTGATGACGCGATTCCCATATGACGTCATCGTCCCATTTTATGGACCGCAAAGAAAGCAGTTTTGGACGTACCATATATCCTCCAAGTTTTATTGCCATAGTCTTAATGCTTTTAAAGCGGAGGCGCGCCCAGGCTTAGGAACTAAATAGGGTAAAAGTAAGTGGAAGTTATGTGTCAATTCGAACCAAATCGAACACTATGTTACTGCTGATTCACGTTGTTCTCAGTTACGAAACGCATTCGTAACAAAGCATTACGTCATATTTTTAGTTTACAGCTCAGTGATGGAACGAGTGAGAAGCAACGCATTATTATTATTATTATTATTATTATTATTTTTTTTTTTTTTTTTTTGGAAATGAAATGTGAGGATTTTTGTCGAACGCAAACAAACAAAAAAAAACAGTAATTTCCAGTTCGAGAAAAAAAAACCGTCCTGCCAAGCATCGAACTCGCGTCCTTCGCTTCTACTGTCTGACCGCTTACACACTGCGCCACCTATGATTTAACTAATTATCCAAGCCAAATTTTGTTATTTTAACGTAGATATGCAGAAAAAGTTTACAACGAGTGAGTGAGTGAATTGGCCGCCGTTTCCGATAACCCGTTTATTACGCTTGCGCGTATTCACGGGTTAAAAAGGAAGAATATATGAAAAAAATCAATTCCGTAAACCATCTATCGAGCACCCCCAGCGGGGGAAGCTTAAAATTTTTCAAGAGCTTTTAAAGGGGAACTTAAAAGAGTAGAGTTAGGGAGTGGGGAGGAGGAGGGGGGGGGGGGGGGGTGGGGGTGGGGTATTATAATTTAGTGAAACGCCAGTAGTTGATCACTCATTTATTCGTAATTCATAAATTTCAATAGGTTTGTATATGTGTATAACCGTTCATGAACCATGCTTTGTTATACATTATACGACTGTTATGCATTCATTATTACCGAACTTTCCCCAGAAGCTCGCAATGCCTCAATAATTTTTTGCTCCAAAAGGAGGGGGTATTAGAGGGGGCTCATTTGAGAGAGGGGATAGAGGATTTACAGTAAAGTAAACAACAATATTTTATTCAACTCACACGATCTTTACAAAAAAGGAAAAAAGAAAATAATTTAAAAATAAAGCTAGATTACAGATATAGAAGAGAAAAACCAAAGTAAAAAGAAAACCAGATAGAATTCGTGAGTGATCAATTCGTCACGGTTGTCTCAATAGAACACGCCCTAATAGTCTCTTTTATTATTTGTCTAATGTTATTCAAGCTGTGGCAGATTCGGTTCATCATTCGCGGGTTCCTCAAAAGACTGCTGCGAAAGGATATAAATGAGAAAGCCGGATATAAATAAATAAAACCAACAAATCACTAAACTCGCCCACGTGAAATACACAATATATAGGGGTTATTCAACGAAAAGTCGTGTAATTAGGCGGAAAGTTTTTTTTTCCGAGCCTAATTAACCAAGAAAAAATGAAAATTGACGAGTAGAAATGCTTAGCCATATAGCACAGCTTTTCGCTGAATAAATTGTTAATTATACGACAGTCATCTTTTTATAAATTCAAGTTTGTGAAAGTGTTCAGAAGAGTGTAATGACGTCATATTTGCACTCGTTTTGATGCGTATTTGCACTCCAGAACATCTATATCGAATAATAATGATAAAATAATCGGAATAGTAAAACTTTGTTACACTTACTTGGCAAATTATTTCCTTTTGGCTCGCTTTTATCATCGTCAAACTCACACTGCGCGTTTACTCTAACCACATGAAAGGTCAGCGAGCACAAAATTATTAGCGCATAAACTTCGAAGCCGATTTCCCGAACCAAAACAACATCAACCCAAAGTGTATTGTACTCAAATTGCGCCAAGGTTTATTCTTTTTTCATTTTGCGGTAACGACCAAGAATGAGCATGCGCTTTAGAGTTCTAGGACCAGACTCTACGCACTGTCTTTGAATGCTATTACAAAAGTCTCTTTAAATAGCGGCGACATCTCTATCGCCAACGTGTGAAGAACAGAAACGAAATATATATTACAAAAAATCCTTATATACCGAAGTCTTAGAAACTGCAGGTAAAATAGGTATTGATCAAATTGAAAAACGGGTAAAACAAGAAATCGTCAAACATTAGCCTGTTTTTGACTGACTGGATTTGCGTGACATATCACAATAAAACTTTAAAGGGAAATGGTAATCCTACGTTTGATCATGATTTCAGAAATCTAAGATAGCTGCTGTACAAAACTGATGACGCGATTCCCATATGACGTCATCGTCCCATTTTGTGGACCGCAAAGAAAGCAGTTTTGGACGTACCATATATCCTCCAAGTTTTATTGCCATAGTCTTAATGCTTTTAAAGCAGAGGCGCGCCCAGGCTTAGGAACTAAATAGGGTTAAAGTAAATGCAAGTTATGTGTCAATTCGAACCAAATCGAACACAAAATTAAATGTTCAATTGTGTTCGACTACCGAACCCAGTCGAATGATTGCTGTTCGATTGAGTTCGATTCAGCACCAAACCAAAATTTAAAGAAAAATTCCAAATTAACCATGGCCAGAGTAAGTAAGTAAGTCAACTTTATTTAAAGAGGATAACACATAACAGTTTTCACTGACAAACCAGTGGCCCTCTTTCTATTTTACATGTAAAAAATATAGTCCTATGTTACTGCTGATTCACGCTGTTCTCAGTTACGAAACGCATTCGTAACATAGCATTACGTCATATTTTTAGTTTACAGCTCAGTGATGTAAAGAGTGAGAGGTAACGCATGATTACTTTTTTTTTGGAAATTAAAAGTGAGGATTTTTGTCGAACGCAAACAAACAAAAAAAAAACAGTAATTTTCAGTTCGAGAAAAAAAACCGTCCTGCCAAGCATCGAACTCACGTCCTTCGCTTCTATTATCTGATCGCTTACACACTGCGCCACCTAAGATTTACCTAATTATCCAAGCCAAATTTTGTTATTTTAACGTAGATATATAGAAAAAGTTTACAACGAGTGAATGAGTGAATTAGCCGCCGTTTCCGATAACCCGTTTATTACGCTTGCGCGTATTCACGGGTTAAAAAGGAAGAATATATGAAAAAAATCAATTCCGTAAACCATCTATCGAGCATCCCCAGCGGGGGAAGCTTAAAATTTTTCAAGAGCTTTTAAAGGGGAACTTAAAAGAGAAGGTGGCTTAGTAGAGTTAGGGAGGGTATTATAATTTAGTCAAACGCCAGTAGTTGATCACTCATTTATTCGTAATTCATAAATTTCAATAGGTTTCTATATGTGTATAACCGTTCATGAACCATGCTTTGTTATACATTATACGACTGTTATGCATTCATTATTACAGAACTTTCCACAGAAGCTCGCAATGCCTCAATATTTTTTTGCTCCAAAAGTTAGGGGCGATTAGAGGGGGGCTTATTTGAGAGAGGGGATAGAGGATTTATGATAAAATGATCAATTCGTCAACTCTCCACCGATATTTGTTTTGTTGACGTCATTGTTTCTAGTTTTGACATCACAAACACACTACGACGACAATATCGGTTATTACAGATGGCGAGGGAGGCGGGGAGACTTTTGGTTCACAGTTGGGCGAATGAGAGAGAAATTACCTAAATTATAATTAGAGACTGTTGTGCTTATTTACTGAAAAAAAGAATTGCAGGTGGGCCTGGAAATGGTCGCACATTTTCACTCGAAACATTCCGTTACTGATTTTGCAAATTATCCGTTTTCTTAGCGTTCGTTACATTTAGCGACACGACGCTCTTTACAACGCAAAAACAACTAAATTAATGCATGCAAAAATGAGGAATTATTAAGCGTCTCCTTTAACGAAAAAAGTACGGAATAGGAACAAGAACATGGAGGGATAGGGGCTTCCCTTGACTAATTAATTGTATTAATTAAAGTGGCGACTTATACAAAACTTTGTGATGTCCAATAATAAATTGATAATACACGAATACCACCGTAAGTTAAATGCTCGATGGAATAAAGTGACCCCACAAAAACCGTGAAACAGAATGTCTCATTGTCTAATTGTCAAAAGAAAACAATGTAATTAACGTCTAATAGTTTGTAATCTAAGGGCGTGTTCTATTGGGGACAACCGTTTCCACCTAAACCAGTTTTGGTTGATTTAGTTGAGGTATCCCACCCAATAAAACACTTCTCCGACTTTTCTAACCGTTTTTGGTTGAAACGCGGTTTGGCCTGGGGATAGTCGTTACCTGGCTTTCTTTATGTAACGCAGGTTAACTTTGCCAAGATGGCGGCCAGAATCCGTGAACTTGCTGTCCTGGCCCTTCCCGTATCCGACTTTGCAGAAGACGAAATTCCGTTTGAATCCGACGTCGACGAACATGATGGATTAGCGCTGCTTTTTCAAGAGACTGAGTGCATACCTGACTCTTGTATAATCGGTTACGTTGAAGATGTTGTGCCCAATTTGACTGCCACCTGTTTAAGCGAAATTTTCACATGAGCAGGGAGCTGGGTTCACTTTGAAGCGTAAACAAACGAGAAATTTGCCCTAAATCTAGGGTTTGAATGTCCTGATTCAAAAAGACGCCATTTTGTTTGTTGACAATTTTGGCAACCCTTTTTTTCTTTTGCAAAAATCGCGCAATCACGCTCAAAATGATTACGACACGGCTGACGACAAGCGAAAATTGTCGTCCGCTAATATGCCAGTGGGCGCTACCCATCGTTTTCAACCGTTTCAACCAGGTTCAGAGCTGGTTGAAAAAGTTGATCAACCAAACCAACCAAAAACAGTTTTTTCCAATGAAACACGAAAAATCCCAAACAACCAAAAACGGTTTTCCCCAATAGAACACGCCCTAATAGTCTAATATTTGTCTAATGTTATTCAAGCTGTGGCAGATTCGGTTCATCATTCGCGGGTTCCTCAAAAGACTGCTGCGAAAGGATATAAATGAGATTGACGGATATAAATAAATTAAAACAAAAAAATCACTAAACTCGCCCACGTGAAATACACAATATATAGGGGTTATTCAACGAAAAGTTGTGCAATTAGGCGAAAATTGACAACTACAAATGCCTAGTCGCATTATACAACTTTTCGCTGAATAAATTGTTAATTATACGACAGTCATCTTCTTCTTGTAATGACGTCATATTTGCACTCGTTTTGATGCGTATTTGCACTCCAGAACATCTATATCGAATAATAATGATAAAATAATCAGAATAGTAAAACTTTGTTACACTTACTTGGCAAATTATTTCCTTTTGGCTCGCTTTTATCACCGTCAAACTCACACTGCGCGTTTACTCTAACCACATGAAAGGTCAGCGAGCACAAAATTATCAGCGCATAAACTTCGAAGCCCATTTCTCGAACCAAAACAACATCAAACCAAAGTGTATTGTACTCAAATTGCGCCAAGGTTAATTCTTTTTTCATTTTGCGGTAATGACCAAGAATGAGCATGCGCTTTAGAGTTCTAGGCCCAGACTCTACACACTGTCTTTGAATGCTATTACAAAAGTCTCTTTAAGTTGTGGCGACATCTCTATCGCCAACCTGTCAAGAACACAAACGAAATATATATTGCAAAAAATCCTTATATACCGAAGACTTAGAAACTGCAGGTAAAAGAGGTATTGATCAAATCGAAAAACGGGTAAAACAAGAAAATCGTCGAACATTAGCCTGTTTTTGACTGACTGGATTTGCGTGACATATCACAATAAAACTTTAAAGGGAAATGGTAATCCTACGTTTGATCATGATTTCAGAAATCTAAGATAGCTGCTGTGCAAAACTAATGACGTGATTCCTATATGACGTCATCGTCCCATTTTGTGGACAGCAAAGGAAGCAGTTTTGGACGTGCCATATATCCTCCAAGTTTCATTGACATAGTTTTAATGCTCTTGAAGCGGAGGCGCCCCCAGGCTTAGGAACAAAATAGGGTTAAAGTAAATGCAAGTTATGTGTCAATTCGAACCAAATCGAACACAAAATTAAATGTTCAATTGTGTTCGACTACCGAACCCAGTCGAATGATTGGTGTTCGATTGAGTTCGATTCAGCCTCAAACCAAAATTTAAAGAAAAATTCCAAATTAACCATGGCCAGAGTAAGTAGGTAAGTCAACTTTATTTAAAGAAGATAACAAATAACAGTTTTCACTGACACACCAGTGGCCATCTTTCTTAAAATTACAATATTTTACATGTACAAATATAGTCCCATGTTACTAAAAGATCAAAAATTATGTACATAATTTCAAAATAAAACAAAAACTAGATTAAAAATTACAATTAAATCAAAATTAAGTTTAAAATGGAAAATGCTAGGCTAAAATATATATATACTTTTTAAGGCAGACTTAAAAGAACCAGTAGTGTCTTTTTCGGTATATCTATAGGAATACTGTTCCATAGCTTTATTCCGCTAACTTGGAAAATTCTTCCCACTTCCATTTCCCTGTTGTAACGAGGACACAATAAATTGTAATTTCCATGGCGACTAGTCCTGCTATGCAAATCTGAATTATAGAAGAACGCTCAAAGCGGCACTCTCTGAAAACCGTTTTAGTATTTTATTCAATGCTGCTCAAAAGTTGCAGCATGACAGGCATTTTGAACGATTGTTTGGAATTTAGATGTCTGCCATACTGTAAAATTTGAGCAGGACCGAATGAAACACTCAAAAGTTATTCCGAGGGTGCCGCTTCCAGCGTTTTGCTGGCCCGGCATGAATGTAAAAATATGACAAACGAAAACACAGTATCATTAAAAACTAGAGTGGAACATCTGTTGACTTGGTCCCGAAGATTCATACAATTCCTTCCTGTATCATTCAGTCACTTTGGGCTGTCACTGATCAACGATATTCTTGAGGAATACACCTTATTCCAAAATGGCGGGTAATTTATTATTCTTTTGTATGCATTTAAATTAGACCTCTTTGCCTCATTTTCGCGTGAAAATTTTGTATTTTGCAAATGCTGACGAGGCAACAAGGGCTAATTAACATACATATAAAAGAGGATAAAAGAATAATAAATTGACCACCGTTTTGGAATAAGGTGTATAGTGGCATCGTATTAGAGTGATTTTACTTCATCTGTGAAACACAATCTAACAATCAGTGTGTGATAGTCCAAATTAAACAAAAGGAAACAATGGAATTATAGTCTAATAGTACGTACTATTCTACTAACTATTTCACAGATGTAGTAAAATCACTCTATGCTACTAAAGTGATTTTACTTAACCCGTGAAATATTTAGTAGAATAGTACGCACTATTGGACTATAATTCCATTGTTTTCTTTTGTTTAATTTAGACTTTCACACACTAATTGTTAGATAGTGTTTCACGGGTTAGAGTGATTTTCCTCATACCGTGAAACAGTTTCTAGTAGTTAGTGTATAATAGTCAAATAGACACAAAAAAAAAAAACAATGGAAATAAGATCTACTAGCCTCTATTAGTGTACTAACTATTTCATGGTCTGAGGAAACTCACTCTAAGTAAAACCACTCTAAAATACAATTTTATTGATACAAAAATACACTTTTTATTTTCATATTTTATATATACTGATACGGGATTTGAGTTAATTGAAATCTATTTACATTATCTACTTACAAATAATATCTGCCATTTAAAAAAAACTATATGGTTTCGTTGACCATTCTTTAAAATATCTGGCTGTTTTACTTTTAGTTCATGAAATCTTTGACTCAGACTATTGAAATTTGAACCGGTGATGTCATAACGTGGTGTCTTAAGCAGTCACATAACTTTGGAGTAACTATCCCATATCTAAAAATTTGGCTTTACTTTGTCTTGTTGATATCGCTTTATTTGGTACAATAAGCTCCATAAATTTGTTGCATTTCATTAGGAAATCACTATAACAAATGTACTGAAATAAACGCTTCGTTGTTTCTAAGTAAACGGACAAAAAATAGCTAACTGCCTCCACAGTTTCGTTTGAAACTAATCCAACTAAATGCAATGAACAATTAATTGTACTTGTACATAATTCAAATTCTTCCAGTGCACGGTAGTAGTAACAAACAGGACGGACTTGTTCTACCTCCCATGGTAACGTGATTACTCGACTAATTTTGTTGTATTGCTAAACTGTCCGAACTGATCACGCTTTTTTAACTAAAATTAACTAAAATTATTTTAATTGTTTTTTTTCCTAAACAAGGCAAACTTCTATACTTGTAGATGAGTGCACATTGGTGACATACACGGTTCCATGGTTTGCGTTAATTGACCACATCTTGTGGTTGAACTAAAGTGTGTTGAGACATCAACCCTTTGTGTTCCATCAGTTGTCATTTGTGCTCCATAGGAGCTAGTGCTCTGAGAGAAACAAATAACAAATATCACAGTCTCATTTAAAAGAGCGATGCAAACACCAGCGTAAGAGTCGATAGAAATACTGGGAAACCAAAGTGCACAATGCTTGTACTTAACCCTAGAGTTTGGATAAACTCATCTCCTGCGAGTACGTTTGCATTGCGAGTGAAATGCTTCGAAACAAAGTGCACAATGCTTGTGCTTGACCCTAGAATTTGGTTAGACTCAACTGCTGCGCGTATGTTTGCATTGCTAGTGAAATGCTTCGAACCAAAGTGCACAATGCTTGTGCTTGTGCCCAGAGTTTTGTTAGACGCATGTGCTGCACGTATGTTTACATTGCTAGTGAAATGCTTCAAACCAAAGTGCACAATCCTTGTGCTTGTTCCTAGAGTTTGGTTAGACTCAGGTGCTGCGCGTATGTTTGCATTGCTAGTGAAATGCTATAAACCAAAGTGCACAATGCTTTTGATTGACTGAGGGAGTGAGAAACACTCTTGGAAGTCTTGGAGCGTGGCGTCATTTAGTTTTGCAAAAAAGTTCCTTGTTTTTAGACACATTATACTTATACCCCTTTGTAACCTGAGTTATTAAAAGAATACACGTTAATTGACCACATCTTAATACATGTTAATTGACCACATCTTGTGGTTGAACTAAAGTGTGTTGAGACATCAACCCTTTGTGTTCCATCAGTTTTCATTTGTGCTCCATAGGAGCTAGTGCTCTGAGAGAAACAAATAACAAATATCACAGTCTCATTTAAAAGAGCGATGCAAACACCAGCGTAAGAGTCGATAGAAATACTGGGAAACCAAAGTGCACAATGCTTGTACTTAACCCTAGAGTTTGGATAAACTCATCTCTTGCGAGTACGTTTGCATTGCCAGTGAAATGCTTCGAAACAAAGTGCACAATGCTTGTGCTTGACCCTAGAGTTTGGTTAGACTCAACTGCTGTGCGTATGTTTGCATTGCTAGTGAAATGCTTCGAACCAAAGTGCACAATGCTTGTGCTTGTGCCCAGAGTTTTGTTAGACGCATGTGCTACAGGTATGTTTACATTGCTAGTGAAATGCTTCAAACCAAAGTGCACAATCTTTGTGCTTGTTCCTAGAGTTTGGTTAGACTCAGGTGCTGCGCGTATGTTTGCATTGCTAGTGAAATGCTATCAACCAAAGTGCACAAGGCTTTTGATTGACTGAGGGAGTGAGAAACACTCTTGGAAGTCTTGGAGCGTGGCGTCATTTAGTTTTGCAAAAAAGTTCCTTGTTTTTAGACACATTATACTTATACCCCTTTGTAACCTGAGTTATTAAAAGAATACACGGTTTGTAGGGTTTTTGTTTAAATAAAAAGACGCGATAGCGAACCGGGAAATAAATTGGCTGATACCTCATTTATCACTATCATACCTGGTAGACGCTCCCTTTATCTGTTAGATTGTGCCTACACTCACCTTGCTCGGCGAATATTCCACCTCCTGATACGCGCCTTCAGTCTATAAAAGAAAGAATAATTAAACAACTAACTTAACAAATATTACTGAGTCATGGAAAACTGCGATGACGGAAGCATAAGCAGAGGTCAGGGACTGCGGCATTCATTAAATGCTTTTGTTAATAAACTCGTTAGAAAAAAAAGCCAGATTCTCTAAAGCAAACTGGTTTAGAAAAAACCATCAATAATACCTAAAAATTCTAACACCACTCCGTGGTTTTCTGAAAATGTCTATGTTTTTCTTCTCTTTTTCTTTACATTCTGATAGAAGTCTTACCGTGAGCCATAATCCACATCTTCTCAACAAGGGCTCCACACTGATTCTCCCAGCTGTACTTCTCTTCGTAGCTTGTCCGCAGGGTCTGGATTTCTTGAAGACGTTGCGCTCTTTCTTTTTGACGAACAGACGCAATAGCTTTTGCCCATTCTTTGGGGTCTTTGGACTCCACCACAAATGATTTCCCTGAAGGTAGATCACGCAATGCATGCGCGAATCCTGAATTGCCACCCACCAGAATGGGAAGCCCAGCAGACAACGCCTCAAGGGCTGTTAATCCGAACCCCTCTGTTCTGGAAGGCATGATAGCAAGGTCAACCTCACAGAACAACTCTTTCAGCCTTTCTTTGCTTTGTAGAAATGCTCTCACAATCAGCTGATCTTCAGAGATTCCAGTCTGAAGCAGGTTTCTTGCGACTTCTTCTTGTTTTCCACTTGGTGCGCCCACAAAAACCAGGCAGTAAGAGCTGTCGTTCAGTTCAGTTACTGCTTTTGCAGCAATGTCATATCCCTTGAGACTGAAGTCCTCAGAATCACCACGGCCAAAGGTTAAAACCTTAAACTTCTCTCCCTCTCGTGCAGCTTGTTCAATAGTTGTAAATTCACGGAATGTTCCTGGAGTAAGTTGAATGATATCTTGGTGTTCCTTGCAGAACCGCAGGTAGGAAGAATAAGCCTCCGCCAACTTAGGACCAACTGCCACAACAAGATTTGACAGTTTGCACAAATCTACTTCAGCTCTGTTCTTCTCTTCACCTTTGGCTATGGCTCCAGAATAGTCCTTGTACATTCCAAGTTCTTCAGGTGCTGTATGGACCACCTGCACCCACTTACAGCGGTGAGACTTCTTAATGACCTGCGCTTGTTTACCCAGCTTTGCACCATGGCCCAGGACGATGTCGATGGCAAGGTCTTTTGGTGGAAAGCTCAAACAGTCAAGGGGATCAAAGGCTGGAAGACTCTGTACTTTGCGAATGGCGATGTTGTAACTTTCCGCGTCTCTCTTGTCTTCTTCACAACAAGCAGATTCTGGAACTAAAAGAGTGACGTGGACTTTCGAGTGTTTTGCCAATAGAATAGCAAGGTTTCTGTTTATGGTTGACAAACCACCCTTCGATGAACTCCACTCACTCGCCAACAGAGTAACATTCAATGCTTTTGCAGAATTCCCTGGATCACCTTGGACTGGTACCTCTTCTGTTGTGCCAGTTGAGGTGGAAGGATTCAATTCCTGCAAAAAGGAAAAGTAACCAATTTCAAAATAGCGCCCTAGATTATTAATAATAATTACGTTAAAATAATTATTTTAATTATGTCAACAATCGGCCCGTAAGAGCAAATTCACTGGCGCTAATATCACAACATTTTAGTATAATAGGTTGAATAATTTGATAATGCACTGGGATCAATTAAAAAAACGAGAGTCTCTTAGAGTTGGTTAAAGTTGAAACTTCTTAAGATTCTCATCTAACCTGCAATTTGCACGCGCTATAAAACGTTTCTACTGAACTTCAGTTTATATTTGAATAAATAGAAGTTCAAGATCTCACTTAAAATTGACCACTGACAGACATGCGCCACCAGAGAGTTAATAAGAGCGGTTTTCATTTGAGAGTCGTAAAACCAAAACCTATCGCATTACTCCAGCCAATCACAACAGACATTTCGCAGGCGGGAAAACACGTGTGGGTGAGCCACAACTGGTCTTGATTGGTTGATTAAGTGGCGCGTGATTTTCTAGTCAATTACAAAGCGTAGCCATGTAAAACCAAAGTACTCGCGAAATTACTTTCGACACTCAATTGAAAACCGCTCTATTTGAATCAAAGATAACAACTTTGCTTAGTTCTGTCGTTTAAGGGGCCATTATTTCATGGAATATCACCAGGGATGTATCAGGGTGACCGGATGAGACATACAAAGGGCGTCATCAATAAAGTATTGTATGTTGTGGTCAGTATTCCACGTGTGTCAATAGAGGCTGAGAGAAGATTCGTGGTTGAGCTTTTCTACTGAACATCTCCTCTTCTGCCAGTCCTAATTGGGGAGATCTGAAGATACATTTCTCGACGCCTTTCTCGGGATTGGTAGATAATACCGCAACTACTGAAATACACAGGTCATTTAATGCATTGCCATAGCAAAAGTTGCTTTTTCAAGAGATAACTACCAACTAAAGGGACAGTATCTTGGCTGATGCATATCGTGTTTCAATTAGTATGGCCAGGGTCTTGCTTTAGGTTTCTTTGTTATCTTGAAATATGACACCAAAATACCACCTGGACCACCTGTCACGAAATTAAATTTGATTAAAGGCAATCCACTTCCATGCTTGTAATCCTGCACTTTATATCAAAACTACTTAGCATGATATTCTGTTTTTCACTGTAGAATCTTTTTATCCAATTTAGTTCAAATTGGGTGAGCGAAACCTCGTTATTTCGGCCGAACACTGTCTCTTTAATCGTGTTTTGCTATGCACACAATAACTAGCAATGTAAGTGATAATGCTATGACCATTGCCCATTTGAGACGACAACCGTACCTGACTTCGTCGCATAGACAGCCACTTCTCCATTCCACGAACTGGAAGTTTTCTGCCGATGGGGGTCTTCTTCATACAAATCAGCTGTTGTCCTTGTTTTAATTCAAAAAGGTGCAAACAGTCTTCATGGGTACATGAGACTTGTCGGTGGTCTATACACTCAGCCATACAGTAGGGGCATGCAATGCATAACTGATATTGCAATCCTCTCAGGCATGGAAATTCATGTGACAGCTTTTGTATAGTGTCTTCTATGAAGACACGGACACGACTTGCTACCTCAATTGATTCTACTTCTGAAACGGACTCATCTTGGTATCTTTGCTTCAGGACAATCTTGATGAAACTCTTCTGGCAAAGAAGAATAAAATCATAGATTAACTGCTTCCCAATAATAACTAACCAAGCACCATTTTGATACAGGTTGGGAAGAGGTATCTGCCATGTTTCCGAGCACCAAGAAATGGACCTTGACATCAACTGCGTGAAGAGACCATGCGGAACAAAACCGTCCGCGAAGTGGAGATACAATGGACACGGATCAGATGAAGAGCACTCCTGTTTCCAAACGTCTTTGGGTGGGGTCTTGAGCTGCGCTGGTACAAAATACTTGGTATCAGTGGCCGTGGAGGTAAACTTTGCAATCAAACCAAACTGCTCCATCATATCTACGATGTCCTCCTTGACAACGCTTTGCTGGATAAATTTGGAGAACACGTGGTCAAGAAGCTCCATGCCAAGGACACCGCTTCTTTCAAGTTCCTTCCAGTACTTAGCATGTAGGGGTTCCTAACAAAAAAAAACGTACAAATACATTTAACAACACAACAAACGAATATATTGTGGATATTTCATTTTCCACTACAAACAAAACCGATATCAGAACACTTCCGAAAACACAATCCATTCCATGGCAAACACATGCACGATCAATTTCAATGGCACACTTGTTACTTCACTTTGCTTGAAATATCATTCATTTTATCATGGGTTCTAAATTTCGAAAACAATTCAGCTCTAATTTGTATTCAGTGTTGGCCCAAAACACTAAATCAAGCAAAATTCCTACAATAACACATGTCGATAAAAATTCAGAACACAACACAGTTATTCGGGCCCGAAATCTTTTTGAGAAACATAGCCTTTGATTCTTGTGATTAGCAATGTCAATGCCACGAATCTGCGTTGATGCTTTATCAAAAGATGGAACGAATTAATACCTATTTGAAGAGCGACAACATAATTATATTCTCTCTTATTTATCACCTAAATCATTCAAACGACATCAATTTTGAGTAGGTAATAATTTATCTTAAGTGCCAGGAACAATGTTAATGAGGGACGTCTTGAGACAAATTTATTTTCAGGTCAACAAATGATAAAAACAATAACAGTATTTACTCGAACAGCACCCTTTTGATTGCTCCCTCTTCCAAACCTTTTTCAAGTCAGAATGTATACCTGTGCATGACTCACTGCTAGTCCAAATGGGTATAAAGACATTTGACTACTAAATCACGACACTGAAACATTTCAGTGGTCCATGTCCAGGTCAACTTTTATATTTTAAAGGAAAAATATAATTTACGGAACAATTTCCAGTAACATTTGAATTCGCCCCTTTTGGGGCACTGACTGAAAATATAAACGGCCCGGACTCTATTCCAGGAAATACGGCATTTCGGTATTTTTAGCGAAAGGTTTAGTGACAACGGATTAGGTTAAGCGAGGTTGCTAATCTTTTGGAAGTAGTTTAGTGCTATAAGTGTAAAACGGAGAACAGCGATAACTTTTGTGAGGAAGTTACGGCAATTAAATTGCAGAGTAGCCTCTGCGGAAATAATGGAAACTCAACTTATGTTTCTAAGTTTTCATACCACTTTGTCGAAACGTGGAATGGTGATCAGCTGCCTGAACAGGTCTATCAGCCATTCAACCGTCAGAACAACTGTGTTCCGGTGCCTTATAATCAGCCCCAGGTCATGATAGAAATTCAACATGGTGTGAAACTCGTCTTCATCTTGTATGAGGCACACTTCCTTTGCAGAGGTTTGCAGTTGTTCCACATTTGTGTGGTGAATATTTTGAGCCACCAAAGCTTCAATTACTTTCTCCAAATTGAGCCACCTAAAAATATCATAAAACGAATGTCAGATACCAGCCCACTGTAATCAGCTGTATATAACTGTTTAGAATCTACATAATCTAGAATATACATTGTAATAAGCTATGTTGAAACGCAGGGTCCTGGTAGAGTGAAGTGCAATTGCTGAGTAAGTTTACCTAAAAAAAACAACAGATGGGAATTATTGAAACCAACATGCAAACCTTAATTACATCTGGAAAGAAGACCTGAAAAGAAAATCAGGCTTCACCTGGATTCCAACCCATGGTCTTACTGTGCAATAATTTACCCAATGGGCTATAAAGCTTACTAGAATGAATAATAACTGATGCCTTTATATATAGCGCACATGTCACTTACGTCTCATGACGCTTTACATACACTATGAGAATGAGATCGGACGTCAGCTCATGAAGGCGTTCTAGGCAACCACTATCGGTCTATTGTTGATTTCCTCTCCCCCACCACACCCATAAACAATGTATGCCACTGAGGGTGGTCACAGCCAGGGTTCTGTTACATCCTCAGTGGTTCTTAGAGAGCTGGTCAATTGTATATTACAAATTCACAAATTCAGCTTTTCAATTAAGATGAGTTTGTAACTTTCGATGTACCAGGTTATTCTCATCACTTCAGATGTAAAAGTATGTTTCTAAAGAAGCATTTGGCGTCTTTTGACGCTGGAAATTAACGCGTTAAGAAATTAAATCCTTACAGATAAACAGCCACGAGAAAGACGGTTTTTTGTAGTGGTCGGAATTTTGGACAAGGTGGGACATATGACAGTTTTTGTTCAATCTATAATCGTAGAGAATGGGAACCATTCAGTCTCGTCTATTTTGTTCTTTGATCATCTTTACAGTATTGTGGAAATACTGTAAAAAACACTCACATAGAATGCGCTGGCTATGGCCATCTTGTTTACAAAGGCGGAAAACGGTTTATGTTATGCTAAGGTGGCCCACTTTACAGTAATTTATACAAAGACATGGAAATATCCTTTAGAGACGATAAACTACTCTACCTGATTGGTATCTTCTCTCCCATGTACGGCTCCTGTCTCAAGACTTCCATGATTTTATCACGCAATGCATCAATTCCATCAACACTGGTGCTGTCAGAGTCACCTCCTTGCCCAACAAATGACAAATGATAGTATCTAGTCCACATTAACTACCAATACACAGCTCAAAAGCGTACGGGAGCTTGGGGCTGGGAGGCTGCAGCCCCAAGTCGTAAAAGGCAAAACTGTCGACAATTCGGGTACCACAGACACAGTAAAATTAATTAGTTTGTGATTCAACGACCTTATTTATTTGTTTTCTTTCCGTAACTCGCCTTATTTTCTGTATACAATTTCTATGGCGTGGATAGTGAAATTATATCAAGTGAATTATTATTAAAAGTCCATCGAAAACTGCGACTGCGGTAACCATTAGACTCGATTTCTAACCGCCTTTCGGGAAATGCGCCCACGCTCTCTCCAGACCAAGTGAGAAGCGGAAATCGAGCCTAGAAACCCATGCGAAAGACAAAAATGCAGCCATGATGGTAAAGACAATGCATCAAATGGCCTTCATTGCTTTTACCAGTTCTATATAAGCTAAAGGTTATGACGAATTTGCACGAATCTTCAAGTTTCGTTCAGGCAAATTACGTTCAGTCAGTCAGTCAGTCAGTTTTCCCGTATGCCGATGGTAAGACAACTACCATTTTAGAAACCCGATTTGATTTATTTTTCTGTAAAGAGATCCTGTCAAGTATCAAGTGTCAAAGAACTTCAAGTCAAGAAATTATTTCAAGATTTTTTCACCTTTGTCGCATCTTACTATTGGGTAAAAAACAGCAAATGGCAAGAGTGTATTGAATTTAAGATGGTTGCAGCTTCTAACTGTGTCAGCCTTAATACATATGAATCAATCGTTGCAAATTAATACTTTTTTTTGTTTTTGTTCTTAATGCGCTTGCTCTAATTATTTTTAGACCGACCTACTAGCTTAGCTACTTGCGGATCACAGAGATGAATAGCTGATAAGACATGTTGCATTATTCAGCTATTTCACAAGTTCACTTCCGAACGCACTTTTCCGCCTTAGTACGGTAAACTAACTTTATCAAGCTTTGTGAAAAGGCCTTTACCTTCTTGCTGCCTTCTTTCTGGATCCTGCACAAATAATTTCTTTATCCGTCTCAACATTGATTGGTTGCTTGATGTATTATCAACGCTGAAGAGAGGCCGGATCACATGTTTCTCGTATTCTTTACCAGAAATTCTCTGCTGTATCTGTGATGTCATGCTTTTGATCTCTTCAAATGGTTTGTCAGCATGTGTACCTACAATGATCACTGGAGGCCGAAGATAAGGCAGCTGTCTTTCGGTGTTGTCAACCATTGCTTCCCCTGTTGGTCTGGTACGATGAACTGTAACAAGCCACGACAGTAAATTCTCCATATTGTTTTCAGAATTCGGGTTTTCTAAAATTACATCATTTGTTCCCTGTCTAACACAGGGTTCAGCCGGGGCATCAAGTTGCTTGCTGAGGTTGTGCACCAGAACATAAACGGCTCGTAATGACAAAAAGACGGGATGGGATGCATAGTAAAGATGCTGTCCTGCAAAATCCCATAAATCTACAGTTATGATAGAATCTAGTTTGTTGGCATCGTTTTCATCTTGGTGACTTCCAAGAAACATGTGCCTTAAATACTCATTAGCATGTTTTATGATGTCATCTGGAAGTGAAGTAGCATCAGTCAGTGATTTGAGCTCCTTTATTTCATCCATACCATCACCACCTGCGAGGCAATCAGTACCTTTGTTTTGTTCAGTTGATACTTCAGCTGTTTTCTCTTCAAGCTGTTTTATGGAACCATCAGCATCTAATTTGGCAACCTAAGAGAGGAAAGTCTTCTTTCAGAAGTGGTGCCCACTATAATCTAAGAAAGTTATGTTTTCACGCAACCATTGCTGCGCGAAGGTTTCGTTATTATCACAACCACTAAAACACCTTCGCATCGGTACCGAAATAAAAACTCACGCAGATATGCAGTTTGAAGCAAATTACGGACGAATATGTGGACTCGTGTCTTAGCTACTTGAAGGGATAACTGCTGTTCACGAGCAGGCAAATGTCAATTTATCAGCTGTTTATTAAATTGTCAAACTGAGTGACTGGTCAGACGTCTCCAGGAGCTAAACTTATTGTTTTTGTTTTATAGAACTTACCTCGACTTAGATGCGTATCTTGTCAAGTGAAAACAAAAATGCCTTTTATGAAGGATTTAGTTACAAACCTTATTCAAGTGGAATTGAACATCCGATTCCATTAAGTCCGAGTCTGAGTCCGAGTTCGATTCTATTGCTTTCATCTTGGTTTCCTCTGCGGACAGTTCTCCTTCTGATTCCAGTGTTGAATCTTCTTTTCCTTCACTAAGAATCGCGCGGTACCTCTCTTCAGCCAACAACCTTGAAATATCCCTTGTAACATCAAATAATACCGTCTTGTTTTCGCTGTTACAATGCCAGTTTTTAAAACGGTCAACGTCAATCTCAAACTTTGTAGGGTCAATTTCAATTCCTTCAGTGCTTTGTTCTTTTGGATCGAATGGCAGTCCTAAGAGAGACTTTTTCAAGCTAGTTTTTCCTGCACGATCTTGACCAATTAACACAATTCGAGCACGGTGGACTTTCACATATCCTTCCCCAAGGGCCTTTTCATAGAGACGCTTTGCACCTTGTCCTTGGGCTAGAATCTCTGCTGGAGCAACAACTGTAAGACGGAAATTTTGATAAAAAAATGTCATAAATTGAGTTATTTCAAAAACGCAATTGAACGCTATTTGATCTGGACATTTTTTAGTTCCTGGGCCTAGGTGGGTGGGGGAGGGGAGGTGGTGTCATTGTGTCCCCTTCGTATCATTAACAGCATTTAAGCTATGACAACGAAATATGACGTGGAAATTACGTGATTAGTTCTGCGCAGCCGCCATCTTAGATCTGCCATCTCAGATTTCAGGATTTCTCCAAAACTTCAGGAAACCGTCGAAATTGACTCAAAAGTAGTCAAAATAAATTTAAAAAATGCTAAAATGGCGTAAAGATGCAAAACTGACGACGACAAAAGTAAAACAATCCAAATTTCGAAAACTATGGCTGTCAAAATATCGTTGCCATGAAAATATCAAGTCACGTGAATAATGACATGTCTTATCTTATTGTTGCCGGAAGTATGTTAAGAAAAGCCACGAAGTTTGGAAGCGTTTGCTTTAATATTAAAAACGTCAGCGCGGGTACTTTTTGCCCCCTCCTCCCCCCAGGCTATACAGGGTCAAGACAGGCGTAGTACGATTAGCCTTTCCCAAATTCCCTATTTTAAAGAAATACGTTCTATGTTTTATGACCCTTTCAGTAATGAGCCCAATTAATTCATTAATTGCGAAAACAGCCTCAAGAAAGGCGTTCACTGGTATTTTAACTCATGACCCTCACGCCGCATTGCCAACTAACCTATCAAAGGCTAATATGTTGGGCGAAGTTAATTGTGAGTTCATATGCAACCGAAATAGGTAAGAATTCCATAACAGTGAAACAAATCATAAATTAACAGTATGTAACCCCGTTCCCATGGCCTTCTGGACCATGCTTCTAAAATACTTTAAGAATCGTGGAATATTTTGTCACGTGACACACGATTCAATGACGTTTTCGGAATTTATATCCAGTAATTAGCAGCCGTGTTTGTTTTCTTGTAATCTGTAACGTTGTTGAAAGGAAACGAAAACATTTCATTATGTTTAACTCGACACAATACTCCAGGATTTTCGGAGTAGTTTGGCAGCCTCGTTCAGGGGTTTCCCAGCCCTCCATTTTGTACTTGATAGGAGAAGGCACTGGGGACGAGTTTGAAATCAACTATGGATATGGAATGAAATTAGCAGTAATAGGCCACTTCGAAAAATACCATAATAATCGTTTATGTGCAGGCTCAGCCTTACCGGGGTGTAATTATTCAAGTCTCCTTTGTTAGAACGGCACAATGGAAATCAGAGTACATGCAGGAATGCTAGGATATAGCATTGTGTGTTCGTATACAAATGTGCATCGTATGCAAATTGCCAAGAAGTTGAAGCTTTGCACGTGCAGCTCGTGCTGAAAACAAAAGAAATTGGACAAATCAGGCTTACATCAAGCACTACCCAAACCTGCACTTTAAAGAGTATTATGGTATTTTTTGAAGTGGCCTATAGCGATTGCAAGTTCGGTCAATTCGACCAAAATACTTCAATAATGAATAATGAAAATAATAATAATCAACATTTACATAGCGCCTATATAGGCCAGCTATAGGTGCTTCACAGCAATACTAATGAAAAAGTGAAGTAATGGTCAAAACCTATAAAATAAAAGCAATTACGACTGTCACACGATCTAATAACTGCAGTCCAGTTGTTTCAAAGTTCAGGAGCAGCAATGGAAAAAGCTCAATCTAGAGCTGTAGGACTTGAGTTAGAACTTGATGGGATTTAACCGTAGAGGAATCTGACTGACACTTCATTAAGTATGTGTAGTTAAGAGAAGAAATAGTATACCCATCCGTGTTCTTAATAAATTTGTCCTTCCAAATTATAATTAAAGCTACTGCAGCCATCGCATCTTTTAGCAATTGAACATAAGATAGAGAGATGTAACTAATACATTCCAATATCCAATATTATAACAAGACAAAGCAAGCAGTGTTGGTCTCGACATTTGTTTACATCATAGAAGTGTTGAAAAACTCTAAATGTCTTTTGGCAAAAGTTCTTAAATACGCACATCAGTGTTCATTTGCCCACAGGACACCTGGTATCTGAAACTTCATTTTATGATCTGAGTAGTGTCAAGGTTATCAGGTTACTAGGTTACAATGCCAGTACTTTAAACACGCCGAATCAGCACAACCGTTAGCAAACCAACATATAGACAACATAACATATGCGGATTTTTTGCGAGCCACAATACTGATCTATTTTTTTTTTTACAAAACCAAAGATTTTAATCCCACTCTTAAAAGAAAAATGGTTGGTATGCACAACTTTTGCATTATTGTAAGTTAAACTACGCGCATGCATTTTGTGCTTATTGTTCACAAAATACTTCAACAACGCATGCACAAGTCTAATGTATGAAAGCTCACCTGCAATATCTATCGAGAGCGTACGCTCCTCATCCATGAGCTTCATCAGACTTCTCACTTCTTCAACTGGCAGGGGGTTGCCTTCGACACTTAGTGTTTCAAGACGTTTCAGGTCAGTAACATTCTCAAAAAGTTTCTTCAATATGTTATTTCTCAAGTCCAGCACTTGCAGTTTTTCCAGATGTTTGAAAGTTGCAGGTAGTGATGTTAAATAGTTGTCATTCAAAAACAAATGAGTTAGGCATATAAGCTCGTCGATCCTTTCCGATAGTACTTTTAGCGAGTTGTGACTTAAATTCAGCAATGTGAGATACAGTAACTTCGGCGGGATAGGAGTACTTGACAAGACAGCAGAACCGGACCAATGGCTCCAACGATCAACAATTTCCCTCACAACAGGTGAAATTGAAATGAGTGACCTCACAACTGGCGAAATTGAAAAGAGTGGAACGACAAAGTCCGAATCTCTCAATAAATCATCTAATGAACGTCTCTGCAATACCATCTTCCCTACAAAGCCATAATTGAAGTAAGATTAAGCTCCGTTACACACCTATGGATCTAAGTAGTACTATAAGTATGCTTTACTCCGCGCTACTGAATGGGTAAAGGATAGTACATGTATACATATTCTCACTACAAACAATACACATGAGATATGGGAGGGTGAAAATGGTCTCCAGATCCACCAGCTTGACCGCTTATCAGGCCTGTCCCTAAAGAAAACTGGTTTAAATGCTAGGCTATCCTCCCATTCTCCAAAAGAAAAGTTAACGAGGAAAAGCTAGAGTGAAATGCTCGAGGTTATATCTTGAACAAACTGAACTGCGGTCAAAACAAGGAGCTGTCATTCCTCCATCATGGTTCCTTCTCTGGAAACCCTGGAGCGGAAAACGTGAACGCATTGAGAACTAGTAGGAAGAACCCTTCGCTTCTTCTACAAAAGAAAAAAGAAGGGGGGAACGAACATTCCAAAAAGGTAACTATGGCCACCAGAAATGAGAGTAAAAAACCCAAAAAAAAAAAAGAGAGAGAGAGAGAGAGAGAGAGAGAGAGAGAGAGAGAGAGAGAGAGAGAGAGAGAGAGAGAGAGAGAGAGAGAGAGAGAGAGAGAGAGAGAGAGAGAGAGAGAGAGAGAGAGAGAGAGAGAGAGAGAGAGAGAGAGAGAAACAAAATAAAAACAAAAACAAAAGACCCCCGGCCATCATAGACAAACAGCACTCAGTTATAGGCGCTCAGGAATATTCCTATCAAAGTCCCAAGCGGCTACAGTGCACGAAATCCGAAGTGCTATGAAAATCAAAATTGAGAAGACAGCATCGGAGCCGTAAACACAAAGAGAACGCCTGTTCGTCAATTAAAAGTCAAAGCCCGTTTATAAACTACAAAGTTCAAACTGTCCCTGTCTGGCTAAAGTGAGTGCTTCGTAACTCTTAAATCTTGAAACGGGTGGCATGAGATTATCGGAGATTATCGGAGTCCCGCAGTTAACGAGAAGCCTACCATTCCACCGGTTAAATTGTTGGGAAAGGAAATTAAACCTGTCACTATGGCCAAGGACTTGGGCGTAATAATTGATCCCTCTCTATGTTATTATGAGCATGTGACCAAAACAGTCTCAGATTGTATGCACAGATTAATTAGGATCAACGGAATTAAGCACCTTCTGGAAAGGAAGACGTTACTTTCGCTAATAGACTGTTTTCATAATTACATCACATCCTACAACTGCCAGCATTCCTTGCGCATTGCGTGGGAGTCTCACGCGAACCTTTGCGCGAACCTTTGGACGAACCTTCGCGCAAAACACGAACACTGGCAAAATAAACATGGCGGCCACTTCCGATACGAAAGTAGAAATTGAAAATAAAAATTTAAAATTTAAAACCAAACCACGAACCACTAGGAATAAAAGAAAAAGGAAGAAAGAGTAAGACACGAGGCGCGAAAAATGTTGCCGTTTGTCGCTGTTCACCTTGGCAAAGCTGTTCAAATGCATGATGAAACCGCTCGATCTGGAGAAAACGAATTAGCACATTTTTAATTTGTGAAAATGCCTTCTAATAAAATATAATTGGCTTTGAAATATGGTATCAGATGCTTTATACTTCTCGAAATTGTTCCTAAACATTGTTTGAATCGGATTGAAACTGACAGATCTCACTATTACGGCTGTAGGAGCTAAAATGAGCATGTTTGTCAGCTATCTTTTCGCACCATGGGCTGTTATCAGTGCGAGTTTTGTCGAACTCATTGGAGAAATTATTTATGAACTGGAACAGAGACTCTCTCTGCAGCTCAAAAGCCGTTGTTAATTGAGGAAAAAAGAACAGCTTATATTTGGTCTAACGATGCGGGTTCTTTATAACGAATGGTCGATGTCAAAATAACAACAAGAACAATTGAACGTTTTTGGTTTTTGGAAAGGTTGGTGTTAAAGTAGACTGAAAAGCCACATCGAGTGCAGGTAAAGATTTCTTTAACGTTAATTTGTGTCCAAATGTATTAATGTTTGTAAGACTGCACTGATGGTAGTTCTTTCAAATCGGGCAGCTTTTCGCTCAATTCAGCCGCATACTTGTTCAGTGTGTTCTGTTTGTTTTTCAATTCTGAATTGAACTCCACGATTCTCTGCCATTTTATAGCTGTATTTTAAGTCTGTCGCTGTTTTATAATAAGTAGACTTTTCGTAGAAAACCTCGATTTGTGAGATACTGTTTATAAGAATGTTAGTCATTATTCAGATTATTTAAGAAACTGTAAACACATTGCGCCGGAAAGATAAAAAAATTATATAAAAAGCTTAGGTTTTTGGCATTCAGTCGCAGTTTTTACTTTACTTAATATGGCTTGAAATTCTTTATAAAAGTTCTTACAACTCTTATTGAAAACCATGTCATGTGAAGGTAAAATGAAAACGTTCCAGTATCTAAATATAGTGTAAAATTGTAATTAATACTGTCAAAAATAAGCCACACAATTCGTGAAACTTCGATTCGTGAAACTATAAACACGTACGCGTCACAACACGAAAGCATGAAAGACGTAAAACTTATCTTGAAAACTAGGCTTTTCAATCAACTCAGCTTATCTATCTTATCGCGCGAGATTCCCACGCTATGCTCAAGGGATGCTGGTAGTTGTAGTAAGCTTTAGTGAGGCCCTGTTGGGAGGGGGGGGGGGGGGGTCCAGTTATCCCTTATCCCTGTAATTATGAGCACATTTATCCCTTATCCCTAAAAGTATCAACAGGGTTATCCCTAAAAGTATCTCCGTTGGAACTTTCCCCAACAAATGCAATTAACATCTTATTCATGTTTTATACCTTTGAGAATAACTGATTGCATACCTCAATAAATGATGCAGCGGTTGTCTATATTCCACTGCCGGGATAGCGACTGTATATCTTGACATTCCCTTTTTCTCAGATCTGCAGGTTCTTAAGTTAGCTTCGTTGTATGCCACGTTACAGAACATAATTACAAAATACTACTTTTTTATTTTTTTTATTTTTTATTTTACAAAATACTACTTGATAATAAAAAGGTTTAGGCACCTATCTTCACGTCCGACTCGTTAAGGATTACATTATAAACAGCAGTTAAAAACTGTAATTTTGTTCAATCACAGACTCGATGAGTAATGCTAAAAATCGCATTTTCTTTTCTGCATGAGAAATAATTCTCTTTTGCTTTGATCATCTTCTCTCTTGTTTCTCTTTTTTTTGAAGAGAAGAAGTCATACCAATCCAAACAAAAGTAACGCAAAAAAAGAAAAACAAATATCCTGCACGGAAGGAAACAACAGCTGTGGCTGCCTTAGATCACGAAAGAGAATCAGCAAGCATTGCAACCTAGACATTCAGAGATGACACAATGGTAATAATGACGGTGGAAACTATATTTAGTGTATTAGTTGGAGTTCGATTATTGGTTCTTGGTTAAGTTTGATGTCTGCTTAGAATGATTATTTTCGTTTTGTTGTTAATTAATGAGAGTTAGTAGAAGACATAGTTTGAGTTGTTTTTGTTCCTGGCTGATCTTGAGCGTCTCCCTGAACTCGTTACAACTGGGAGGAGTTTCTTCGTCTGACTGCATGTCGTCGTCCTGTTCCCTTTCCTCTTCTACTGCTTCAGAAACAGTCAGTGTGTCACCGTTGCCGAGAACGTTATATTTTAACTAGTAGACAGTGGTACACTTCATCACCGAGAACAATTGTGTCATCTTCTTTCTGACAGTTCATAACAATGCTAAGAATGTTGGCTTTCTGGAGTCGCCTACCGCAGCTGTTTCCACAAATTGACAGAGAAGCCGGGATCTTGTGCAAAGTACGTAACCTTCGTTGTGGCGTTCTCTGTAGCATGCAGGTTTCGTTAAGTATGGCTAGGGAGTAAGGTAACGGCTGCATTCGTTGCTGGGAACCTTTACTCACATAACCAACAGTACCCTCGAAAATAAGGACCTCTGACGCAGTGGATTTGCTAGGAGCAATCTCTTGCTCAAGAGCAATGGCTTGTTCTGCTTGCGCAAGTCCTTAGAAATCCACCGGCTTCGGATCTGTTTCTTTGTTCCCGTAGCAGTTCAAAGGTAACGTACCGGCAGAGTCCTTTGTGGTCATGTTTCGTACAGTTTGTTGTCGCACACTTTCCCCATGCTCCGCCCTCTACATTCCCATCTCATCCAGTTGTTGTGTCGTCACTGTGGAGTTTCTGCAAGGTTTTGGCATAGAAGGGAATTGAGCAAAAGGGCAGAAACCCAATTTGCTTTGAGTAGTACGACGAGTCACTTATGTAATATATGTAGCTACATTTTGTAATGCGCTTTATATACTCTCTCACTGCAGAGGTAAAACGATGGGCAAACTGCAAAACGAGAGGCATACCACTGCCTTGCCTCATTTCCGCAAAAAGATTCTCAACCACGAGTGTTGTCAATGCTTTTAGAAGCGGCGGGGACAATTCTTGAGGGGGAGCAAAAACTCCCATCAAGTGTTTGTATTGTCAGCTTGCTAGAAACGAAGGACCAGCAAATTCTGTAAATTATGTAACTAAACGACATTTAATTGCATCGAAACTTACCTATTAGTTCGTGCTTATCCTGTAGAAGGGGTAAAGCGACTTTAAATTGTTCATCGGTGTCGAAAGAAAATATCCGGCCATCCACGTGGAAATTCTGGTTCCGCTGTTAATCGCTTGCAATGTAATTTAACCTAGTATTTTGAGACTCCGATTTCCTTGGCTCTTTGGTCCAAAACACACGATTTCAGGTACCGAAGGAATGACGAAAGATTCTTTTCTTCTATTTGGTCAAAAAAGACCACTTCATTGCCGGCTTCTCATCGCTTTGTTCAGTTTATAAATACATGCCATAACTTCATGCAGTTCTTTGTTCTTTTAGATGTAAATAGTTCGTAATGTAATATAGTGCACGACCCCACGAGCTTTCTAGCTTTAATACCCATCGTGATTAAATAAAGGTTACTTACGAAGTCCATGTTGATGAGAATAAAAGTACACGTGGGACCAAACACACTCCGTGGAGTCACCCAAGGTCACCCAAGGTCACCCAAGGTCTCCCGGAACAATAGCGTTGACGTGCCCTCGGTTCCAAATGTCACTTAACTGACTGATAATGACCGATACTCGATCAAGGGTGTTAAAAACAGTGAACAAAAGTAGTTAAAAGTGTAGAAAAGAATGAGTCGATTGTGATAAATACAGAACCTAACTTAGTTACATTTGTTTTTCATTATCCCTAAAACTCATTCTCTTATCCCTTATCCCTAAATATATTTTGCCAGTTATCCCTTATCCCTGGTACTATTTTGCCAGTTATTCCTTATCCCTAAAACCCCTAACAGGACCTCTTTAGTAGGCTGTTTTATTTTTTTTCTCAGAACGCGAGCGGGCGGAATTCTGCGAATCCTGCAATTTGATTGGTTCCGGGAGCGGGCGGAAATTTACGATCTTGCCCGCTCACTCTACGATTCCGCCATAATGACAGCTTCTAAACCTATGTTTTTAGGGTCAAGGAGCATGTTAACACTATTTCTTGGATGATCACATGTGTCCGTGACTAGTAAATATGCAAATAAGGTCCGCCATTACGGAAAAATTTTACTTTTTTAATATCTCAGTCCATATCGTCTCAGTCTCTCTTGGGCTTTGATCGATTCAGAGTGATAGCAGTCGGTCGAGAATAGGAAGTTATGGACATTCCTGGTGTGCTTTCAGGATACCACCGCGAAGGACTAGTGACACATCTTGGTTCTTGTCTGTGCTCCCAGAAGAGTAAGTGCCAGATAGAGCATCGGATACAGTCATATTGAATGTACACAAGCCAGAACGTTATGGCATCCGCTCTACCTTGATCGACCTTAGTGAATAACAGTTTGTTTGTGATCGGGTCGTTCTGTAGGCGTTTCAGTAGCTTCTCAGATCGATAGTTCAAGTACTCATACCTATTCCGTTTCAGTTCGTCTATATACAGTAGGCGCAAAGCAGCTTGCCAAATGACTCCACTTTGCTGTATAATATGAATTTCAATGTATTCCAGCACCGAGACGAATTCCTTCTCATGAGCGGCAAATTCGAGCATTTGTTTCGCATCTTTTGTTTTTTCGACTCTGCAAACACCGTGCTCATAGTTAGCGAATACTGTATGGAACGATCGCAAGCATGATGGATGGTGCTTGGCCTCAGCAGCGAACAGATTAACGCCTTTGACTAGGCTATGGAGTCCGATTAGACCCATTTTCTCGGCACGTGATTCTATCTGCTCCCATGCATTCTCTTTGTTTTTCCAAGACAGAAAGCATTCAGCTCGTTCAGTTTTGCGATCTTTTCCAACTTTGATCTCTATTCTCTCACAGAAGATACACTCAGGAGGGAAAAGAGGGCCAGTGGCACCAGTAGTGGACGATCAAAGTACAGAGTGGGGGCACTGCTGAAGCAGGACTGATTCTTCTGGCTCATTGTCTTTCAGGCGATCAAGGTTGCCAGTGAAGCTCTGATAACATGAGCGGTGATACCCAACACTATCCAAGTCATCAGGAAGGGTTGCGGGAATTTGATCACATACTGATTGCATGCGATTTGGAGAGTCGTGCACTTGGTCGAGGCATCGGTCACGTATTTCAAGTAGCTGATGCAGCTTCTCAATAGCAGTTCCTTTGTCTTAATTTGCTCAAAGGAGTAAAACCGCTAACGAGATCAGTTTGCGATAACGCATGGAGGATACATGTACTTTCTTCAATTACCTGGCCTCGCTTTCTTTTAGACATTGTGATTTTATACAAATACTACATTTCCACGTTTGCCTTGAAATAAATACAAAAATAGCCATAATTTAGGATGCTATGAAAGGAAAAACCGTAATATCGTTGCTACTTTGGACTGATAAGTGCCAACACAAAAGATCATTTCCAACTCTCTAATTGCATTTTCCCCTTCACCAATTGTTGCATTATCATCGCTCTTCATTTCTTTATTTAATTGTTTATGAAAAGTTTTCTAACGGCAGGAGACCAATTTCCTTAAAAATGACTTCAATCTGGCATAATAACACACAGATAAACTCAGTTACCATCCACGGTTCCATAAAATTTTCTAGCTTTAAATACACAATTGCTTCAAATGTAATACAAATCGGGGTTAACATTTTCTAGAACTGACACATTAACATCATTTATGATAAAGAAAAAAGTTTTAAATACCTTTAAAATTTACTAATTCCTTTCGAATTACCATCAAACTTACAGACCTTTGCAAGACGTCGTGTGTTTTGTCCGCCATTTTGTTTTCACCCAAGTATAAACTGATGACTAGGTATCCCCGCAGCATACCAAAAGTACATCAAAATAGTGCAAAAATCGCTGTTTTAGATGTTTGACCCTTGATTTGGGGAGGTAGAAATAACTATTTCTTTGTTTTCTGCAATATGGACTGAGATATTAAAAAAATAAAACTTTTCCGTAATGGCGGGCCTTATTTGCATATTTACTAATCACGGACACATGTGGTCATCCAAGAAATAGTGTTAACATGTTCTTTGACCCTGAAAACATAGGTTTAGAAGCTGTCATTATGGTGGTTTTATCATGATTGACTGAGATATAGCAAAAATAGCATATTTCGGTAATGGCGACTTATTTGCATAAATTAGCATAAATTAAAGTACGGGGGACACTTTGATGACATGTTAACATCAAAAATCGTTATCTGCACATATTTTCCCTTCTAGAAACGCTAATTAGAAAATGATTTCCGGGGGGTGCATGAGCCCTGGTATTATTGAATTTTCTCGTTAATTATGGACCCAGACGAAAGCTACCAAAGCGAAGTGAATTTTACTGGCCAGATAAAATATTTAACGGCACAAATGAAGAAAACAATGAAGAAAACCAGCAAAGTTTCAACATGCATGGCTGACAGGTCGGCTGACATATAAAGATCCGAAAACACGCTAAAGACGATGTATCAAAAAGACTCAATGAAGAAACAGAGATTAAACTAAGTGGAAGGAAAAACCAGCAGTAAAATTAAAGGCCAATGTTATTCCTCAAAAAGGCGAGTACAAGTTTGGATTTTATGATTTGTTGATTTCATAGTTTGTTCGGCGTTTGTTGTTGTTTTTTTTTTTACAAAGCGGCTTTCGGCTTAAAAAAAATACTGTTATTAGACAATCTTGCGCTTGTTTACAAAGTTTTTGACTCCATTTGATTTGTGTTCTTATTTTCCGGGTTTTTTTTTCTTCTTATCGAGATTCTGTGAATTTTCATTCAAAAGTCTTGCTTAAATTTCTCATTTGATTCTAGTTTTGTACTAGAAAAGATTAAAAAAAAAATAGAAGGGGAGACAACGACTTCGAATAACTTCGCTAAATGGCGTCGGAATGGCTTCAAATTCGGTACAAGACACAAGTAAACAACACATTTGAGGTAGGTAAACTTTATTTCAAAATAGATAGTTATTTACCCAATTTTAGAGAATCCGTGATTTTCCCATACATTTCTCTGCATACACAAGCTGTCGCATACACCACTTATGTAGCTTGGGAAGCCTGTGTGAAGAGAAAGCTTGGAATGAACTAACATGCGATTTTCAGTCTCACTTAACTGTTAGGCGAACCCGAGTTAAATTTAGAGTTTCTTGCTGGATGTTTAGTATGCAAGGATACCGCAAAAGGCATGGGCCGGTTTGTTCGCTTTCCGAACTCTGCGCATGCATTGAGCTTATGGTCTTCATCTTTTTAAATCTACGGGGCCTCAAAAATCGTATTCATAAAAAATGGTGTTGAGTTTAACATATAGTTCATGGTTTCAATGTTTTCAAACCTGGAAGTTATAATTTTATCTATCGATCATAGTGGGGTTTGTTGCTATTTATAAAGCGCGTGAAACCTGATTCGAAAACCTTGAATAAAGCTTGTATTGAAAATCTAAGTCTATTGAGAGTAAAGCAAATCAATTTGTTCTCACCGGAGAGAAACAACAGCCGTAATCGTCTGCGTTCGCTTTCTATCCAACCATTTCGACAATGCGTGACGCAATGACTTTAATGTAAACATCTCGCTCGTCATAGAATGTAATACTGCCGTTCGGAGTAGGTGACGCTTTTCCCACTATTATGTATGTTTGGAAGTAAAAGGCACAATCCGTAGTGATGAAAATTTCCATGATGTGCCGAGTATTTCAACATGCAAATTCAATGCGCTTTGAACTAAAAATAATCTGGGAATAAAGTGTGCAATTTCACTAACGTCGTGTATTTCTTGTCTCGCGAGAAACGAGATGAGAGGTGGTAACTTACTTTTGAGCGGTACTGTAGGTATCCGTTAACTTTAGCTATCGCTTACTATCCTTCACCTATCCAGTAGCGTGGAGCAAAACATACTTATAGTACTACTGTTCTACGTTTTCATTTGGAAGAACAAATACCAGTTGATATCTCCTATACTGTACATTGCAACAGCCCGCAACCTTCGGGATTTGGCCAGTGGTTTTACAGTCTGGCGGCAGTTTCACTCATTTTTGCGTGAGATTTACAAATTTGGTCCGTGTCTTTATGTTTCGTTGTCTTGTCGTGTATCTATCTATGTTATAAATATTGCAAGATTCAACTTGTTGCTTATGTTTTGTTGCTGTTCCCGTAATATTACGTAGAGTTTATATGTAATTTTTGTGTCACAAAACAAACAACCCATAGTTGGAATAATGGTGATAATGGTGTGATTCTCAGCGTCCTGGAATTAATAGTACGCTTGATTGCTTACCGAAAATGTTTCCGAAACATGCTAATCTAACTTCGTGACCAGCCAGCATTACAATAACAATGAAGGACCATCAGAAAGCATTAGCAAATAATTATCATCTATAAGATAGGGAAAGACTATAACTCTAAAGTAAACCAGTTATTCAACTTACCTATTTCCGAAAAAATATCAACCACATTCATGCCAGTTTTTGCTGACACTTCCATAAACTGGATGTGTTTGTCTTGCGCAAAAGATTGAGCGTCCTAAACAATAAAACAAATTTCAATTACATATATCACCACACATTAACATAATTGTGGAAAATTGCTGTTTCCCTCTGATCCTTTTTAAACCACATGATAAGAATAAAATTCTTGTTCCGTATTTTCTCCATTGTCTCCCCCTTAGCGTCATTAAATCTGGAGCACTCCATCTAAAAAACAGTCCGTTTGAAACCCTGAATTGAAAGAAATTGTAATTTTCTCCAGAACAACTGCTAAGTACCGTTAATAGAACATATTCGTATTCTCGGTATGGAACCGGAACTAGCATTAAGTCGAGGCTCATGTGGGGCATTTTTTTTACATGCAAATATCTTCCCGTATGAGCCTCCAATGCATATTACTAGTTCCAGTTCATTACCGAGAATACGAATATTGTCTATTATCCAAAACTACTTTGAAAGATTACAGGCAAACGTTTTTTTACACAGTTACAAGCCGTTTGGATTTTTCTTGTGATACATTGTACAATTGCAAATAGTAACCAAAGTTACAAAGGAAACTTAACATTTTCAACTAAAACTGTAGATGTAGCTGATGTAGCTCTTTCAGGATATGCGTAAAAGCATCGTCATGAATTTTATCTGTTTCCTTTAAAATTCCATCCAAAATACAGGTATTAAGCGAAGCGAACGGATTTCAAAACCGTACACAAGGAAAACACATCCCGTACAAAAACAGCGATTCTTTTCTGGGAAAATACATCAAGTTCAAAGTTCACGTGATCTATCCACATGTTGAGATCATGTTCCAAAAATGTAACACAAGTCTAAATATCACACAACAACAAAATAATCCGCGACACACTCCCCCCTTGACCAGTTAAAACACTGGTCAACTAGTCTCCGAACATATAATAGCAGCTGCTCGTCTGGGCCTCCTGTCTTCATCCTGTAATGGTTCAACATTGGTCACGACCTTCAGAGGAAACAGCTTCTGTACTGGTCGCTTGACAGTAATGGGACTTCCGGTCTTGGTGATAACCTTGACTGGTGCTGCTCTAATGCAATCGTCTGCTCCAGGAATCAACTGCTCCACTCTTCCAAGTCTCCACTGATCGTGAGGCTGGTTGTCTTTAAACACGGTAACAGTACATCTCAGACTGATATGGAGATCCTGCTTTCAGGTCTGGATTTCTGATGATGAAGGTTCCTTAATTCTGTTATATACTCTCTACTCCAGCGTTTCCAGAAGTGCTCTAGTAGAACCCCAGGTACCTCCTTCTCCTCGGGAGATCTTCAGATGATACTGCTTGGTTAATGAAATCTTGACTGTTTGGCCTGATATCAGGTAAGGACAGGATTCTTCTACCATACATTAAGTGCCTTGGCGTTAAAAGCTCTTCAGGATCATCTTTGGACACATGTGTCCAAGGCCTACAATTTAGTGCTCCTTCCACTTCAACCAAAACAGTATGTAGTTCATTCTAGTTAAGCCTAATGCATTCCTTAAAATCTTTCGCAAGCACCTCTTTGCATTCTGGCTGGGATCATTCTTTCGAAAAAGCCACCCCACTAGGGTGCTCTGTTCACATTAAATTGACATGCAATCTCTCTACCTGCAAGGAATCTCTTGACACTAGGATATGAAAACACTTCGCGCAAAACCTTTGCCGCAGCCCAAAAGTGGCAGTCCCGCTTAAAGCGGTCCGCTCGATTTCGCGACCAAAACTAGTTTCCCTTAATTTTTTGCTGGTGAAAAGGCTTTGGTACACATGTATGAAATACACAATTCTTTTTTTTTAATTCGTTATTTTCGCCCTGCTACAAGCAAAAACTGGAACGAATTCAGGCCGTCTCGGCCTTTTCGACGGTGATCGGAAGACTAAAATTGATGGTTTTTGAGAGGTGCGCTACGTAGAAACAAATGCAGTTGAAGAAATTTTGTTAAGGTCAGGTTTCTAAGCTAAACTTGAGTAGTTCACAGGCAAAGTGTAAAAAATTTCAATAAAATGTTAAGCAAGCTAAGGCAACTTTTAAAAGACAACACAATCTGAAGCCTATATTCAAACACTGAAAATTGGGCAAGAACGAGGGAAGATTTCTCAAACGTTGTGGCCTAAACTTGGTTTTAAATCCACGTCATAGTTAAGTTCTTACCTTATTTTATCGTGTTATAATCTCAAACGTGTGGGTATCTCCCAGGATCGCAAGCGACAAGAAAATATAATAAGCCATTGACAGTGTGTTTACATAATTATCGGTCGTGCCAAAAATCATTTGCAGTACTTTTCGGCTCTTCCAAAATGTTTCTTTTGAGGCTTGAATTCGACTGTAGTCCTCCAAGATAAATGTCGACAGCTTCTTTAATACTTCTGCGTCAGAATTAGATCGAGAACAGATGTAAAAGTTGCAATAAGTTGAATAATCTTCATGGAGTTGAGTTCCTCGAGCAAGAGTGAGAAAGTATTAAATTGACCCTGACGCCATCTTGGACTACAAGGTTTATTCTATCTCCCATGGTGAATCTCGCACCGTAACATCTTCCCCTCTTTTTTTGAAGGGAAATAAAAGCAGTACAATAGAAATAAATCATTAAATAATGAAAAAACAAAACAGTGTTGTAACAATTCGAGAGCATGTTAAGTTCAACATTGTGGATGGCCGATACGGCAGTTCACAAGTCTAGGCGCACAACTGTCTTGGAAATGCGTCCTGATCTGGTTTTGGTCAGTTGCAACTCCTTAAGGGTCGAGAGTGTATTTGATCCAGAATGATTGAACTCCAATGGGTGTGGTGAATTAAGTGGACGCTGCGAAATATTTGGATTAGAGTGATTGAAATATTTGATTAGAGTGGCCAGAAACAGGTGGTAAGTTGCTGATAGTCAGTTGTTCAATCCAGGATCTAGGGATGAGGGCGTCTGGTGGTGGTGGTGCTGCGGAACGCAGGTGCACCCGGTTTTTTCTGGTCAGACCTGAAGGTGTCTCAACAGCATATGACCGGGAGCTTGTATGGCAGTTACAAGCCCATACAACGACGGGCCTGACTTGTGGTGTGGTGAAGGCTTAGCGTAAACAAAATTTCAGATTTCTAACGGGGGTAGACTGCTGCTGGCCGTAGTGTCGTAGTGTTGTTTAGCTTTGGCTAGCTTTGTGGCAATGGTTTCTTGTACAGACTCTGCAGTGTTGTCACTTGGCAGTAGGAGCTCTCGGGAAGTGGGGAGTAGTCCGCGGATGCGATGACCCATCCTTTTTTGTGCTGGGCTCAAAGCGTGTCCTTCTTGGGGGGTGTTACTGTATGTGAGAAGTGCTTCTTTTAAGTTGAGTTTTCCAGACTTCTTTAGGATCCGCTTGACCACTTTCACAGCTGCTTCTGCTTTTCCGTTACCTTTTGGCCAATAGGGTGAGCTTGTAATGTGATGAATCTGGTATTTTTGGTAGAGAGCTTCGAGCTCAGTCGCGATGAACTGAGGTGCGTTGTCAGTTATGATGGTCTCGGGATGTGGGCCTCAGTTTCGACTGTTATTGTGCTGGCTGGGGTATTTTCTACCTCGTCGACTTCGATAAAGTAAGAATAGTGATCTGTCGTGATAAGATAGGTGTTTGACTCAAACACACAAAGGTCTTGGCTGATGAACTGCCAGGGTTTACTGTGGTATGGGCTGACTCTTCATGGGTTCCTTGGAATCCTGTGCTTGGAACTGGGCGCATTTTCCACATGAGCTGCAGGCATTTCGTATGTCAATCTGCATGCCTGGCAGAAAATTACATCTTTACACAGCCATATGTTAGACTATGGCCCGAAGTAAGCTACATGAGCCTTCTGCAGCATAGAATGCCGTTTTGCGAAGGGAATGAGTACTTGTTTCCCCTTATAGATGATCCCATCATGGGAGGTGAGCTCGTCTCGATAGTTCCAGAATGGGTTTAGGCTCTGAGGAAGTTGTGACTTGCTTGCAGGCCAACCATTGATTATGATATTGTTCAGGTCAGACAGTGTAGAATCATTTGTTGTGGAAACTTTGATGTCATGCAGTGTTTGTGAGGTGATCCGTGGGTCTTCCATGTGGTTGTCTAAATCTGTTCTGAAGACCTCCTAGTTGGTCTGCCTTGAGTCATTGGTGGTGGGTAGGGTGGCTCTGGAAAGTGTGTCAGCTATAGGAGTGACGTGCCTTTCTTATAGGTTACTTTGATGTTGTAGCGCTGTAGGCGTATCATAATTTTTTGTAGGCGACGAGGAGCTGCATGCAGCGGATAGTTTCCAGAGGTTGATGGTCTGTGTGAACGTTGACTTCCCAACCATAAACTCATACGTCCCATTTGTCACAGGCCGAGACAATGGCGGGGCATTCTTTTTCGATTTGAGCCCACAGTTCTTCATTTTGGCGCATTTTGCAAGATATGTAAGCAACCGATTAAAGATCACCGAGTCATTAGGTTGGAGAAGGGCACCTCCAAGGCCTTCTTGTGAAGCCTCCACTTGGAGGGTGACGGGTCTGTCGCCATCAAAGTAGGCTAAGCATGGGGCACTTATGATGAGCTGCTTTGCTGCAACGAAGGCTGTTTGATAGGTGTCAGACCAGATGAAGTCATGATCTTTCTTTGTGAGATCAAAAAGTGGCTTGATCATATGTGACTAGCTTGGGCAGAAAGTGTTTAAGTAGTTAACCATGCCACAAAATCTCATCACCCCTTGCTTGTCTTGTCGACTGGGGCTGGCATAACAGATATTACCCTGATCTTGCTGGGGTCCGCTTCCACACCCTGTTCAGAAATCACATGTCCCATGAAGCATGAAGGTGATCTTTGGTAGTTTGAACTGGATCTTCTTTGGATTGAATTTGAGGTTCCTTTCGCGAGCGCGATTCATTAGAGCAAGGATGTTCAGGTCATGATTTCTATTCGCCTCTTCTCTGGTCTCCCCTTGGCCTACAACGAGGATGTCATCAGCTATGCAGTAGGTGTCTTGTAAACCCTCTAGAGCCTCGTGCATTCGTAGCTGGAACTCTTCTGGGGCGCTGCTGATGCCACAGGGGAGTCGACGCCACCGATACTTGCCCCATGGTGTGTGCATGGCAGTGAGTAACCTGGATTCATCTGTTACGGCTATCGGAGTGAAACCATCTAGTGCGTCAAAGATACAGAAGGTCTTGTGTTTCTTACCTGACAGACGTGGTAGTATCTCCTGAATGGTTGGGATTTGGTAATGTGGAATGATAATAGACCGCGAGCTGTCGCCCTTTTCTCCTCAGTGCCACGCGCGAGAGCCTACACTTGTAATTATGCAAATTGCTTGGCTTTGTTCAATGTTTGACTTGGGTCCAGGCAAAGTCGCACTTTGGTGTTGTCATCAAGGAAACCTTCTCTCGTACCGTCATATTGCCGCACCAGTTGGTTGGCTGGTCTATTTACTTTAGTTTTCCGCATTCCTCCATGTCATCAAGACTTGCTTTGAATTTTGCAAGTTTGGCTACTGGTACTCTGTGGATACCTGCACATTAGGATCCAATGTCAAGTGAACAGGTTGACCCACAGTTCCAAGGTCTTCAAAGTTATCCTTGTAGATTGAGATCAGTTCATCTTTCTTGATGAGGCCTGGTTGCGGTGCTGCAGTGCAACGTGGCTTTTGAGGTACTGACTGGTTTGAAGTGCATTCTCGTCCCCAGAGCCGCTTGACCCTTTTAACCGATGGAGCCTGAGTACGAGGGTCAAGGGGCTCTGGGGAGGCAGAATTTGATTGGCTAGTCTGAAAACAATAAAATCTAAAACGGAAGTAAAAAATATAGATTAAGACACACTGCTAGGAAATCGAGTCAGTGGTCATTTTCTGCAGAATTCAGTCAAAACATCACTTTGTAGCTTGCATTTATATTGGATTGGTACGCTTACACTTGGGAATTACTATGTTGATTTTTTAATGACAAAGACTGCGCGTTTTTAAGTGCTATAGTTTGTTTATTAGAGCAAGAAGTTCGATCGAGGACGTAAACAACATGGCCAACAAAACTTCATCGACCCACTAGGGATTATCAATTTCAGCCAGTGTCTGGAGAAACTATTTTGTGGATCAGAACATATTAATGAATCGCCTTATTTGATAAAGCAGAAGTTTACGACGAGCAAAAAGCAGCTGGATCGCTGGCCTGGTTTACTAACTGTGACATGTTCATTTATAAATTTCAAAGGTACTCAATTATTTCTGTCAAAATCCACATTTCGTGGTACCACCCTTCCTGAATTCCAGTATATTACGCGTCGTTGTTCATTTTTGGGTATTATATCTGGTTTCACGATTTCATTACATTCCTGTATAAACGATTGTGTACTACACTACATTTTATCAGATTTGAAAATATATTTTTGAGATAACATTCCTTAACCATCAGTGATGGATTGTCTTGCAACCATTTAATTCCACTGTAGACACTGCATTATTATCAAAGGTTAAATAAACGTTATGGTGGTTCACATGTTTTATAACAAAGTGCATCCATACATATAATGCAATTTATTGCTTATTTTTTATGGAAAATATAATTTCGGCAGTTATATTTAGTCTAAATGTTATTTCGATTCATTTTGTATTTTTTCTTTTTTCTGGACACTTCGTGACAACTTATATTGTGTTAGTAACGGATGGTCACATGACCACAGCTCGCAAAATCACCACGGGTTTTGCAGTGTAGTAAAAGGGAGCAAATGTTTTTGAATCGCTCGTCGTTATATCGCACAGAATGTAAGTAGTTTCACTCTTTAGTGTTGCTTTAGGTTTTTCTTTAGGTTTATTTGTTATTTTGTTTTATTTTATGTTCAGTTTTCACCGTTCCTGACCAGTATATTGTATGATCACCGATCGAACCACGCACGTGAAACTTACGGTTGCAAGTGGCGATTAAAGACCGATTAAATGTCAAAATAACGCGTCGAATTTCTGTGTCGACCCAACATTGTAAAACATTCTCCAAAGTAGGAAGAGAAAACTGTGTTTTCACCTGGATTTTCGAGTAAACGAACGCTCCGAACGGAATCGCAGGAATCCCTGGACTGGACCGCGCGATAGTGGATCGCGGAATGGACCTTGAGGACTCGGTGCAAGGAACAGTTGGATACTCGCTACGTCAGGACCCCTTATCTGATACACAAATTGATTTTAGTGAAGTTGTGCATCAACGTGAAATAAGCGAACAACGCAGACTTGCATCTTTGTGGAACAAGGAATCTAAAGAAGTTGCCTCTGAAACACAGCAGCTTCAAACTCTCCTCTACACTAACTGGGAACACTTGTCTGCTCGCAAAATAGTATGAATGGGGTTAGTTTCTAGAGAAACTGTGGTGCTGCGTCGGTGGGGGTGAAGCACAAGAATTTGGTTTTATCGACTGAGTCGATAAGGTAAATTAGCCACCGTAAAAAGATTCGAGAAAGCTGACGTTTCGAGCGCTAGCCCTTCGTCGGAGCGAATCAAGGGATTGTGGGTAGTGTGTGGTTTTATATAGTAGGAGGAGCTCCGCCATTGGTGGAAATTTTGTGACGTGAAAAACAAATGTAAATTAGTTGAATGAAAAGCGTTCGTTAATTCCGTGGGGTTTGAGAGTGCCGATTCGAAAGATGATTTTTTGTTCTAAGTTTTTACGGCTTTCTGTGTTGCCCTGGTGTAGGGAAACGCCACAGATTGTCATGTGTTGCTTAGAATGGTTAGCAAGATTGAAATAGTAGATCGTTTAGCTATCGTTTGTAAATCCTTTGAGATTGTACACTCAAAGTACCTGCCAGGCATACGTGACAGCAAACGACTATAAGAAGTACAACAAAGGTTCAAGTCCCTCAAAGAGCAGATGATGTTTACAATAGAAGAATGCGAAACCCAAATACGGACTGATCAAGAAACACAAAAACGTGATGATGAACGCTCCATTAAAAGTCGCAAGTCGCACCAGTCTCAGAGCTCCACTACTTCAAGATCCTCCTCGTCATCCCGGAAAGAAAGGTTTAGAGCCATGCTTTTAGCAAAAAAGAAGTTGGAGTTAGCAAAGAGTAGGGCACAAGAAGAAGCTGAGTTGGCGAACAGTAAAGCTCAACAAGAAGCCGAATTGGTCAAAGCTGAGCATGAACGGAACGCAAAGAAGGAATTGAGACGACTTAAGGACGAAACCATTCTAGCAGAGCTGGACTGGAAGATTGAGAATGAGTTTGACGAGGAGACTGGCGTTGTTAATGGTGTCGACGATATTATTCAGACAACTTATCCCATTGATAAGAAACCACGGGGACAGTCACTTCAAATTCAACTTGATGATTCAGAACCCCGAACAACAGAAATCCCAGCACCGACACCCAAGCCCTCACCGTCTCTTATACCTGTTAGTAGCTCCACTCCCCAAGACACAGCACCTGGTTCTTCCAAGGAAAAGACAGCCACTGAGGTCAAATCCCACATTGCCGATACTGCAAACAAGGGAGCACTGCCAGTCACTGAATGCCAACAGCCACCATACCAAGCCCCTGGAACCTTCCAGTATAGACCTAAGTCTAGGCCAGAAGACAAAGTAACAGAGCAAACCCCTAAAGACCATGTAGCAGCCATGTGGAAGGTACAGCTTCTGAACGGAATCACTCCTACCCCCTTTAATGGCAACCCAGCAGAAAAACAGGCACGTACTCACCTTGAAAGTGAGCTACCAACTGATGCGCAGCGGGTAGACTATTTACCAAAGTTCTTGAAAGGAGAAGCCCTGGAGGTCGTCAAGAGAAACCGAGGCTCCTCCTATAGTGAGCTAATGAAGACCTTAGAGGAACGCTTTGGTCGCCCTATTCAGGTGACGCAAGCTTGCATCGAAGAGTTAGTCTCGGGTCCAAAACTTGCTTATGGTGACAACATGGGTCTGCTTAATTTCGCCGAGAAGCTGAACACTTCAACCAAGGTTCTGAAGGGAGATGTGGAACGCGAAGCAAGCGTAGCTACCAATTTAAGAAGAGTAGTAAACAGACTCCCAAATGATTTAATCACCAAGTGGCAGACTGAAAACTACGAAATTGTTAGCCGTGGTGGAAATGCACGACTAAAGGACGTTGCCAAATTTGTGAAAAGGCAAGCGTCAATAAGGAATGACCCAGTGTTTGGAATGGAGTCGCAAAGGGGAGAAAACAGACAAACAAGACCCCCTCCAAAGCTTCTAAAGGATCGGACTTGCCCTCGAAAAATGCTACGATCAACGCCACATCATTTAAGAATGCCCCCAAAAGAGAGAACTCTGCGAACTGCGCAATTTGCAAGTCCACTCGCCATCGACTCTAGGAGTGCCCAATCATCAAACAGTGTGACCGTGTAACCGTGCGTCGACAATACGCAGCATCGTACGGTTTCTGCTTTAACTGTGGTTGCCATAATCCCGATCACAGTGGTACTTCCTGTCCTGAGCCACCAGCTTGTTCTCTGTGTCCTGGACACCACCTACCAATACTGCATAGGGACAACAACAATGGACGCAGAACTCCTGGAGATAAGAACACTCATAGCTCCACTAACCGATACAGTACTCCAGCTGCTGACCCAATAACCTGGCAACCACAAGTGGAGCAAGGCACAAGACAGCCGCCCAGCGACAGGCCACAGACTTCGATTAAGTCTGCCGGTGTCAGCACCACAAGAGCCCAAGTTTTGTTAAATGTAGTTCCTGTAACCATTTCTGCAGAGAACGGTGGTTCCCTTTCTACATATGCATTTCTTGACAATGGCTGTACCGATACCCTTATTGACAAAGAGCTTGCTGATCATCTTGGCCTGAAAGGGATCTCGGAGCAAATCGGGATTAAGACCATTACAAACAGTGAGGAGCTGGTGGAGAGTCGACGCGTTTCCTTTACTCTCAGTCCTGTAGAAGTATATGGTGAAGACATTGATGTTAACGAAGCTTACGTTCTCCCTGACTTGAATCAATCAGAGCAAGTTTTGCCGGAGACAGTAGATGTTCATAAGTATCTGCATGTTCAGGACCTTACATTCTCAGTGGTGGACTTTAAACGAGTCTCGATCATTGTGGGGAGTAACGTCCCTGTTGCACACTTGCAGAAGGAAGTCAGAATCCCGAAAGACAACAAGAGCGGCCTCTATGGTTATCGGTACCCTCTCGGTTGAAGCATTTCAGGTCCATTGACTATCACTGGGACAAGAAGAGCTGAGCTAAATTTCATCTCTGTTGGACACAAACCTGACGACTTTGTGGAAAGGTTTTGGAAGATCGAAGACTATGGAACATTGAAAGCAGGAGAGAAGCCCTTATCTGTCGAAGACAAACGAGCCCTGAAAATCATTGAAGAAACTACTACCTTTGTAAACGGGAATTATGAAGTTGGCCTACTATGGAAGGAAGATCAACCAAAGCTGCCAAACAATCGCATTTTAGCTGAAAGACGAGCAGAATTGCTGAGACGACGCCTGACCAAAGCAGGAAATGAGCAAATGGCCGCTAAGTACCGTGAAGTCATGACTGAGTACATCTCAAAGAGCTATGCACGTAAATTTTCCCCTGAAGAAGCAGCTAGAGAAAGCTCGATAACTTGGTACTTACCTCATCATCCAGTGACCAATGCCAACAAGCCTGACAAGCTTCGCATCGTCTTCGATGCTGCATCTGAGTATGAAGGAACATCTCAAAACAAGAATCTAGTTCAAGGGCCAGACATGACCAACAGTCTCGTCGGGGTGCTGCTGCGACAGGGGCATGTAGGGGTAGCCGCTGATGTTGAGGCAATGTTTCATCAAGTGCGTGTGCGTAAACAAGATCAAGAAGCTCTACGATTCCTCTGGTGGACAGATGACTACGACAAACCCCCGGATGTCTATGTTATGGAAGTACACATGTTGGAGCAAGCTCATCCCCTTGCGTTGCAAATTCGGCCTTGAGAAGGACAGCCAGTGACAATGCTGAAAGGTTCAACCCGCAAGTTGTTGCAACCGTTGACAGGAACCTTTATGTCGACGATGCTCTGCCATCCTTCAGTGAGGAGAATGTAGCATCTACTGTAGCATCGGACCTGGTGGAAATCCTAAAACACGGTGGCTTCAACCTCACGAAATTCATGACGAACAGTAAGAATGTTTTGGCAACCATCCCTACCGAGAAAAGCGCCACACCAGATCTGAACGTTGACTTAGACGAATTGCCAGTGGAAAGGGCGCTAGGAGTTCGCTGGTTTGCTGAAACAGATGAGCTTGGATTTGACATCAAGAACTTGAATCGACCCGAAACAAAGCGTGGAGTACTGTCCGCCGTTTGTTCCCTGTACGACCCTCTTGGGTTTGCTGCGCCTGTAGCCCTTACTGCCAGAGTAATTATCCAGGATATGTGGAAGGCTAAGGTAGACTGAGACCAGCCACTCGAAGAAAACTTCTTAGCCAGATGGAAGTCTTGGACCTCACAGCTGTCATCCCTTTCTGCACTGCGCATCCCACGTTGCTACTTGCCAACTGGAACAGATGCTTCCAAGTGCAAACTACAGTTGCATATCTTCTCCGATGCCTCTGAAATTGGTTATGGTGCATCTGCCTATCTTAGAGTCGAGAATCCAGACGGGTCTATTCACTGCTCGTTTGTTGTGGGGAAAGCAAGAAATGCACCTGTCAAGTTCACAAGCATTCCAAGGCTTGAACTCCAAGCTGCTGTTCTGTCTACACGCTTGAATAAGATGCTGAGAGAAGAGTTGGACCTTCCTATTCAGAGCACCAAGTACTGGACAGACAGCGAAATAGTTCTCCATTACTTGAAGAATGAAAGGCGCGTCGTTTCCAAACCTATGCGCTAATCGAGTCGAAGAAATCAGAGGAAACTCGCAGCCAGACGACTGGAACCACGTGCCAGGTGCCTTGAACCCAGCTGATGATGCGTCACGTGGCTTGAAACCCTCAGAGCTAAACCTTGACCACCGCTGGCTAAGAGGACCAGAGTTCTTATGGCAACCTGAATCCCTTTGGCCCAATGCAAGCATTCGAGAAGTCCCCGATGAAGGCCTAGAGCTTAAGAAAGAAACCCATGCTAACTGTACTGACTTAAATACCAATTTCAAGATCCGCCAAGCATGTGCACAGTCTAATGGCCCCTCCGCCACTCCTGTTGAGACCACCATACAACAAATAATAAGCACCTCCTCTGATTGGAACCGTCTCAGACGTCAAGTGGCTTGGCTCACACGCTTCACTCAATTCATCCGTAACCGAAAGACTGTCCACACAGGTCATCTGACTTTAGAAGATTACGATGCTGCTACCTTATCCATCGCAAGGATCGTCCAGTATGCAGCCTACAATCAAGAGATCAAGGATCTAAAGACCAGGGGTGATGTCAGGGGATCCAGTAAGATCGCTAGTTTGAACCCCATGCAAGACGACTATGGTGTTTTAAGAGTCAAGGGACGTATAGCATCGCCACCAGCCGCTGACACTGCCAGGAATCAAATAATACTGCCCAGAGATCATCCAGCGACAGTCCTGATGGTCCGTCACACCCATGTACCAATTGGTCACCTGGGGCGTGAACACCTCATAGCAAAGGTTCGAGAGACATTCTGGATCCCACAAATAAGGGTGTTAACTCGTTCTGTCCTGGGTCGGTGTATTGTTTGCAAGAAGTTGAATGCCAAGCCGATGATTCAGCAAATGCCCCCCCCCCCCCCCCCCCCCCCCCCCGCCAAGAAGCCGCATGATGGCGTACGAACCCCCATTCTCCTGGACTGGAATGGATCTATTTGGTCCTTTATATGTCAAGCATGGAAGAGGAACAGCCACCGGTGGTGCTGCTAATTTACCTGCTTGACTACATTTAGCGTACATCTTGAATTGGTTCACTCGATGGACACAGATGACTTCATAATGTGTCTGCGACGATTTATGAACCGTCGTGGTGAAGTGACTGAACTAAGGTGCGACAGAGGATCAAATTTTGTCGGCGGAGAGCGAGAGCTGAGAGAGTCGATCGAGCAGTGGAACCAGCAACAAATTGCTCAAGAGCTTCTACAACGAGGGTGCAAATGGGTCTTCCAGCCGCCAACTGCTTCTAGCATGTCTGGGATTTGGGAGCGGATGGTGCGAAGTGCTCAGACTGTTCTGAAGTCTATCCTCGGGACCCAAGTAGTCACAGAAGCAGTTCTTCAGACGCTGTTGACTGAAGTTGAGCGAGTGTTAAATGGGCGAGCTCTCACAGCCAATTCAGACGACCCAAATGACCTTCAGCCACTCACGCCAGCACATTTCTTAATGCAGAGGAAGACCATCTGCCTACCTCCCGGCATATTTGAGAAAGCAGATCAGTATCACAGAAGGAAATGGAGGCAGGTCCAATTTCTGGCAGACCTATTTTGGAAGAGGTGGTTGCGTGAGTATTTACCTACCCTGCAAGCCCGAGGAAAGTGGAGAAAGGTCTTACCTAACCTGAAGCCAAACGCCCTGGTCCTGCTAGTTGATGACAATGTGCCGAGAGGATGCTGGAAACTTGGACGAGTCCTAGAGATCTTCCCTGGCCCAGACGGCCTGGTGCGCACAGCGAAAGTCAAGACAAAGGACCCTGTCTTCATCCGACCTATTCAGAAGTTATGCCTACTGGAGAACGATCTTGAGAATAAGTAGTCTGGACTAGAGACGTTGGCCTACCTACTGGGTTGTCCCAAGGCCGGCGGAACGTTTAGTCTAAATGTTATTTCGATTCATTTTGTATTTTTTATTTTTTCTGGACACTTCGTGACAACTTATATTGTGTTAGTAACGGATGGTCACATGACCACAGCTCGCAAAATCACCACAATTAGCAGTGTAGTAAAAGGGAGCAAATGTTTTTGAATCGCTCGTCGTTATATCGCACAGAATGTAAGTAGTTTCTTTAGTGTCGCTTTAGGTTTTTCTTTAGGTTTATTTGTTATTTTGTTTTATTTTATGTTCAGTTTTCACCGTTCCTGACCAGTATATTGTATGATCACCGATCGAACCACGCACGTGAAACTTACGGTTACAAGTGGCGATTAAAGTCGTGGACCTGTTCTTTTACCTTGGAGGTGGCAGAGTGCATAATGGCTATGTTTGTATTGTGTGCTGCTTCCCAGGATTTTGCTCGATAAAGTTGTTCCTCAAATGTGCAGGGAGTTTTCCCATAATCTTTGTAACGGTAAAAGAGCAGTTCTCTTAAATCCTTGTTACGGACGACAGTGCCTAGCCGGTCACGCATGAATTCCTGTAATGGATTGGTCATTTCCGAGTATCTCGTCATTTTGGCTGTGCTTCTTATTCAGTCTGCGACTGACTCGGATGGGTTTTGATTGCAATTGAAGAAAGCTAGCCTCTGCGGCATCACATCGTCTTGTCCCACGAAATGATCCTCCAGGCGCTGCTGGTATATCCACGTTTGTTTTTGCTCGTCTTCGGTCAGTTTCTCTATAATTGTCGTGTCAAAAATGTTTAACACGTCGTCTGGAAGTGCGAGGCAGAATGCTGCAATTTCACATTGTGTTTTCTCAGCCACCCAGTGTTCGGGAGTCGTCGGACTTTTGCTGGTATCTCGCCAATCTCGTTGTAATAGGCACCAAGCGTTAAATTTCCTGCGCCAGATCCTTACGCTTGTTTCTTTGTCCTCGGTTAGCGTAAGCTTTGTGGGCTTGCTTTCCGCCATGTGCTTCGATCGGCCACGAGCGAGTTTATGAGTAACAGGGTTGAGTTACAGTTCGCCGACTTTCTTAAGTTTGTAGGCGTAGTATTGGCGACGAAGCGCGAGGTGTTTTAAGCTACCACTTCTGACACCAAGTTGAGTTCCTCGGGCAAAAGTAAGAAAGTATTAAATTGACTCTGACGCCATCTTGGACTACAAGGTTTATTCCATCTCCCATGGTACATCTCGCACCGTAACAATGGCGGCGACACCGGACTCGACAAAGCAAACAACGAGGCTTTTTAGCGTGTTTCGGAAAAATCTTCATTAAAATCAGCACTCTATCCAAATTCTCTGCTCCAGTAACGAGTATTAAAGGTTTTGAACGTCCCTACAATAAAAAGAAAGTCAAAGTTTATTCTCATCCGCGATTTTATACTGTTGTAATTTACCCTGGCGGATACTTATAAACTTGACCGTGGCATGCAAATAATGTAGATATAAATTGAAAAAATAACGACAACCAGAAATTTGACTACGATACATGAAATACTCACCCTCACCGGTAAGTATTTCATGTATCACAGCGAGATTTTTGGTTGTCGTTAATTTTTTTCAAATTATATCTACAGAATTTGCATGCCATGGTCAAGTTAAGTTTCTGCCACGGGTGAATTTCAACGACAGTATAAAATCGTGGATAAGAATAAACTTTGACTTTCTTTTTGTTGTAGGGACGTTGAAAACCTTTAATACTCGTTACTGGAGCAGAGAATTTAGATCAAGTACTGATTTTAATGAAGATTTCTCCGAAACATGCTAAAAGGCCTCGTTGTTTGCTTTGTCGAGCCCGGTTGTCGCCGCCATGAAGATTATTCAACTTATTGCAACTTTTACATCTGTTCTCGATCTAATTCTGACGTAGAAGTATTTAAGAAGCTGTCGACATTTATCTTGGAGGACTACAATTGAATTCAAGCCTCAAGAGAAACATTTTGCAAGAGCCGAAGAGTAATGCAAATGATCTTTGGCACGACCGATAATTATGTAAACACACTGTCAATGGCTGATTATAATCTCTTCTCGCTTGCGATCCTGGGAGATACCCACACGTTTGAGCTTATAACACGATAAAATAAGGTAAGAACTTAACTGCGACGTGGTTTTAAAACCAAGTTTAGGACGCAACGTTTGAGAAATCGTCCCTCGTTCTTGCCCCATTTTCAGTGTCTGAATATAGGCTTCAGAGTGGGTTGTCTTTAAGTTGCCTCAGCTTGCTTAACATTTTATTGAAATTTTTTACACTTTGCCTGTGAACTACACAAGTTTAGCTTAGAAACCTGACCTTAACAAAATTTCTTCAACTGCATTTGTTTCTACGTAGCGCACCTCTCAAAAACCATCAATTTTAGTCTTCCGATCACCGTCGAAAAGGCCGAGACGGCCTGAATTCGTTTTTTGCTTGTAGGAGGGCGAAAATAAAAAATTTGAAAAAAAGAATTGAGTGATTCATACATGTGTACCAAAGCCTTTTCACCAGCCAAAAATAAAGGCAAACTATTTTTGGTCGCGAAATCGAGCGGACCGTTTTTAGCGGGACTGCCACTTAAATGTTTTCGCATTGTCTGAGACAATGATCTCTGGTATATTTTACTTATTTATTTATTTATTTATTTTATTTTATTTATTTATTTATTTATTATAATTATTATTATTATTATTATTTTTAATTAATTATTTATTTATTATTTACCTGATTTTACTAATAATTTGTGTTTGCTAAATTTGATTGTAAATTATACAACCTGCCTTGATTAGCTTTGCTATATGCAGGTTGTATATTTCTTTAATTTGTTAAATTTAAATTATTGAAATAAAATGATGATAAAATGATGATAAAATGATGTATTCCCCTTCTAGCTGTGAATCTTCGCAGACAACGGATAAACACGTCAGCTGACAGATCTGTAGCAAGCTCCAAATAACGGCTCGGATTGAGCAGCACGTAAAAAAGGGGGACATACCCCTTTTGCAACTCTGAATGATTTGATTTCTTAATGTACAGCGGTCCTGCATAGTCCACTCCAACATAGGTAAATGCAGGTTTCGGACTTAATCTAAATTCTGGTAGATCACCTTGAGGGGGTACTCTGTAGCCACGCCCTTCATATCTGCGACACACCGTACAGCTAGCGAGTGTCTTCTTTATAAATTGTCTCCCTCTAATTATCCAAAATATCCTGGGCTAGGGTAGCTGCCACCTTGTTGTGGTGCACTCTTTCGTGGGCTTGACTCACCATCAATATCGAAACATGGTGGTCTCTTGGTAGTAAGGCTGGAAAGTTAGTCTCGTGTGGTAAATCAGCATTGGCAATTCGTCCCTTTAATACACCTCAACACCCCACTGTCATCTTCCTAAAGGCCAAACTCGCGTTCCAACTGACTGTAATTCGCTTGTGACTTCGTATTCATCTGGACACTTCTCAACCACTGCGTTTCGGCATTTGCAACCTCGGCTTCTGTGATTTCTCCTTGCAAGACAGTTCCTTCTTGTAATATTTTGGCCTTGATCTACAAATTTCTTACAAAACGTAGCACCAAGGCTGTAACACGGAATAGCTTGTCACAACAGCTAAAGTTCGTAACAGGGATGCAAGTTTCAGGATAAGGCCTACTGTCTGTGGCGAGGAGTACTGATGCACCGATCGCCTTGACTCAGCTCTTCAGGTACGGGTTGGGGGTAGTCTTCAGACGTGGGCCAACTGGATGGTGGTTCCGATAGTGGTTCCTTCCAACATGATTGGTTGCCTTTCAAACTCGAGGTAAACTCTCCTCGAGAACCTATATCAGCAGAGTTCTCAATCCCCAGGCAATGGTTCCACATTGGTTCCTCTGTTAAGGATTTTGGACACACTGCTTCCACTCCTTGGATCCTTTTACCCAGAAGAGTGCGGTCTTGCTGTCCAACCACAAGTAGGTCTCGTCAATTTCAATCAGAGACTGCAACACTTCCTTCACTGACGATACAAATCTTGCTAGGATCACTCCAGACAATAACTCTAGTCTGGGGTCTGCTTTTTAAGTAGAGCAACTCTAGTCTTTGATGTTAGCAAAACTGGATAATAGCCACTGTTCACCTCTAGAACCAAGTACACAACAGCAAAGCATGCCTTCTTAGAAGCATCTCCAAAACCATGAAGAGTATAAGAGGTTACCACTTCTTGCAAACGTCCATATATACACGGGGGAATGCCTTTTCAATGTCACCCAGTTGGGCAATTTTTCTTTCTCTGAACCGCAGAAGAATCTCGAAAATTTTAGTAGTTAAAGCTGGCCCTGAATAAAGGCAGTCATTTAGACTAAGGCTGTCCTTGGTGGCCCTTGACGAAGCATCAAACACAACACGTAACTTGGTTGTTAGGGAATCCCTACGCACCACCTCATGGTGAGGTAAATAATGCACCTATCCAACGTCTGGACATTTCGTACGGTCCACTTTCTCAATTATCCCACACTGTAACTGATCCTGGATACTGGAATCATACTCTCTCAAGATCTCTGGTTCTCTCCTTAGTCGTTTCAATTGTGAGCTCAATCGCGCTACACTGTTCTCAAAGTTATAGGGAAGCAAATTGTGGTGATCCTTCCACGGTAAGTGCACTGTATACTTGCCGTCTTCAAAACTTAAATTCTTCTCGAAAGCTTAATGGACTGTATCCCCATTTCAGATGCCAACCGAATCCAAGTCCCATAATCGCTGCAGGTCCGTCTGCAGGGTATCTTCGATTTGTCTCGAATCTACTCTCACTACATGAGTGGACGAAAGCTGTATGCTTGACAGCGTCTGTTGTGATAATTTCTTAGCTATAAATTGCGTGATTTAAACATAGTCTATTTTAGTGAATCGTATGGTGATGACAGTACATGTAACAGATTTTGGGTGTAAAAGGAACTGTTTGTGACGTAAAATAATGTAACAACAGGTTTGTAAACAGTAATATTCGTTCAGACACGAAATAATACAATCGTTTACCCACGCCTTAGGAAATGAATCATAGCAAAATGTAAAGAAACAATTGTGTATCTTAATTACTGTAGAATGTAGCCGGGTTTACGTAAATAACGCGTAGCAAAGGCGTATATCCGCATAACATGAATAAATAAGCTGAAGATTGTAACTTTTAGACTAGATTGGACCAGATTGGAATAGATTGTACGAGATTGTACCAGATTGTAGAAAAGATTGTGATTGTAAGATTGCGAACGCAGATTGTACGACTGATGTGTAATGTTGAAGAGTCGTAATAAACCGCAGAAAAGGAAAGATACAGTCCTCGTTTTGTGTGGACCAGCGTGTGCGGAGAAATTCCAGAACGTAGTGGGAAATTCCGCGAAAAGCGTCTCCTGGAGAAGGTTTTCAACGGGGCCGGACAACACCCATCCTACTTTCGTGGAGACTGCGACGGGACCACCAATCGCAACTCATCTGGTAATTTCTTCATGAAAATCGGTATCAACAAGGCACCATATTGAGCCGATTCAATTCCAAGGGCCTGCAGTCCCCTCACTTGGGTTTCCACCTTATCAAGCACAGCTCGCTTGTCCTTGATGTCTGACAACGCCGTCACCGGGTTCAACTTCAAAAGCGCTTCCATATGAGAACTGATAATAAGCTGTTTGTTTCCAAATCTCTCCTTCAGGATATCCACAGCATTCGCGTAATTAGGCTCTGTTAACGCCAGACCAGTGATAGCCGATAAAGCTGCACCTTTAAGCAAACGTCTGAGGTAGTTTCGAGAGATAGTTGAATTTGTCGACATTCTTGAGCGCCTTGTTTGTGTGCACGGCTGAAATAAAAACGAGTCCCAAAAGGACTGCCATTATTTCGGATCGCAAGTAAACTTCTTGATGTATAATTTCGGCAATTTTGCGCTAACAGCTTGAGTTGAAACACCTGGCCAATGGCCACATTTAAAAATCCCAAACAGTAGAATCCCCGTTAATACGGTCACACGAGCTAAATTTAGAAAAACGCCTGTAACATGTCAAGTTTATTGACCCCTGTAATTTACTAATCAAACAGCCGATTTACGCAGAACAAGCCAGTCGAAGGTCACCGTTTTTTTTCAAAATCGTGAACATTATTGTACAATGATGTACATGTAGAAAAGTCAGAGAGCGCAAGACCTCCGTTTTCAGAAGCATAGTAAGCTGAGCCTGTTCTTGTTTTGTTTTTAGACTACAGTACACTAAAATGCATTTCCCCCAGCTACGACTTGTAATTTTGCCCTAGTGTAAAGTATTGTAAGTAGTGTATATTTTGTGGTGCAATTTTATCCTTGGTGCAATTTATTTTTCTTTGTTTAAAACTCATTATCATACATTATCATACATTACCATATTCCAAAACAAAGGAAAATAAAATTTGCACCAAGGACAAAATTGCACCACAACATATATAAGATGAGCGGCCGTGTTGTATCAGATTTACAATCACAAGTCGACGGTGATCGATTTGTACATCTTATACAACACAGACTGGAATGTTGTAGACTACTTTTATATTAAATGAAAATGAAATGCTAATTAGTTACAACGACCATTAGATGTTAATACATCCACTAGTGGTTGTAACTAATAAGCATTTCATCGCTGCTCTGTATTAGGATTAAAAGACTTCAAACAACAAAGAAGGGCATTGTATTGTCGTTCTTTTGTGTTCTAATTTTCTATTGTTTTAACAAAAGAAAATATATCGCGCATGGTATAAGAAAAATGAATAAAGTTCTGTCCGTGAAAACGCATAAATTTTTTAAGCTGCTTAACGCGGTCAGTAAACAAATCACCTACAGGAATGTTAAGCGAGAAAAACCGCCTCGTGAAAACACAGCCAGTGTGTATTTTAACATTTCTAGTGTGTTCATTGCATTTGTCTTCTTTTTACGGACCGGGAATTTAGAAGAACAGGGAATTCTTGTTGGAGTGTTTTTACTGGTTTATTGGGGACTTGTATGTTACATGTATACACTAATGTCGCAAATCATGCTTGCTCCAAGAATCACCATTGACCTTAAAATTGCATCAGTTATTGACAAAGGCAATTATCGCCATCTCAGCACACCGCAAAAACTGTTGACGCTGACAATTACTCATGCCCGCTTCCCAATGCATATCGCATTGTTTTCAATAAACATTGACTTTCACACGTTTTACTTTTTAGTTTAACATTCTTTCGCTTTTGTTATTTTTTAACTAAAATTTAATTATGTATGCACATTCGCTTTCTCCACATATTCAGGACCGTGTTGTCGAAAGCTTTTAGATTTTAACATTTTTTAACCAGAGAACGTTTTCTCGCTTTTTAACTCACCATGACGATCTTTGAGCCGCTCAAAACCTGTTATGCAAATTAGTATAATGCCATGGTTTATTTATTCATTATTGGAAAAAAAATGCCATGGTTTGACACCTTGTAGCTTCACGAAGATGGGATGAGGTGTTATTTAATTAGTTGCGTGCCGTAAAAGATGAGAATGCTGAGATGTGATTACAATTCATTGCGGATAAAAATAATTTTAGCTTCTCGGTCACTTTTAACAAGACCGTGTTGTCGAAAGCTTATAGTATTTAACATTTCTAACCAGAGAACGTTTTTTTCCTTTTTGACCCACCATTACCTTAAATTCCACCATCCTGTCCTTCACTGGAAGATCTGCTTTACTTCCCACAAGAGCTCGAACAATAGGCCTCTTTTTTGTAACTTCAAACTTCGCCACATAGTATGAAAGAGAGTTTGAAATATCATATACGGAAATAACAGCTTCAGCATCCCGGAACAAGTAATTAGAATATTCTTCATGGTCATCACGCCTTGCGCGGCAAGGAGTGTCCCATATAACAAACATATCTTGTCCATTATATACATCAGGGATCGGAGCACAGTAAATGTTTTGATCTAAAGACAAGAAATACACTGTATGAATAAACAGTCAAATTATGCAGTGAGACAGTTTTAATGGAACGGATGAATCAAAATTCTTACCTCCATCACAGCGACTGATAGGTAACTCTCCTTTCAAATGTTTAGAGCTGAGAAAACTTTTAATTAAGCTTGTCTTGCCTACACCAGAGGAACCTGTTTAATGAAACAATAAACAAGCGACTTTAGCATGAACATATATTGAAAATCATCATCTTGTTTATTTGGATTGCTTAGAAGCATTCCAGAAAGCATTACTTGGCCAACCAAGTTATAAAAAAGCAGGGATTTTAATCCTACATATCTGTATTTAATTATGTAAGAACCCCACAAAAGAAGCAAACACTTAAAGATCCGGGAAAAATAACATTTGGTGGTTGTTAATAAATCCTGAAAGTAGGGATCCAGGGTAGCTAATAAGGGGGGGGGGGGGGGGGGGGGGGGGGGGGGGGGTTGGGGGAGACTCGAAATAAATAGCAGGGGCTTATTTTTTCGGGCGTTTATATTTGGTATCGTTTGGTTTTGTCCAGATTTCGAACGTCTGAAAATTTGCAAAAGTTAAACTATTCCATATTGCATGTGAGACCCTAACCTGAATTGTTTACAAGGAATTGTGACAATCAAGAGATAGACGTGTTCCATATTTATGTACATTCAAACCGGGTTTATATGGACATTGAAGGGATCACGGAAACTGTCCCTAACAACGGGGTATCCGGCGGGCACACTGAGACCCGAATAAATCACAAACATTGCCGTCGCTGTTAAAAAAAATTCACTCGAGAGGCCCAATTATTTTTTCAATCTACAGATACATCATTGCAGTTTACTCAGCTATATCTCAGATCTGAATTGATTTCTTATTTTAACAGTAAACAACGGGATATTTTACTCCGCCCCGAGGTCCAAACCCTTACCCTTTCATATACCGTTTTTGACTGAAAGGTACTCCTTTCATATACCATTCATTGAAAATGGTACCCCTTTCATCTATCCTTTATGTGCGTCTGTTTGATATATTTTATAAGGAACTTTATATAATACTTAAATCACAGTTTTCCCTACGTTTTTTATACTTCAACTCGGTTTTCCCTACCCTTTCCTATTCTTAGTAAAATCCCTACCCTTTCATATACTTCAGCTCGTGAAATCCTGACCCTTTCATATACCTCCAGCCTCAAAAAGGTACCCCTTTCGGGCAGAGCATCCCCGTATAGCACATTATAGGGAGTACCCCCCCCCCCGGAAACGGACCGAAACGGCCATGTTTCTTTGTAGCGAGCGTCAAGGATTCGTGACATACCTTGTGTGCCCTACACTAGCCAATCAAATCCAACCAAATCTTGTCACGCGCTCGTCACGCTCGTTATGAATGAATATGGCCGTTTCGGTCCGTTTATACAGCAAGGAAAAACTTCGATTGAAACTTAGCGCTGGATGAAAATCGTACTGCTCTGATACTTTTCAGAGCGGCCGTCCGTAAATATCGCCTGGAGGTGTGCAAAATAAAAAAATCCCCAAACTTTGTCAGAATATAGGCCCTAGGTAAAATGACAACGGATTTCAATGGCATGGGAAAATGGAATTCAAATTTCATTTCCGTTTTCCGTTTTTTCTTCGACCGTTTTTCTTCGACCAGTTTTCGTTTTTTTTTTTTTTTTGCCATCGAAAAATGGCATCCGACTTTCATTTTCGTTTTAAATTTTCCTCTCACGCTGGAAAACGGATTTCGAATACCGTTTTTCGGAATTCGTATTTCGTTTTCCTATGTTATCGAAAAACGGATTTAAATTTCGTTTTTCGTCTTCGTATGGCATTGGATAACGGAATTCGCATTTCGTTTTCCTATGTTATAGGAAAACGGATTTGAATTTCCTTTTTCGTTTTTGTTCATTTGGCATCCCTTCCTGACAGCTTGAGAAGGCTTGGAAACCACTTATATGTTTTGGCGGGAATAACGGTCCGTGTACCTTCCGTCCATTCCATTTTTATAAAAATCAAAAATGGAAAAATCAAAAATGAAAATCATTTTTTTGAGATTACTGAATTCAAGAAAACTCAAAATTAAATGTCTGTTTTCAATTTTCGTCATTTTCCATGAAAACAAAAATTAAAAATGGTTTTACTATTCCGATTTTCATTCTTTCCAACTAAATCGAAAATCGACATTGGTTTATCTAAAATTTATCTATATAAAAAAAAAAGTCTTGGTTCCCTGTACCCTTTTTCAATCAAATGGATCTAAAACACACCCACCGACATCACCCTAAAACACACCATATCGTGACTGACAAATCGGAAATAAAAAATCGCCTTTCAATTTTCGTTTGGATAAAAAATCAACAAGAGGCTACAAATAGCCTATACTCTGCGCTTGCGTAAGAAAGTTTTATGGTTTATTTTAAACGGGTCACGCACCCCTCCCCCCTACTTTTAGGGGTGCCGTGCTATATAGCGAAAGGAACTGTATTAGCGCGCGCTAAAATAGAATTAATGTCGCGATCATATGGCGAATAAAATTGTCATTTGGAGAGAAAACAATGAATATTATAGAGTTTCTAAACGTAGTAATTTCTCTCGAGTTAGCAAACTTAGTTTTGCACATAACTTAACTGCTGGGCACCCTAAATTTTGTAGTTGCACTCTTTTCGGGCTCACTATGATAACTCTTAGAGCACAGCCTTGATAACTGCCACTCCTTGAACACCCCCCCCCCCCCCCCCCCCAAACCAACGCCTATTGGCCCTCACCTCCACCTCCCACTTCCTCACCCCCTAGTACCATCACCCCACCCTGTCGAACGCACTCCCCTAATTCCAAATTACCACTAGTATCACTAGAGAAGCCAGGCAAAGACAAAATACTTTTATCTTCCTGGCACCCAATTAGCCTTATTTAGGATTTAATGGAGCCGAAACCAATTGTAGAATTGCACACATTTTAGGCATCCACTGATGAACAGTTACCAGTTACGACACAGATATATATACATATAAATATATATATATATATATATATATATATATATATATATATATATATATATATATTTTTTTTTTTATTTTTTTTATTTTTTAGCAACTACTGTGATTTGCAGTCTGTCCATTTGAATTATCGATGTGGATACCATAATATGCAGCAAGGTGTTAAGTAACCGATTGAGTAAAGTCTTAAAGAAACTAGCTGACTTCGACCAGGCGGCGGTTATTAAACGTAGAAATATTGAGAACTCTGTTCGTTTCATTGACGACATAATGGATTTCACAATAAAGAATAATAATGCGTGGTTCAAATCCTACAGTTACCATCCCCCCCCCCCCCCCCCCCCCCACCCACGGGCAACCCCCGGGACAAAGTCGGCCCAATAAAAGACTCTATCTGGACTTTATCTCGAACGGTAAGAAACCAAAAACTTAAATATGACACCTTAATAGGTAGTTACGATAAAGGGGAGATCAATTTACCCAACATTGAATCAAGTATCAAAGCTAATGGGTTAGATGGGCTCTTAACCTTCTGGATGAAGGTAATCTTAAAATCTGGAAGACTATACCCCTGCAGCATTTAGTGTCCATAGGTGGTACAAAAGCTTTGCATGGGGACAAACTTTTACAAGGGAAGAATACCGAAAAGTTTTTCCAATTTCTACAAAAGTGTTTTGGGTAGCTGGGCTGAATATTGTGACGACAAGAAGTCATTACTCCAGAACAGGTTGCGAATCAGGTCCTTTGGAACAATAAGTATATCAAAGTAAACAACAGTCCGGTTTTCTATTGGCGTCGAAGGGCATTTTCAGGGTTAAAGATTTATATAACGAAAGGAATGAAATTAACTGGAAAACCGTTCACGAAATGGGTATTGAGCCTCATCACTATATATATTGGGCTAGTATCACCAGTGCAATTCCCCACAAATGGAAATTGCTAATGAAGGACGTTGATTTCAATCACTACGATGCCTCAAACCTCAGTAGAAATTGCTACGCTTCCAACATTACATCAAAAGACATTTACCTTTCTTTTGTTCAATCAAAATTTAAAAAAAACCCACTGCTCAAGCTCATCTTCTTTTTAATAAACAGATCGACAGCCAAATTGACTGGGACTCATTATCGCAGAATTTATAATATGTCAATTCATCCTTACACAAGATTTTTTCAATATAAAATTCTGAATAACTGCCTTTATCTAAATAGAGACCTATTCCGTTTCAAGATCGTTGAGTCTCCTTCATGCTCTTTCTGCTTTATGTACTCGAAAACAATTGATCACGCATTTGTGCACTGTGAACACTCTAGAGGCTGGCACAGGGATATAAGTATCTGGATCAAATCTGCCGGGATTGTTCTGCCAGAATTGAATATCTCAAACATTATATTAGGTGTCGATACTGGAAAACACAGTCCAGTAATAAACCTTATTCTCACAGTGTGTAAACTTTTGATATATAAGTCTAGATCCGGTGGCCAAATCCCTAGCCTTCAACTTTTCATTAACCAACTCAGATATTATGAAAAAATGGAAAGTAAAATTGCCTAAAAAAGAGACAAACTATGCGTCACTTTAAGAAGTGGACAAATCTCCCTATTTTGAGAGACGATTGATCCCAATCTTTTATGATATATTTTTTCTGTTCAGCTACTGTTAAGACCTCCCTGTTGTAATGTAATGTAATTTGGTTTAGTTATATTGTGGTTAATTATATTAAATATTTATTTTTTCCTACTTGTATATTGTATGCATTTTATTCTTGTATTACCAATAAAAAATGTTAAAAAAACACTAAAAATGGCGACATAGCCCCTTCAAGTACGTTTTAGACATGAACAAATTTTGAATCATAAGGAGGGTGAGTGACCTAATTTTGATCAATAATCTCAGCTCGCGAATTCACAAATTTGCTCGTTTATCGAGGATTTATGCTGATTTACTGGGAAGTTATATCAAATATTTTTCCTTTTTACTTTTGAGTCAAGAACAGCAGATCCTAACATTGGAGAGTTGTCGTAGATTCAGTTTTCTATAGTCTCATTCCTATATTCGCTGGGCGGCATTGGAGGGAGGGGAGGGTGGGGAGCTGGACGCATGGGGTAGGGTGGAGTCGGTAGAAGAAAACGCCTTGGATATGGAAGGGTCCAGAGGTGCGAAAAATCTTTTTTCATGCCTTTAAACGTCAATACAGCATCCCTTAGTTAACATGTCACACAATGGCAATCATTTCAGTTGCTGTAAAGCCGGACTTTATGGTCGTATTTTCTAGTGCTAGTCACTATACGAACAGCAAAATTATGCACACTCTGCAGTTTTAACAATATTCTTCCTTGAGGTGTTGGACCTACAATCTGCTAAAAAACTAAAGCGCTCATGATACTATCAGAGCTTTGTCTGTCTACAATATGTTTAATCCGGTAAATCTGGCTGTAAGGGAAGAGGGGTTATTAATGAAAACGAAATTTTGAAAACAAAATCAATTATAACGGCGTTTACATAGTAAAACTACTCAAAATACACTACCTATTACTTACCTACAACTACCACTTTATGCCTTTTTATTGGGACTGAAGAGAAAGACGCCATTACACCCTTTAGATGAGTTCTGGATTAACTCTGAGCCAGTATGAAATGTTGCATCACATATCTAGTCAGAAATGCCCAATGTTGCATCACATATCTAGAAATACCAGTAAAATCAAGCAGTAAGTGCAATAGCTAATCAGCAGTACTTAAAAAAAATAGCTGTACTTAAATATAAATACTTGTGAAATTAAAAAAACAAAAGGTTCAAAAGTGTTTTGTAAAGCCTTGAAAACATGTCACCCTCGCTTTCACGCAGCATGTGCTCTTACATCATCCGCCACGTTGAAATCAAGTTGTTGTTTTGCATTCAAATAGATCTCCGGTATTAGTTTTCACAGCCCGTTTTAAAGGGAACCTCCGCCGTTATAAGAAATTGACGTTAAATTGTAAACAAAGTGTTACTTTCTATGGTGCTCAGTAACACAATTACTTACTTTTGATTCTGTGAAATGCAACTTGATTCTTTAGAAACAAGAAGCTGTGCACAGCTTGAACTCGTGGCGACTTTAACTCATTACAGCATTGTTTCCCGAGTGTTTTGAGTGCTTTTACGGAGAAACATAAGCTTAAAATTATGTCTAATCAAAGGCTCCTAAGAGCCAACCCGTGAAGAAGAAATGCTAACGCGTAAGGCAATATTGCCGTGAGCTTACGTTTTCACATTGACACGGTTCGATATTTTTTTAAAAAAAATTAAACGTAAGGATTTTTGACGAACGAAAAAAAACACCAGTACATCACTTTCATAATGTCTAGTTCGTAGAAAGAAAAAGAGCGACTTCTCGACTCGAACTCGGGCCTTCCGGGGCTAAGCCACAACGTCAATTCACTACGCTCTCGAAGCACACATGCTCGTTAAGAACTAAATTTTATTATTTTAACGTGCATACGCATCAAAACACGTGTTTCGATTGCAAAATTCTTTTAGATCGACTTTAATGTTGCACTAAAAACTCCTAATGCGAAGAATCTGTAAGCTTATTGTCTATATTCGTTTACATCAAATTAATTCTTGGGGCGGCGGGGTGAGAGTATCGCTGGATACATGTTGTTCTTGTTACGAAACGTATTCGTAACAAAGCATTTACTCACTATAAAGCTCTAAGTGCCCCTATGAACAAATTTTTGATTTTTATTCTTTTACATTACTATTAGACTTTCTTACTCATCTTGCCAAATTCAATCCATTACGACAACAGAAGTCATTTTATTTTAACATTTACTTCCGAGAATTTACGGCCGCCATTAATCAACCTTGTTCTTGGTTGCGAATGGGAGAAAGTGACGTCAAAATCTCAAACATACCTCACGGGTTGAAATTATAATAACAATCAGCATAGAAAATTGCACGAAGAACAAGTCCAAAGTCTTTGTTGCTTTTCGCGTGATTTTCAATACTTAGGGGCGGACCATTAGAAATCTTGGAGGCGGGGGGGGGGGGGGGGGGGGGGGGTGACAATTACCCAAAAAAAAATCCTGCAAAGGAAAATTGTCTAAAAAAAATTCCTGCAAGCAGTTGACCATAAAAAAATAAAATCCTGCAAGCTAACTGGATATATATAATTATATATTTATTTATTTAATTAAAGTGGAACACATATGAGAGTATGATATGCTCTCTGGTAGTAAAATTCATCAAAAAGCAGCTTCAAATTGAGTCAAATTCTGTCTCATACTCATACTCATACTCATTTTTTCTTTGGACAAATCTGTCCAAGCGGGGAAAGGTGCAATGAGGTTAACCCTATCTGAAGCACCAACCCGTGAAACAAGGCCAGACCACTACACCGGGAACTCCGTGCCCTGCTCTTTACGACAAGTGTGTGGCTTCTTTAACGTCCCCTGCTAACCATATAACACTGAAGATGCAGGAGACGGGGCCTACGATTTTTCGTCCTTATCCGAGAAGACTAGAACATCTAACCATTTGCAGATACCATTGCAAAGGCAGCATGTTCTCCTCAGTTATTTTAAGACCCTGAGTGTTGGTCCGGTCTGGGGCTCGAACCCGAGACCTCCCGCACAGCAGTCCGGCGCTCTACCAACTGAGCTACCGGTCGGCGGTAAAATTAAAAAAAAGCAAGAGGCTCCTGGCAGTCTATACTCATTCGCATGCGTAAGAAAGTTTTATGATATATATTAAACGTGATAAGATGTCCGACATGGAGAATAGTTACTCCTAGTCTCCTTTCATTCAGTCATCGTTCCTGCAAACCACGTTGTTTACTATCAGGAGCTTATTACCTCCTGTTACTATTGAATGTTTTGAAAGTGAAGGCGGTACCACAATGAAGCCAGTGATTCTTCTGAATGTTATATATACCTAACGTGAACATTTGTTATGTAAGAAGGGCTGTAAGCGTGACACTTCAGTAACGTTGTTTTACCGGAAGTGAGAGTAGCCGGAAGTCACTTAACAGGAAGTGTAAATGGCAAAGAGCACAATTTAAAACATGCGTGCATAAATTTGCATGCAAAATCGTGACACAAAAAATAAAAATAACAAGAGGCTCCTAGCAGCCTTTACTCATGCGCATGCGTAAGTTAGTTTTATGATATATTTTAAACATAATAAACATAAATAAACATAGATAAACATGATAAGAAGATGTCCGATATGGCGAAGAGTACTCCTTTCATTCAGTCATCGTTCCTGCAAACCACGTTGTTTACTATTGATTGTTTTGGAAATGAAGGCTGTACCACAATGAAGGGAATGATTCTTCTATGTCATATATACCAAACATAAACATTGCTAATTACTCATGCGCGTAGCGGCATGAGTTATAAAATGGCCTCGGTTTTTCTTCTTATTTTTCTTTTTTTTTTTGTGTCACGATTTTGCATGCAAATTTATGCACGCATATTTTACATTGTGCTCTTCCGGTTCATAGCTTTGCCATTTACACTTCCTGTTTAGTGACTTCCGGCTACTTTCACTTCCGGTAAAACAGCGTTACTGAAGCGTCACGACAGCGTCTCCTACAACCCTACTTACACAACTAATGTTCACGTTAGGTATATATAAGACGTAGAAGAATCACTGGCTTCATTGTGGTACAGCCTTCATTTACAAAACATTCAATAGTAAACAACGTGGTTTGCAGGAACGATGACTGAATGAAAGGATGAACTCTTCTCCATGTCGGACATCTTCTTATCATGTTTATATATATATATATATATATATATATATATATATATATATATATATATATATATATATATATATATATATATATATATATACACTGTATCATAAAACTTTCTTACGCATACGCATGAGTATAGGCTGGGTTAGGGAAAGGATGAACTCTTCTCCATGTCGGACATCTTCTTATCATGTTTATATATATATATATATATATATATATATACACTGTATCATAAAACTTTCTTACGCATACGCATGAGTATAGGCTGCTTGCAGCCTCTTGTTTAAGTAGGGTTGAAGGAGACGCTGTCGTGACACTTGAGTAACGCTCTTTTACCGGAAGTGAGAGTAGCCGGAAGTCACTAAACAGGAAGTGTAGTGGCAAAGCTATGAACCGGAAGTGTACAATTTAAAATATGCGTGCATAAATTTGCATGCAAAATCGTGACACAAAAAATAATAACAAGAAAAACGGAGCCGAAACCTTACCTCATGCCACTTCGCGCATGAGTAATAATAAAAATAATAACAAGAAAAACGGAGCCGAAACCTTACCTCATGCCGCTACGCGCATGAGTAACAAGAATAAATCAAAGGGCTCTTAAAGCCATCTCGTTAATGCGAGAGAATGTAAGGTTAATAAAAAACAACAACAACAACAAGAATTGGAAAAGTTGGGTGCCTTTGATAGGTAAATGTAGTAAAGACGTGATAGGTAATATGTGTAAAGCTGCTAAATGGTTTATTGAAGTTGAAAGATTGAAAATACCTGTAGGTCTAATCGAAGAGTTAGACATTGCAGTCATAGAGGACTTAAGGGCTCTATTTCAATAAAAGTCATGAGCAACAAAATAATCACGAGTATGAATGTAAATAATTTTCATGTTAATTTAGCGTATTTGTTCAAAATAGTCTTCATTTTACAGCTGAGGGGAAACTTCAACTTGATTATATTAAGCGAACAAGAAGCTGTACACAGCTTGAACTCGTGGCGCCTTTAACTTATTGCAGCATTGATTCCCAAGTGATTTGAGTGCTTTTACAGAGAAACATAAGCTTGAAATTATGTCTTATCAAAGGCTCCTAAGAGCCAACCCGAGAAGAAAAAATGCTAACGCGTAACGCAATATTGCCGTACGCTTACGTTTTCACACTGACACAGTTCGATATATATTTTTTTAATAAAACGTAAGGATTTTTGACGAACTAAAAATAAAGTACATCACTTTCATAATGTCCAGTTCGAAAAAAGAAAAAAAAAAAGAAAAAAAAAAGGACTCTCTGGAGAATCGAACTCGAGCCGTCTGGGACTGAGCCACAAACTCAATCACTGCGCTGTCCAAGAGCACATACTGCCTATGGACCAAATTTTATTATTTTAATCTAGATACGCATCAGAACGCGTGTTTAGGTTGCAAAATCCTTTTAGATCGATTTTAATGTTGCACTAAAAACTCCAAATGCGAAACATCTGTAAGCTTATTGTTGTCTATATTCGTTTACATCAAATTAATTATTGTTATCGTTGGATTCACGTTGAATTGCTGTTACGAAACGTGTTCGTAACAAAGCATTTGCTCACTAAGTTTACAGCTGATGGAAGGAGCGAGTGAGTGAGTGAGAGAGTGAATTTTATTTAAACACCCTTGCCGATAGCCTTTTCATCATGCTTTCACGTATACACGGGTTTAAAAGTAAGACCACACTGCATTCACTAGATTCAGTAGCTGACACTTAAACTCGACCCGGAGCTTGATCGCTAAGCGTCCTAAGCAAATGGCAAGTTTAATATACAAAACACAGAACTTGCCAGAGCAAAAATCCCACAGGAATAAGCAGCGAACACAATATTAAACGGCCTATCCATCCATGAACGCCTTGAATTGTCTTGAAAGTGTGCAGTTGTACGCAGTAGTTCTTTATCTTGCTTCTCGAGTACACACACGGAGAGATTTTACGGTATGTATTTCATGGCCGAAAGCCATATAGTCGTCGATATAGACTTAAATATGCGTGCATAAATTTGCATGCGCTAATGTGACACGAAAAAAAAAAACAAGAAAAGTCAACGCCGGATTTACAACTCGTGTGCTTCGCCACGAGTAATGAGCCGAGGCCAATTTGGTTGCTATGGGGGGAAATTATGAGGAGGGATGGGGGTGGCAAAACTACTTAGATTCAATCTATCTTTAGAGAGCCCTTTTACTTAGTTAATTTTCTATGTTTTGTATCAGTCACAGTATTTTAGTAGCAATGACTTGTATGGCACTACAATGGCGATTTTCCGATCAATCGAAATTTGGGAAAGATATTCGAAGGTTAAAAAATATTTACTATCTTTATTTATTGATATTTAAACAAAACTAAAACATATTGCAACGATTTTCATTTGGGATTAAAATTGATTTACTAGCAATGTTTTTAAACAGCCAATTAATATGTGCAGTGTATATGTGGATGTATGAGACAAAACAAGAACTTTGTGCATGTGAATAAGTTCAGTAAAAAGACTTCAGTAAAAAAGGAATGTTTTATCTAAATACTTCACTAAGGTAGACTATTGTAAAAAAGGCAAATGAAAATATTTTACTTGTCGCTTTTTCCGTCAACTAAAAAATTGTGTACCTTCGGGCAGAATGGTGTCTCTTGTGGGAATAGAGCTGGTGATTAGATTTCGTTTCCTTTTATAGCCGAAGCTGTTTTCAAAACATCTCGGCTTAAAGAAGCCTTGGTAAAAACGACAAGCGACGTGGCCCCGAAAATTGCCGACATGAGACGTTCTGAACAGCGAGAAGCGGCTCGATTCCGCTTCAAAAATACGACAAATTACGACAGCGACTTTAGAAGGTTGTGCAATTTACCAATAAAATTAAACATTATTGACCATATCGTTCATATCAACACCCGACGGCCAACGGTCTTTTACATGTAATGATCAATTTGTTATTGAAACGTCTACCAACCTCGTTCCCAAGGCCCCTATCTTCCTCTCTCTTGGATCGGGCGTGCAGTTAGAGTACACCCTAGACTCCCGGTATACACATACATATCCGTGACCTTTGATTTTTGATTTTTTGGCGCAAATTGGTTTTAACAAGCTTAATAATTTTCCTTCGAGCATTTTTATTTTAAAAAAAGACTTTTCTTTTTATCTTGATGAAAAATTGCACTTTATCAAATAAAGACAAATAAGTGACAGGTCACGCGTGTGGTTTCCGTTCGAATTACACGCACCGGCTCCCCCGACGGTGTCAATTTGCGCGAGGGCAAAAGTAACGACCCTCCCCTCGGGTGAATGTCATTTTGTCTCTGTGACGCGGTCGCTAAGCTTTAGTATTCGAATTTCGTGGTACAAAAAGATGGCCAGAATCGCTCCAAAACGGAGCCCTTTTAGAGACCGTGAAAGGGAATTTGGAAGCTAGCACGAATCGCACGGGTAGACATTTAACCTGCGGCCTCACTGGTGGCAATTCGGGGAGCTTGAGTTGAATTGTTTAGAATTTATTGGCTTTCGCGTGGCGAGGGTTCGCTCAGAGGTCTCCAGCCTTCCCTTCTTTTATAGTGGATAGTGGGGCGAGTGACAAAAGTTGTAAAAATGCATTTAAACCGGTCAGGATACATCAAGAGACAATAAAGTAAAGGTGAGAAGACTTTGTGTAATGTGTAGTGTGTAATATTTTCGATTTTTCTATCGCTTATCAATTCCGTGACAAATCGTATTATTACCTAGTATATTTCATTACTGTGCACTGGCTTCGAATCTGTAACTTGATGTCACTCACATCACGATCATCTGCCTGTGGGATCATCCAATTTAAATCTTTGATGTGTGCCACAACGCATCGGATAAATGTTTACGCTTATCCGCGTTTGTAGATCTTTATATATAAGATGTAAACATCTAAGAATTTTACGGAGATTTTAAAGAAGAAAAGAACTGATCCATGACCTATGGTCGCTACAATGTCTGTCATTGATCGATCAGAGTCCGTTCACGCATATTCATTGCTATTTTAAGACTTAAATTCAGTCAGGAAGTCAAGACAAAAAAGTGCATATCCTTAGAATTCCTCTATTCCTCAAAGAAAGAATTGAGCAAATATATATTTTTCCAACGTTAATTTCATTTTTACAGTTTTGAGATTCGCTCATTCCTGTTCTTTTATTATCTTCCGGAAACCGGACATTCCACAAAGATAACAAGGTATCGCAAAACATTCATAATCCATCGGACAAAATTATCAACAAAAGCGGCGGCAAAGAAACTTTTGATAACTCAGACGTCAGATGTGGGTGGGCTGAAATATCTGTTTTCCGCTTAGTTGTCAATGCTTGTTAAAGGAAATATTTCACGCAGTTGTTGTATGTTGTTATCGCTATCGATATGAAATGTTTTGGAAAGTGAAGCGGACATTGATTTTTCTTTTGTGGAGAGTTGAAAAAGAAATGGCTGCATAAGTTAATGTTATACATGAATGGGTTATTTGCGAATATATAGTAGTTCTGTCTTTTTTTATTCGAAAGTCGAGAGTTTTCTATTTCCGGTATCATGTGTTTAGTAACTATTAGAGATTAAATGGGTCTGCTTTAAACCTCAAAATATAGTGTTGACAGTGTCTTCTTGACGACCCCCGAGGTCACGACCGCAGTAAAATTTCGTAAAATATTCTATTAAGATCCAAGTCTTATGCGATAGTCATATATTGGAATAGTGGGATCTTGCAATTGTTTTTTAATAGCTCCTCAGAGTTTATTTCGCGTGTAAGTGTAATGTGTTTCTCGGAGTTAGGCAGTATCTCCATTGTCAGAAGTATAGCATCATTACATACGGTTTTAAATATTTGAATCTCCAGCATGATAGCTGTACACTTTAATCAAGTTTCCCGGAAAGTGACATCATGAAACTTAGCGCCCCAATTTCTCAAATTATAACATTTGTACTAAAGTAATCAAACATGCGGGATTCCTGACCGCAGTATTTTTCAAAACCTTTTTCTGATCTGCCGGAGATACAGGCAAGGTTGTCCGTTGTTGCATTATTATGCAGTATTACTTTATTTTGTATTAAATTTTCCACCGCAGAAATATACTCGCGCAGAAAAAATTACTTGTTTTAATGATGTATATCGGCTTAACAAGAACTTTTCAACAGTGAATATATTGCTATCATAACTCCGAGGCGACCGGCACAACAGTCATCTGTATTCCCGATTCAACTCCACACACGTCCTCAAAAGAACCAGAGACTGTTATCATAATACTGATACATTTTTACAACAACGTACAATAATTCACTCACTAGTTTTCTGGTTGTTTATGTTCATATTGGCGCCAGAACAGCAACCATATAACTAGGAGAACTATAAAAACCTCCGGTCAGGAAGTGAAATTGTTTAATACCGATGCCTTGGATTTTATTTATACTTGACCAGAAATCCGCAAACATTTCCTCCCAGCAGAAATTTAAGCTGTCCCGACCGCGCACAAAAATTTCCTCCCGCAAAACAAATTCAGTCAAAATTTCCTTGTGCACGGTAGCTAAACCAATAAAACTATGACGTCTTTCCCATACTATTGCATACAAACGCAAAGTTCATGCTATTTTGCTCTGCCATATCGCTCATATTAAAACACAAACTTTCCCGTCCAATAACGTCTCCATTCGTAAAAATAGACCGTGAAATTCTCAAACTACGTTTCCCAAGAAAACGTATTTGACCTATTTTTACCATTCTCGAAAGCAGCTTGAATGGCTTTACGACAAATGATTGAAAATTTGATATATTGATACGTAACGTGAGATATCGAAACTAAGAACTTTAATATCTTTGCGGTGACGTAATGTGAAATATGACAAGTTCATCACAAGTTCTGACATCCCAATACCCTAGGGAAATTAACAATAGGACCGGGGGTGTTCCTCAAATATTTTAGTGACGGTATGTGACGCCCTTCTTGAAATCCTAACCGCTTTAACCAACCATATCCTCAATGCCCTAATATAGCTTCTATGAAGAAGAAAGAAGAAACTCCCCCCCGGAAAAAAGTCCACAAAAATTTGTTAACAGCTTTTGCCCCTTTTTTCGTGGTAATTTCGAAATCTCGCTTAATGCGCATGCGCATTAACGAGATAAAAACGGAGCCGAAACCTTACCTCATGCCGCTTCGCGCATGAGTAATTACCTGCCTCAAAGGTCTATCTGGTACATGTACTAATATCTTAATATTACCAAAACCTTGTTTATATACATATTTGAAAACACTGTAAACATCATGAAATATGTAACCTGCTGTACTACATGCATTTCAGATTGTCCAACCGTCCCGATTGAGTCGTCGAGATTACCCCGATTTTACTTCAAAATCCCGAATCCCGACCGATTTTGACATCTGTTCTGTCATTTTCGTCAAGTTCTCATAATACTTACTATACAAAAAGACAAAATTGCGTATACTTAACTCTGATATTCAGCTAAACTAAAGAAACAGCAAGAAATATAAAATGAAATCGAGTACTTGTATGTGGAGCCACACAAAGAGACGCAAAGCGACGAGAAGCCACATCAATTTGCCAAACATTTTTGACAGAAATTGTTGTCTCACAACACTAGAAATTGAGTTTCAGAGCATCAAGATTTCAAAATTTTCTGGTGGGGCATGCCCCCACACCCCCCTAGCGGCTTGCGCCTTCGGCGCTCGAACATTCCGTCTCAATTGTTATTTCTCCTCATTTTTCATGCAAAGGTTCGACAGTCTGACTTAAATCTACTCTCCAGCATTTAATACCAAAAATGGATTGAGCCAAGTGTAAAAAAATGGAGCTTGCACACATTTATAAAGAAGATCTGAGAAAAAATAAAAAAACCTGCAGGCTTGCACCTCCCCCCCAAAAAAAATCCTACAGGAAACTCAGGCCGAAAAAAAAATACATGCACTGAAAATTTTTTGACCCCCCTCCAAGGATTTCTAATGGTCCACCCCTTATTGTTATTATAATTGCAACCCGTGAAGAATGTTTGAGTCTTTGACGTCACTTTCTCCCATTCGCTACCAAGACTTGGAACAAGGTTGATTAGTGGCGGCCGTAAATTCTCGGAAATAAATGTTAAAATAAAATGATTTCTGATGTTCGTAATGAATTGAAATTTGGCAAGATGAGTAAGAAAGTCTAATTGTACACGAAAATGTAAAAAAATGAAAATAAAAAAATTTGATGGAAGGAGCGAGCGAGTGAGTGAGTAAGTGATGAGCCTGTGAATTTTATTTAGCCACCGTTACCGATATCCCGTTCATTACGCTTTCACGTATACAGCTATTTCAATTAACGTTGTCGTATGAAAGCTCAAAGCTACAAGCCAAGATAGTTGGGAGCGGCGCAAAAGAAATGTTTTTCCCGCTCGTCGCATCGCTCATTCGCGCCATTTCTTTTCGTTTCGCCGCTCCCAACCATCTGCATGCCTGGAACGAGGGTGGCAAAGGGGTTTTACGTGACGCGTGATTGCCCCAAAATTAACCGCGTGATGCGTGATTGTGCCCAAATTAACGGCGTGATGCGTGATCAGATAGCGCAGCGTGATGCGTGATTTGCTATTTTAGAAGCGCGTGACGCGTGATTTACCTTTTATTTTTCCGTGATACGTGAACGCTTTCGACGTTCTTTGAAAAATTAGAAAGGTTGCATTCAAAGGATTCAACGTAAATTGTCTAATTGAAGGTCTGTCCGGTCTTTTCTTGACCTTTGATGTTTGTGGTGGGTCCAGAGAATCCGTTCCTGGCACGACGAGGACAGAATCGAGAAATCAGAAAACGCAATCAGAAAACTCGAAGCTCTCAGGGTACAAGAGACATGTCCTAAGACGTTACGCTACAACGCCAAAGCGCACTTATCAGACCCGACGAAGAATTCAAAAAGGAAATCGGAACCATAAGAAAGCAGGCAACATGTCAAGCAGAACAGAAATTACTGGGAGCGCCAATCAAATTCCACTATCGTAACATTGATTCAAATCAAAGAAGAAGAGCGAGTAGGCTACTAAGCCAAACAAAACTAATATGTCAATCAGCCTAAGAACAAGGCACTAAGCCACTTGTAAATGTACAAGAGAGAGTCCAGCTCATACAGAAACAATTCGCGCTCAGTGGTGAAAAACATGTCAGAAGTCGAGAATGCCAATAATAAACATGTTTAATCTCATCCTCGTGTGCTCCCTGAGTCTTGATAAGAAATTAAACGGAAGGTCTGAGATACACGAAAACATCTGAATAAGAAACACATTGACCGCAAAAGACAAGCAAAACGAAATAAAGCCGATAATGCTAAGAAGAAATACACGCACTTTAAATCTTGTCACCCACCGGGAGTCAAGAAAGGTTTCTTCAAAGTAGAGGCCCTTAGATTCCTCAGAATTGAACGAACTTTTCAAAGGAAACTTTCGGCTACGAGGCTACCCTAACAATCTCATCGAGAAGGTGCTCTCAGAAGTAATATTCTGATAGAAAGTCAGCTCTCAATAAAACCCACGTGTACCTAACATAAAACAGATCCCAGGGGCGGATTCAGGATTTGTCTTAGACGTAACTGAAGGGTGACGTAAACAAATTTTAAAAGCGAACAATCCATAGGTCATCTCAGTGGGGGGGGGGGGCACCCCCTGCACCCCTTCCCCCCCTCCCCCTCCCCCCCCTCCCCCTCCCCCCTCCCCCCCCCCCCCCTAGATCCGCCCCTGGGTCCTCATGGACAAAATCGCAACCTTCACTAACACAAATCTATAAAGAGCCTCCCCTTATTTCATACAAGAGGGGTAGATCTTTTATAAGATATACTAGTCAAGGCTAAACTGTAAAAGTCAAACCAGCCAAAAAACCAAGTGAACAAAAGACATAACAATCACACCACGCGCTAGTTGGATTTGTGCTAGGACCGTCAAGTGAACACCCTTTATTTCATTTTAAGATTCATGAATTAACATGCAATCCTTCCGAAAAGAAAAACTGAATACAATATCAATGCATTCAATAGGTAGGCATACGCCGACTCTACGTTGTTTTGTTACCATTTTAATGCCGGATTACTCCTTATTTACGTGACGCGTGATTGCTTAAAAATTTTCTCTGTGATGCGTGATTTCACTTAAAAATTCGGCGTGATGCGTGATCGGTACCCCCCCTTTGCCACCCTCTGGAACAGGCGCTCAGTTTACTCGTTCGGTCTTGACTTGTAGGCTTTGAGCTTTAAGCTTTAAGCTTTCACCCGACAACGTTAATTGAAATAGCTGTACACGGGTTTAAAAGTAAGACTACACCACAGGGAACCCAGGCTCACAACAGGAATCCTCAACGACAAAAATATAAGGATTTGTATGGGATTTTATAGTGAGTTTGATAAAATATCAAAATTAAAAATAAACAGCCATGAAAGTGTTCATACCTCATCAAATAATGTCTGTCTGTTGTTTCTTGGCGGCTTTATGGCTTCTAAACGGCATTTTAGCGAGTTTTGATATTTCTGGTTTGATTTGACCTAAAAGAAGTAAAGGGAGAACACGCTATTCCAAGTCACTCCAACGAAAACCGACAAAAATTACCTTTAATCGATTCCAATCGCTCCAAAACTTCGCTCGAGTAAAGAGCGAGTCCATTCCTTTCTATGCATCTTAAATTTAGCTCCAAAACCGCAGTCATCGCCTCAGAAGGACGATAAATACAACCAGAAAATTCAATGCTCTCTAATCCTCGGATGCACGGACAAAAAAGCGGCCTACGGGCGGGTTAACACTCGTTAACATCTCTCAAACGGACCTTTCCTTTTCACTTTAAGTTACATGAAGTAAAACCTATTTCACACTTAGAGTAAAATTAGTGCTTCATTCAGTGCTACATTCAGTAGCCGACACTAAAGCTCGATCGGTAAGCAAATAGCAAGTTATATAAAACACAAAACTTGCCGGAGCAAAAATCCCACAGGAATAAGCGGCGAACACAATATCAAACGGTCCTATCCATCCGTGAACGCCTTGAATTGTCTTGAAAACGTGCAACTGTACGCTGTAGTTCTTTATTTTGCATCTCAAGTCAACACACACAGAGATTTTGTGGTATGTATTTCATGGCTGAAAGCCATATAGTCGTCGACATAAACTTAAATATGCGTGCATAAATTTGCCCGCGCTAATGTGACACGAAAAAAAGAAGAAAAGTCAGAGCCGGATTTACAACTCGTGTGCTCCGCCACGAGTAATAAAACTTGACTGTTTAAACGCAAACTTGATTCTGTGAAATGCAAGCTTGATTCTTTGAAACGCAAACTTGATTCTCCGAAAATGCAAACTTGATTTCTTGAAAGGAAAGTTGTTTGTTTCATTGTCACGTTGTCTCTTTGACGGCTTCAACATGGTTTGGTCTCTTAACATTTAAAGAAAGGGAAGCAAAGATATTATTTTAAGCGTTGTGTCCAGATACCTGGCAGCCGGGGAGTGTTTTAAAAAAACTAGAAATCCGGCAGTCTGAAGTTATCATAGAATTTCCACGAATATTTTCTAAGTGTTGAAAACATCGAGATTTTATAGTAATTGCGTCAGAAGGACGCAGTCTTAATTGGGTCCCTTCTCTCATCAAACTTTTCTCTGTAACCTCTGTTTCGACGCCACTTTAGCCGCCCCGCACATTTTACCGGGACTTCTTCATGCCAAAATATTGACCCCTGAGACGAGACATTAGCTCCGGGCGTGCGCGTTACCAAAATGAACTATTTTCCATTAATATTATGTATGTCTGCGCTATGCATAACTAATGTAAGGGGTTATACGGAAATCATTCAGATATCAATACTATCTTACTTGTTTATGTAACGTTGAAGCGCGGGGGTTTCCTTGATAGCCGTGATTTCCGCTTTCCTTCTGATTTCCCTCGTTCTCACTCCAGGCCATGCACTGACAGACGAACAAGCAAACGTAAACACGATGCCGACCGAAGAAAGCCAAAATACACTCAGTCGAAGCATTGTGCGGATGAAAAGTGCAAAATGACGGAGGTTTTTTCGCTCGAACCAAAGTAAATTTCCCACCAAAATGTTTACTAGATTCCAGTCTTTCCAAAACCGAGTGTGGATGTTGACATTGCGCCTGTTAAAATGAGTTAGAACGCTTAAAGCGATGATCGCGCGGTCGAACTCCATACCAGCCTTTATACGAAATTGCTCACTTCAAGGTCAAAATGACGGTACTTTTTTCTGAGTTATTAAAATATTTTAACGTTTCTAAATGGAATAATAATCACAGTACTGGAATCCTTTCAAAAAATGACCTTTTTGCTATGATTTAAGGGTCAAATTGGGAGCCTGGTGACGAGTGAAAATAGCAAATGTCAGGTTGTTCCGAAATCATACCGTCCAGTAGAACGTCGGACACTTAATTGGGACTTTTATAACGTAATGCTAACACTTAGAATTTTTTCAATAAAATTTTAAGTGTAAAAAAGAAAACCTGAAATCCCCACACAGGATTGAACCTGTGACCTCAGCTAGGCTTAAGCTTACATAGCCTACCGTACCACTGTACCACCTAGCTTCTCGGGTTGCTTGGTCAACTCTGAATATACTACAATTAGCTTTCTCTGGAAATTTGAACCCGATACACAAGATACTCTTTGTGCAATTCTGTTTTCAAAACTCTAAATTTTACAAAGAATGTATGGGCTCATTAGCGCTTTTGCCACCCAGCAATTTTGCAGTTTTGGATAGCTTATATTTTCTTAAATATTACATGCAAAGAGCTAAAACTTGGGTAGATTACTAAATTTAACAAGCTCTTTCAACTGTTGAAGTCAATTCGTATTTAGCGCAATGTCTTCTCTACGTAAATTCGTATGCTAATGAACAAAATGTAAACAATGACGTCAGCAAAGATCGCCCTATTTGTTGTGACAATGGAGGTTCCCTTTAAGAACTCTTACGGTGCGGTAACAACAGAATGTATATGCGTCACATTAGGACTGGCACATTTTTATATTTTGAAGATCATAAAAGCCCCCTTTTTCAAAACATATTTTACTCTTAGATTATTTAAATAATGAAGCTAAAGCCTTATTGTGCTCGACGAAGGAGGACGCAGTCTAATCTTGTGTTGGGTGTCCTGTGTCAACAGCCCATTTCCGAGTTACTCTTTGCCTCCTTTTCAAACCGAGGCCAAGTGCAAAACCATTCATATGGATATAAGTTCCTTGGCATGTGAAAGAAAACTCATTTTCATATGAATGGTTTTGCACTTGGACTTGGTTTAAAGAGTAGGCTAAGAGCAAATCGGAAATGAGCGATTTACTTTATAGGCCTCACTTTTATGAACCCTGTTGGCTTCGCTCTCACGTAAGAATCATGCAGGGACTCGCGCGCTAAGGCTGTTGTGTCACATACCGTGAAGAAAAAAAAAGAACAGGAGAACGCTACTACAGCGGACCACATAGAGCAAAGCTTCTCACTGAAATAACGAGGATCGAGTTACACCAATCACAGCCGACCATCGCGCTACTGATAGTGACGCGTAATCAGTCGACCTTGTCACCTGATAAAGACTGGCAGCAATATAAGCAGTCGAAACTTTTAACCACATCGTGAGACAAACGATGATACACTTTATTTTTTCGCCTTACCACGATGGAAAATAACCAACTCTTTCACGATATTATACCGTAATCAAAAGATTGTTTCCTACAAAAAATAAAGTGTTTTTATTGAAAATGTCTCGAATGAAGTTTGAATGCAAATAAGTTGTGAAGAGGCGTAACGTCACAAGAGAGGATTTTCCCTTCGAACATTCACCAAAATTTTCCCTGCCATGTACTTGGCTGGGCTGGCGAAAACTGACAGCATCCAATCTGATAAACTAAAACTTCAGGGGAAAAAGGAACCGTATCTGGTAAAAGTTATCCCTCAAATATTCTGTAATATATTGTATTTGAAAACTTCTTCAACAAATTGTTGTAACCAACAGATTAGAAAGTACGTGTAAATTATTAGGTTAGCAAATGTATTCAGCGATGCAAGCTGCTTATTTGTACCTGCTCTCTGCCACCGAAAAAAATTGTCCAAGAAGTTTTATCCACCGTTCTTCAGTCGTCATGTTTGGCATAGCATTTTCCAGAACATTATTTTTTTCTTACTCAGAACTTTAAAATCACAAAACTTTCGACAGGAGACAGAACGCCATGACCACTTCGTCGAACCCCGTCGGTATCTGTGACACATGTGTTGTAAGCTAATCACTCTGCTTGATTTTCATGTATGCTAATTTTCTCTTTGCACAAAAAAACAGTTTTTAATCTCCGTGGGGAATGTCTTTGAAGTCATTCAAAAAATTCCTAGCACGTGCTTTATCAGGTGTAATAACTCGAGGCGATTTTCTAACCTTATAATACACAACACTGCTCATTTCTTTTAAACAGTAACATCCACGACCTTTACAATACGGACACCTCTGTAATACGAACACCTCTCTAATACGGACACCTCCATAATACGGCACCTCTTTAATACGGACGCCTCTCTAATACGGACACCTCCATAATATGGACACCTCTCTAATACGCACACTTTCCTAATACGGACACCTCCATAATACGTTAATAACTCTGGTACAGACACCTCTAATATGGACACCTCTCTACTATGGACACCTCTCTACTGCTGACACCTCCATAATACGGACATCTCTCTAATATGGACACCTCCATAATACAGACATCTCTTTAATATGGACACCTCCTCTCTAACACAGACATCTCTCTAATATGCTGGACTCTTCCATAACACAGACACCTCTCTAATACGGACACCTCTCTAATACGCACACCTTTCTAATACCGACACCTCCATAATACGGACACCTCCATAATACAGACACCTTCATAATACAGACACCTCTCTAATATGGACACCTCCATAATACAGACATCTCTTTAATATGGACACCTCCTCTCTAACACAGACATCTCTCTAATATGCTGGACTCTTCCATAACACAGACACCTCTCTAATACGGACACCTCTCTAATACGCACACCTTTCTAATACCGACACCTCCACAATACGGACACCTCCATAATACAGACACCTTCATAATACAGACACCTCTCTAATATGGACACCTCTCTAATATGGACATCACTCTAATACGGACACCTCCATAATATGGACACCTCCATAATATGGACACCTCTCTAATACAGACATCTCTCTTATACGAACACCTCTCTAATACGGACATCTCCATAATACGGGCAACTCTCTAATATGGACACCTCTCTAATACGGACACCTCTCTAATATGGACAACTCTCTGATATGGACACCTCTCTAATATGGACACCTCTCTAATATGCACACCTTTCTAATATGGACACCTCCATAAGATGGACACCTCCATAATACAGACACCTCCATAATGCGGACAACTCTCTAATATGGACACCTCTCCAATACAGAACCCTCCATAATATGGACACCTCCATAATATGGACACCTCTCAGATACAGACACTTGGCTGTCCCTTTAGTGTCCATATTAGAGAGGTTCAACTGTATGACCAAAGTATAATAAGATAATATACAAGTAAAACAAAATAAAATATAATTAAAGGAGATACAAATAGTATAAATAAGTAAAATAAATAATAACTATTCCAGGGCAAATAAAGATTCACCTGATTGATGGATTGATTGATTGATAATTGTCTGATTGATATTTAAAATCTACTGGCTTTCTAGAAAATGTATTCTTAAAAAACACAGCTATTTCAATTAACGTTGTCCGCGGATGAAAGCTCACAGCCAAGACCGCAAGGTAGTATGGGCAGTTGTAAATAGCCATTGCATAAAAAATCCCATACTACCTAGCGGTCTTGGCCTTTCTCCTTTTTCATCCGACAACGTTAATTGAAATAGCTGTATCTACATCTCCAGAAATTTATTAGCCTAGCCGCTTTTGCGATTCGCGATAGATTGCCAGCTGTACCTTTTCAGTCTGTTGACCGGGTGAGCTAATCACGAAAGCAAACTCGGCGAGAGTGGTGGAAACTAACGAGCCTTATTACTTTCGCTCGCTCGAACGATCGCTGATCACGTGATGGCCGCACGATCGACTATCGATCAGGTGAGGGACTGCTAATAAACCTAGACTCTAGGTTCGCAATGACAAAAGCAAAAACGACTGGTAGTTTAAAAAAATGAAATCATTTTATTGGATAAACTTAATTGTCTTAAAAGACGATATGCAATTCACACCAAATGCAAACACACTCGGCAATGAATGGTCAAAATCCTTGCCTTTTTTGGATGACACTTGGCCATTCTCGTCCCCAGAGCCGTCGTTTCGTTTGGTCAGCGGAAAAAGCGAAGGCTCTGGGACCAAAGTTGTAGCAAAGAGTACTACCTAATAAAGGAAATATAACTTGCTTACAAGAGTGCTGATAACGTTGTTGTGTTGTTGTTATTTAAAATGGGTCACCTAGTGGTAATATTTATTTTCGCCCTTGGGGTTTCTTCAGGATTTCTGCCTCTCTTTACTCGTCCCTGTAGCAAGCAACATACTTCTTTAATATTCGTGGCCGCTTATAGCTTCGTCTTACAAGACACTTACTGATTATTTTCGGAAACGAATCGCTCATATTTAGCGAGAATCAGATCCCGTTATACTTTGAAATTTAGCAGCCGTATCTTTACCTGCTAAACCAAACAACAAAACTGGGTATCATTGGTCGTTGATTGCGTTGATATTGAAACACTGGTTTTGTTGATGTAGTCGTCGTAGTCAACATTTGAAATTCAACCGGAAGTAAAACCTTATGCGTAGAAGCGTAAAATTTTTTACCTTGTTGCGCATTCATTTTTAAACGGCCAATCAAAAAATTTCATATTTTTGTCCGTTACCAGAGCTACACGAGACGCAATATAAAAAAAATCGTAGAGCTCTAGGGACGAGAATGACACTTGGCTCACAACAAACATACATCCACGCATATGTGTATGCCAACTATTTAAAGAAATACTTCGGATCAACAGAGACTATCGTCTGAAGTACAAAGCCCGTGTGGGGATACTCTGTATATTTTTGGGTGGGGGTGTACTGCTGGGACTCTGAAACACTTATCCTGAGGGGTCGGGGGGTACTTTGTATATTTTTGGGTGGGGGTGTGCCACTGGGACTATGAAACCCTTACCCTGAGGGGTTGGGGGGTACTTTGTATATGTTTGGGTGGGGGTGTGCCACTGGGACTATGAAACCCTTACCCTGGGGGGTTGGGGGGGGGGGGGGGTTCTCTGTATATTTTTGGGTGGGGTGTGCCACTGGGACTCTGAAACCCTATACCAGACCATGTTCAGCTGCATTTTGCAACCCTATTCTAGACTACCGTGTGGAATTAAATGTTTGTAGAAATTCAATTTTGCGGATGGGCGATCTTTTTTATGTTTTGCGGGAACCATTTTTGCGGTTGGGAACGACTGGTTTTTCTTTCTGTGAGTTAATTTTTGCGATTTGCAGGAATTCAGGTTCTTTTGGAATTACAACATCTTCAGTTTTTATTTGAGTTCGTGCAATTACATCTTGCCCTATTGTAATACGGTACTATTATCACACGAGTTCGGTTATCACTGGCATTTTCTGAACAAAAGAGACGTTTTAGTAAATGGGCACCAACACGATTTTACATTTCGTGTAAATAGTGATGTTTGTAAATGTTTGCGGGATTATTTTTTTGCGGGAACCTTTTTTGCGGATCGTGAAAAAAAAATTTAAAACCACCCGCTAAAATTTAGTGCCATGCGGTTATCCCAGACTTGTTATTTTTCAAAAACTCTATCTTCATAGCACTGATCAATTTTTCCCGTAAATGATACCTTGTTCTAGACCACAACTCTCTGATTTCTATATCCTATCCTACATTAAACTGCATGAAAGCCCGGCGTAGTCAATCAAACGTTCGGTAATCGAACTCAAACGAACTCCAGTCGTTCGATTGATTTGGATTGGGTTCGGCAGTCGAACATAATCGAACTCTAGATTGATCGAACTCTTTCCTTGGCCTGCGCATTGACAATCCAAACCGTTTCAAACAGGGCGTTGCGGTCAAATAAGTTTGCGAGTACTCTGGCAAGGTGTCGGTCAAGCTAACAATTCCAGACGCGGTTGTTAAAGGTTACCACGAGTGTTTTTTCACCGTCAGTGTTGGAGAAAGGTATATTGTACGAAAGAAAAGGGAAGATCTAAGGCCAGCTCTAAAGGAAACTGACGAAAATGGACGATTTTAGGGAGTGCTCACACGTGAATTGGTTCCTGCGCTGTTGACGTTTCCTAGGATTATCTTACACATCTCATCGGCTTTGAATCTCTTAAAACAATAGAGGTTTGACTTAATTAACTGAAATGTGCACTTGGCTCACATAGTTAAACAGGGAAATCTCTCCATCATTTTAACTCGATTTATTAAGACCGCAGTGCTTACTTATATTTATGCCGTTTCTGTTTTATTACCGAACAAAATCGAACTAATCGCGTCGATTTAGTTCGATTGGTTCGGTAATCGAACTCATCGAAACGTTCCAGTTCAATTATGTTCGATTGCTGAACCAATCGGAAATCAATCGAACGATTGCGATATAGAGTTCGATTGGAGTTCGATTGATTTTTTGTTCGGTTTAGTTCGATTGACTACGCCGGGTTCAAAACCATACCCTTCACAGTGGCACATATCCATATAGAATATATATGAGAATATCTGTACCTCCTACCCCAGGGTATGAAGCGTTATATTCATAACTGACATTATGTTAGCCTTCGTTTGGTTGGAGTTACCCTGGGTGCCAGAGGTTCTCTCGCGGCACGCTTTCATGAGACATAAATAAAAGGCATGTAAAATCCCAAAACGATCGGGGATTTCGTTGTTTCCCGACCGTCCCAGTTGCCGACTTATGAAAGCACTCAATCGTAGACATCCCCGATCATCTGGGATGGTCGGGAACAAATCGGGAAAATCGGGAACGTTTCTATTTTCCCGACGCGTCCCAGATTTCTACGGTGATTGGCGATTTTCGCGACATATCGGCAAATCTGGGACGATCGGAAACAGAAAAATCCCCGATCGTCTGGGATTTTCCCGATATATGAAAACCAGGCTTATGATGAGACAGATGAGAGCGCGAGACAAGCCTCCGGCACCCAGGGTAGGTTATGTAGGAGGTAACTCTCAAATAAAGCAAGGACCACTTGGACAAACAGCACGGCGAAGTGAAGCCGGATCTTGGTGTAGATCAGGATCAGCAGTATTGAATAAAACTTAAAACTAAAATAATGCAAGGCTGATCGGACAGCTATAAAGGGTATTTTATTGCCCAATATTTCGGTTAGGTTATGTAGGAGGTGAACATCATGTCAACATGTATGTATGTATGTATGTTGATCTTTTCTTCAACTATAAATTCATAATTAAACTACTTGACCAGTTGAGTTTCACATTGTATTGCTTGCAAAGAAGACCGGGATTTTAACGGAATGACCTAAGATGCTTATTGATGAAATCGATACCTGATGTGGAAGACAATCACAAATTGTTTTGACGATTAATAACGTTAATGCCACGTCAATGCACCAAATATAATCCTGCTGTGATGTTCACTATTTTACCCTAATTCTCTCAGTCCTTAAAAAAAACGATCATTACTGAACTTCGATTTTCAATACATTAGTTTTATTCCGTCTTGCGCCTAAACTGACTGCTATTCGTATATTCGTATTTGCTATACAAAATTGAATTTCACTAATCACAGGCAGTATTAAAATGTCTTTGAATCTCTTTTGACTCTTTTCTCTTACACAAAACCTGTCGACATTTATGCCCTATTTCAGATGAAAATTACAAATATCCATATAATTATACCCTTTGAGCGCATATATAATGAGCAGTTGCCTCTTCAACCCCATATTATCTCGAGGTATTTACACAAATTAAATATAAATAAGCTACAGAACTGAAACCGAAACTGTTTTCATTAAAATTGCAATCAACGAAAACCTTGCTGTTATAAGCTTCAAATGAAGGTTTCTGGTCAAATTTTCGTATATATAATTTGCTGTAACATTTAAAGAATCACAGCTCGAATTACGAAACACTTCGAATTAAAAGTAAGTTATGTATTATAATGTTGAGTCTGTATAACCGAAAGTGGAATTGCTTTCGACTAGTATGTACGCATATGTTCTCAGTATGTTAAAAAAATGCGCACATGTCCTCAGTATGTACGCATATAAGTTCTCAATTATAACCGGTCCTATTTTCATCAAAGTTTCTCTTACCTCAGAATAAACTGCAGACTCAAAGGATGACAGTCATGAGAACGTTTTTTAGCATTTAGCTCACCGATAGTCGCTTCCTTCGAGACCAGAGATCAGAAACTCGAGATCAAATAGCAAGAGGAAGCCATGGGCTTGTCACGTTCTCTTTTTCTCGCTCCAGTTCTCCGCTCGTGACTTGTGCCATGGATGCGCGACTGAGTGGTCTGACTGGCTCATAGGAGAGCGAACACAAAGAAGCGGAAAGCAAACTTCCCCAAGTGCCGTTACAGAGCTACAGGATGCTGATCAGACCGAAGCTCGCCATCTTTATGACTTTATTTCGTCGAACCTCTCCTAAAGAAAACCTGGCTGATTTGACACCATCACGACAGAAACCGATAAAGTCTCGCAAAGAAAAATGTTGATGGGCAAAGCCGATCTGAACATTATATTACAACGCATGGTCAAAACAATTACGGACACTTCACTTGGTTTCTGCATAAATGTCCATCGGCGATACAGACAAAAGGGCGCAAAGAAAGACAGAGAAAATTAAAATAAACTTAACCTCCTAGCTACCGTGATGCCATTTTAAACAGGTAAAAAATTAAAATTTTCAAAAGTAATTAATTAACAAATCGCATTGCTTTTTGATAACTAGACCGCGAGCAATCTCTTATTTTACATGGGTTGCACATTTCCTGCAGACCCCACTATACTGGGCTATACGAGGATGCTCCGCCCGTAAGGGGTACCTTTTTTAGGTTGGAAGTCAGATAAAAGGGTAGGGATTTCACCAGTTGAAGTATAGAAAAGGAAAGGGAAAACTGCCATTTGGGTATATGAAAGGGATACCATGTTCTATGGAAGGTATATAAAAGGGTTACCCTTTCTGTCAAAAACGGTATAAATCAAAGGCTCCAAAGAGTCAACCCGTAAACAAGGAATGCTAACGCGTAACGCAATATGAAATGTCAGCCCGGGCTGAAATTCGTCATGTAATCGGCCCCTAAGTTTACAGCTGATGGAAGGAGTGAGCGAGTGAGTGAGTGAGTGAGTGAGTGAGCCAGCGAGTGAGCGAGTACTCATTTGCTTATCTGTCTCCGTTACCGTGCATGCGCGTATTCACGGGTTAAAAAGGGTAAGGGTTTAGACCTCGGAGAGGAGCATCCCCGTACAAAAGTTTGCAGACATGGCACGAAAGCAAATCACTGCCAAGATCAGAAAAACCAAGCTGTTGCAAAATGCTTAATTACACGTGGGAAATTTTCTCCGTGCTCGTGTTAGATGGCTTACTAGGTCGTTCATCGAGGACGCTCTTCGTATTAAAATTTCCATAAACCTTTTTGAAACAACACTTGCACAAACGACATAAACCACTCGGGGATTAATGTGTTTTAGCCTTGCTTGGCACAGCTTTCTTGATCGTACAGCCTCTTATTTCAAATCGCTGCTTCGAATACCACACAACCAAAAACCGCGGATGTTGACGCAGACTTTGAATTCGCGTTCGCAGCATCCATGGTAATGCGTCAAAAGAAGGCAGAGGTGTACACACAGTGCAGTCTCTTATTTTTACTTTTTCTCGGGCTGACGCCCTCGTTCCTCGCGACTCGACTGACTAAATGAAAAATAAGAGACTGCTTGCAGTCTAAAAATTAACCAGTTGTCCAATTTTTTGCTGACTCGTCCCCAGTCGTCTCTCTTTCCGGGTCTATCCCCCACGCGCGTCTCCCGCGTCTTGCCAAGAGAGACGACTGGGGACGAGTCAGAAGCTTTTGTTTGATAACCCTCAGATGTACGTAGTTATATTAATACATCAACACTACATTAGTTGTCACAAATTTATTTGCCTGAACACTTTTTTCTAATATTTTAGATGACTCTAACATCAAAAGCGATCCTTATTATAATATATGTTGAACGAAAATAACGTAGATAACGAAAAGACCAATTCGGGATGTTTGAAAGATTAGTTAAAATGACATCATATCTGTAAAATTTACAAATTCAATATTATTTAAGCATTATTCCTTTGTTTTTGATTAAATTATTTTTGACTCATTTTGGCACTTCAGTCTAACATATGATGCAACCTGTGTACAGCCGTCCGGAAGGGAAGGGGCAGCTGTACACAGGCTAACATGATGGAAATCCAAGGTGGCGGCCATTTTAGATTAATGACGCATTCCCGCGTCATACAACGTCACGTGACGTACCTTAGTGCGATATGGACGTGCGATATACCCACTAAGTTTCATAGCCATAGCTTTAATATTCCTTAAGTTACGGAGGGGAAGCGAAGTCCGCCCCTTCCCAGAGACAAAAAAAACAGCTGATCTGAATAGGGTTAACATTTGTTTAGAATGGAATTCAATTATAATGTTTCATGAGCGAATACCTTCTATATGATTAAAATCCACATTAATATCATTCCACCAATGACTAATGCTGCACAGATGCGCTGGTTGCATTTCAATAGACGCCGGCGGGATCTTTGAAGGAAGAGCAACGCAGTAAAAGCTACACACCAAACAAATAGAATGATAACATTCATCTTCGAAAAATAAACACGACAAACTTTTTTCTTGGAGACAATGTGATGCACCTCCCTTCTTCCAAACTCAATTGGTGACTTGTTACCGATTTCGACTCTAGCAATGCCGTCAAACCCGAGAAATGCACAGCTCTTTTGAAAATCTGTGGAAATGGATACAACATAAGGGACGCCATTGATTTCTAAATACGCTGTCACACCATTTTCATTGCCTTGCAATTTAGGCTTTGTCACTAAATTCCCAGGTGAGACAAAGAGATATCCTAATCTTGTCCGACTCTGATGTAAGTTCGTTGTAATGTTGAGGGAGTGAGTTTTCCTTGTTCCAGCTTCGGCATGATGATCGCTACTTTGTGATTGCACGATGCTTTGTCCCTGATGAGAGTTTGACCAAAGAACAAGGTAAGGTTTATCATTTAATATTATCGAGGCTAACGTTTCTCCATTTTGGTCCTCTTGTAACAAAAAAGGAAAGTTTCTATTGTGGAAAAAGGCTCCTACATATCGAATTGGGCTTTCTAACGTTTTCTCCACATGATCAACGACCAAGAGAACGCCGGGATTTAACAAAACAACAGCCCGATACACACTTGAAAGTCCCAGGGCAGTTCTGTACCAACCAGAAAACTCACCACTTATAAAAACCACTTCTTCAGTCTTCGCGGCAGCAACAATTTCAGCATCGGCAAGCCAGATTTCCTCGTTTTTGTAACTCATCCATTTTCCACACTCTCCAATTTGTCCTTCGAAAGGAGCAGAACAGGTGGGCATTGTCGTTGGTCCAAATAACAGTGCGTTATTCAGCCACGTGTATTTTGGTCCATACAACGCATCAGTGATAAAAGGGACACCATTGGGGGCAAAAACAAAAGAACCTTGGTCCGGGTGTTCATGGCCTGGATTAAAATTACACCATCCTGTTATCCACGCGTAAGATTTGTGTCTTGAAATATTGTTTATGGCTCTACCGTGCAGAACTCCAGATTTAAAAGATAGAAAAGTAGCCTTTTGTCCGTCTTTGTCCAGCGCTCCACCTCCAAATGTCACAACACCCCAGTCTTCAAAAACATGAAGTTGGGGTGTTGAAGCATTCGGAGGCTCAGTGTCTGGAATACTAGCATTGTAAAAAATAAATTCAGTATGTAGTGTACAGAAGCGATGCCCAAAGGTTCCTACCAATGAAGAGCTTTCCAAACGCAACTTCCGGATTTTACTTGCAAGCCAGTTTCCGTAACCGTTTCGCATGACGTAAGTATCCAAGAAGACAAGTTGGCTTTCGGGTCCGTAAAACCAGTTGGAGTTTGAATCGGCAATGCCAACGGTCTCTGTAAAACATGGAAGAATTGTCCGGTATAAGAACCAGAAATGCTCTCGCAGCCAGATGTTTTTTGTCAAGTCAAGTCCGAGATGCCTTTTGGCCAAGAAAATATACTGAGTAAGAGATCTTGTAGTGTATGAGCCATATGCAACGCCCTCATCCATAGACCCATCTACGACTTGACTAAGAAGAAACATGGTCCTCGCTAGCATAAGATGGGCTCTTTCTTTCCAAATTGTCGCGTTTTTGGTATGCGGTTCAATCACCAATGCACTAGTAAAGAATGCGACGTAATTCGTGGCAACATGATTTTGGATATATTGTTTGCCCCACCCAAGCTTAAATGATCGCTCATAAAGTTCCTTCGTGACATTTGAGATCTTCTTAAGCGTTTTTGTTCGAAGAGTTTCATTAAGATATTCGAATAGAAAGTCGTAAGCCGTTGCTACGGCGACCAGACTGTGTGCCACAGGGACGTCATCCACCATGGTAGCGTTGACACGCCAGTTAGGCAAAGACACAAACGCATCGAAGAATTGCATAGCCACATCTCTTGCTTGGATGTCGGTGTGATTTAAAACACAGTACATGGCCAGAGCACCAAAGTTATTTCCATGATCTTCGTTCCATCTGCTGGCGAATTTGCTCCAGTTGCGCGGGGGAAGAAATAGTGAAGGCTCTTCCTTCATCTCATCTGCTGCTTGTTTCAAGCGAAAAAAAATGTCGCGGTGCGTTGTTTGTGCTTGCTGTCGTAAGCGATTGACATCCCATGAAGAAAAATACAGAAATGGATGAACGGCGGTGTGTTGGTGTGAAGTTTCTATCCAATGTAATATGAATATCACCCTAACGCAGCTGATGAAAAACATATTTTCTGTATTGTCTTCTAGCGCCTTTGAAGGAAGAAACGGATTGTCATTAGTCGGTGTTCGGTTATGTACTCTTGCGAGAGCAATTTATGCATGAGTAATAAAAGAACAGTAGTGTTTTAAAACACATGCTCCAAGTTTAAGTGAGTCTATCAGAGACGTCAAATTGATCACATGCATGAACTTTTATACCTGGCTATCCATGGTCATTCTGAAAAGCCCGGAGAGGGATTGAATATGAAATCAATACTGTTACAATTATCACTGAATTTTTAATGAATGATTTTAAAATGACCAGGTCATCGTGATCTTTACATAAAAGTTCACATTTAACCTTTATATAATGAATACTAACATGGGTAGTAATTATTCAGGATTCTGAGTACAACAAATGGTGACTTTAATATTTTTTTAGTGCTGTTTTTCAATATCTAGCCTTTTGGCATTCTTTTTGGAACCTTCTCCAGCAAAATAAGCAAACCAATAGTTCAGCAAGTAATTTGAATGAAGTCAAGTTTAATGACACCAGCGTGCAAAGTGGTAGGTAAGCGAGTGGTTCAGAGATGCAAGCTGTTTATTTCTACTCGTTCTCTGCCACTGAAAAAAAAAATTGTCAGACGCACCGTACCTGTGAATTTGGTACAGCATTTTTCAGTAGATTGTATTTTCCTCAGAACTTTAAAATCCCAAGACTTTCGACGGGAGCCGGCCGGAAACGGCCATGGTCACTTCGTCGCAGCCAGTTGGTATATTATACTTGCTTTTCTTGTACACTAATTTCCTCTTTGCACAAAATCGCAGTTGTTCTTTTTATCTCCGTAAAGACACTTTTTTGGAATGTTTTTTTTTTAATAGTTGGCAAAATATGAAATGAATTTATTCATTTTTCACGGTTTCTCCATCTTTATTCTATTCGCGACCTTTTGTTTGTCTTCATTTCAAACATTGTGATTACAAAACAAACACTTGGACATTTTCAATCAACGCAGAAGGAAAACACCATTAAACTTAAATTACACGTAAGCAGTTTTTGAATGCAAGAACATGATCAAGGATTTTCTAGTGATTTATTTAGAAAAGAAAGAAAACATATGCTTACACAGTTACTGCGGGATTGAAATTCATGTATATTCGTTTTGTAAGACAGAAATCAAGTTTAGGAACCTTAAAGGGACGCTGTACCGCCGGCCGAAATAACGAAAATTTGCTTACTTAATTTTCACGTTATATCACCAAACTCCCGGCACCAAATACACAACTAGACTGGACACAATATTCTATAGAGTTTAACAGAAGCAGTGGTTTAATTTGGAGAAAAAGTGAAGGATTACAAGGATAATAGTACTGTTAATATATTTTAATTCGTGACAGGCGGTCAAGAAATCAATGCAGCCATTTTGGCGGACGTTTGAGGTTTTTTGCCCTTATTTTATCGCTTTTGTTCGCATTTCTTTGTGCTCGTCACCTTGTTTCAGTGTAATATAGAAAGAATAAAGCAAGCGCCTGGCCAAAATAATGAAAACACGATGTTTTAACAGGCACACTGTCCCTTGATTTTTTAAAGTTTTGCCTTTTTACCCCTACCTTGACACTCCGCTCCACTCCCCCGTTGTTTGTGAATATGACGCGACTTTTGATAAACTTTGAAATTCACGGTTATATATAGTTCTATTATTCTTTTGGTTACTACAGTCAGGCCAGTATTAATGACTTTAGACTTCGCCTTCAATGAGAAGCCCAGAACATTTTTAAAAGCAAACTTCAATTGAAACACATTATTAGTATTTCGTCTAAAAAGGAATGAAATGTAACATATTTATGTACACGTGACCATTTTGATATAAAACTGACTGAGTGCGAACCAATACCCGGGTGCAGCTGTTTCAACTAAAAAAAACTTCAACTGTTTTATGTTATATTACTACATTTTCGGGATGTCAACATTTATCATTCGTTTGTTTTTCAGTAAATAAAAACGGCCAATAGTTTTCATTTTTCGATCCTGAATACACAACAGCCGTGAAAAGTTAAATGAAAAGACTTTTAAACGGGCCCGTGTGCACAAAAGTATAAATTGACATATTGCTTTTTTAATGCCGACTGGGTTAAATGCTGGAAACAGTCAACCTTCTTGACAGTTTTTACTTTAAGATAACTTACTTTGAGGTAACTCCGCCGTGTGCTCAGCCAAGGTTGCTTGCTGAGTACAGTTTCTTAATGTAATGTGTTTATTAATGGTAAGCGTTTGGCTTTTTCAAAGGACGGACTTTTTGTCTTTTTTTCTGCGTTTGTTCGTTCATAACATAGGTTACAAAGCGATTTTGTTTAAACCGCAATATTTACTCTTTAAAAAAGAGAGTGATTGATTTTGTGGGTGATTTTGAAAAAAGATAATTTTGCAAGCCAATTCTGTTGGAAAAAAATATATATCCTGCAACCGCGAAAGTCTCGTAGCAACACGTCTTGTAGGAAAAAGTTTCAAGCACAGACTTGGCGGGTGGTTGTGAACAACTATATTCATTTAGTTCGTAATCCTCTGGTGCAAGAAGATATTCATAACTCTTTTATTAATCCTGTGACAAGATAAGTTAACAAGAGAACATAAAGCTTTATGTTCTCTTGAAGTTAACTATCCTGATGTACATGGGACACATTTGTTAAAAGTTTTTAAAAGGGTTGACCTTAAACACTGCGCTAGTCTCTGTCCACAAAGATATAAACATATATTCAGACAAGCAGTGGAGATCCTAGAAAGGATCGGTCACGTGACAATCTTGTGTCTCCTTGCGGCAGACGATTTTCACATATGCTGTAAAATGGAAAGCTACATAAGAAAGTCGATGCTCTGTTAAGCTAAGGGTTAAGAGTACAAATATCTTCACGTACGCTTTGCGTACCTACTATGTTTAAAATGGGTGTTATTTAAACGAAGTTTAGAAGTTATTTAACAAAACCGCGATCAAAACCAATTCCAATCTGTCCAACCTTAATATCATTAAAACGTTATTTATTGTAAACAGTGTCCAGAAGACATATGACACAGACTAGAAATAACATTTATTTGCCTTAAATGACTCGCTTATAAAGAGATATGAAGGTCCATAATTGTCTTAAACCGGTTGATGTCATTCTGAGAATAACTGTTGCATGTGCACAGTTGCACTACGAAAAAGGTCTTGGTCTTTTTTTTTTTTTTTCATTTTTCGTTGTTACATTTTTCATTTTTCTATGACAACGTTATTGCAATTAGGTGTATATATACGCGCTCCTTGTAATTACTTATCACTATCCCATGATAAAGGCTGAAGTTTTAGCCAAAACGTTGGGGTTTTTAACATATGTTATATTTTCAAACACAAGTTTGTGACCAGAGTAACGTTTTATTCCTTTTTTTTTTTTAACAGTGTACAGCTTTTTATTCCTTTGGTCTTCTTTGTTTTTTTTTTTTTTTTTTTTTTTTTTATTCTTAATACATAAAGTTTATTGACAAAACTTATATACATATATATATTACAGTTACAAAGTTTAAAACTAAAAGAAAGCATATACCGAAATTAGAGATTGAATCAAAATTACATAAAAAAGAGAAAGAATAGTACAGCAGTTGTAGCAATACGCACAATAACGATAGACCTGCTAATTGCTGCGCAGCAAACGAAGTGAGCGGAGCAGCAGTTCATAATCCAGAAAGGCAGAAAAAATCTGGAATCGCTGTTTTTTTACCACAATCCTTTGCGAGCCATGCTGAAGATGCAATGGTTTCCTAGGAAACGCTGTCCCGCAACTCTTTGCGTGCGTCATGCTGATGCATGCCTTTATTTGTGTCATTCGCTTTCCGTTAACACATGCAAACAGTATTTTATATTGTCGGACCTCGATCGCTTCTGAAGGTGAGTATTCTTTACACTTGGTATATTAGTAGGTAAGAGGGCTGAAAGCGATTAAATCAGCCATGGGCGTAACCAGGACTTTTTGACAGGTACGCACCATCACCAAATCAAGGTCCTACACTTTATTCATTTTTACTTATTTTTTCGACTTTTTCAGGTACGCACGTGTGTACGTGCGTACAGGTAGCTACGCCCCTGTCAGGATACATTTATCCAGATTTATCACAAAGTGAGAGCATGTCTTGCTTCAGAATTCACAATCTGCAGACTTTTCTAAGAATTTTCAAGAATTATTGAAAAGCTATGGTAAAGGAAATGACATTTTTGAATGTGCATTTACTTTGTAAGAAATATTTTATTGACTGTTTCTTTCTTGTTATCAGTAGTTTTTGAGAAATATTTAGAAAACTCAGTTTTGGTTACTTTTAGGGGTACCGCGCTAAATAGCGAAAAACAACTGTATTCAGTAGCGCGCGCTAAAATAGCGAATTAATGTCGCGATCACATGGCGAGTAAAATTGTCATTTTGAGAGAAAACGATGAATATTTTCGGGTTACTAAACGTAGTAATTTTTCTCGAGTCAGCAATTGCATGGTCGAAAGAAGAAACCTGATGATGAGCAAATACATATATCGGAAATGTGACATTTTGTGTTTGCGCAATTTTTGAGAGACATTTCGTTCTATTTTAACTTTTTAAGTTTGAATTTTTTCATTTTTGAACTTTAATTTGTACTTTGCTGACGTAATTTGACGACATTAATTCTCTATTTTAGCGCGCGCTAATACAGTTGTTTAGGGCTTCCATATTTGCGAAAATACATAAGGCCAGAAGGACCGAAAATGTTTCGAGTACCGAGCAGAATTCGAGCAGAATTTAGGTGTACGAGCAGAATGAGCGATTTTTACGAGCCTTGCCGGCAGACAGGATAAGCCATTTTATGAGCAGAATTTATCCAAGCCTAATCACCTACGTGCGCAGCAATCACTATCTTTAAGATAACCTAGTTAACAGATTATTCTGGTAAGATATTATAATCTTCATGTTATGCTTCGCGTAACATGAAGGTGATGCTATTGGTTATGCTTCAGTAGCTTATCCATCAATAGAGGTTTTGCACGGCAGCCGTGTTGCATGGCAGGAACTGAATGAAAATGTTTTGCATTAGAAAGAACATTCTTTCCCATAGGGAAAAGAATCTATTGTTCCTGCCATGCAACATGGCTGCCGTGCAAAACCTCTATACCGAAGAAATTTGAAGCAGATAATTCAACTGGAGCCACCGTGGTCAGCCGTTGTGGTCTGCGAGTCAGTGCACACTTACTCGCTAAGAAATATTTGTGCGGTGGAACCGTCAGCATTCAAACATCAGAAACAAATACCTCAAAACGTGAAAATATCAACGTTATAATCCCAACAGGTAGGAGGCGGATCTGTTTTTAACTCACAAGCGTGGCCAAGGGGTTGAACTCGAGTCAAATGTGATTATCGTAATTCCAACTACTGAGAAGGAAATTACCAGAAGTCAAACGCACAAAACGGGACCACTGACCCGGATGAAATATTGTGTTTTCATGATTATGGCCAGGAGCTAGCTTTAAGCTTGCTTTATTATCTTGAAATTGGAAGAAAAAATCGCCAAAAGAGACTATGAACACAAAGAAATAACGACTAAAAGAGCTCATTAAAATTCCACTGCACCAGAATTGAAAACTTTGATTTCTTGACCGCCTGACACGACATCAATATTGATGAACTGTAATCCACTTCCATCCTTGAATCCTGCAATTTTTCTCCAAACTGCTACTGCTTCTGTTTTCTTTATAGAATCTTTTTATTCAATGTAGTTATATACATTTGTGTTTGGTGGTATTTGGCGATACAACATGGAAATTAAGTAAACACAGTTTAGTTAAGGTAGGTGATGTTGCACGGGACGATTCGCAACAACGATTTTTAGGGCAGCAATATTGCGCTCATAGTTGATGCCATGTAACATAGGTGCGCGGACGATTTTCTTCGAAATTTTGCGTTGCAAGTTTTTGAAGCTGATTCAAAAACTCGCAACGCAAGCATTTCGAAGAAAATCGTCCGCGCACTTATGTTACACGGAATCAACTTTTAGCCGACTTTCAGCGCAACTAATCGTCGTTGTGTAACATCACCTTAAAGGTAATGATTTGATTAATCTTTTCTTCGATTCGGCACGGTGCGGATATTGAAGCAAGAATAGACTTACCTTTTGGTAGATGTCGTCACCGCAAGCTCAAGCGAACAAAATGATCATCATTGAACGGGTTGGTCTTGTTAAATAAAAGCCCGGTTTGTTTCAATTACCGCCGAGTTGTTTTTTTTTTTTTGAAAAGGCCGAACAATTATACTGAACACGTCTTGATCTCAGTTGCACGCAACATACAAATGAACACGATAGCTCCCGTTCAGGACCCTTTTGGCATGGGTTCGGTATCATGACAAAATTAAAGCTTAAGCCAAATTTAAGTGAGATTATTTCCCTTTGCATGTGGCCATTTCAAGTTACTGCGGTTCAGTCATTCGACATGCATTGGAACAAGCAAAAACAAATTATGACCAGCTGTGAAGAACGTTTAGCCGATCCAAATACAATCAGTCGAACTGGTATGTCAAACGCCGAACTTCACATGAGCCGAACTCAGTTAATTGAGTTCGGCTCATGTGAAGTACAGTGTACGGCGTTTGACCCGGGCCTTACAGTACAATGCTATGCATAAATTTGTCAGAGTATTGGACAAGTATGCCTTGAATGGTTTATACTGCACAATGGAACGATGACGTCATATGACGTAGTTATTTGGTAATTAGGTACCTTACGGCCGCCATTTTGGATTTCTGAAATTTTTCAAAACCTCTTAAAAACCGTCCAAATTGACTCAAAATTAATCAAAACCAATAACTAAACGCTAAATGACGTAAAAATGTAAAAGTTATACTAATAAACATTGTTTTACTTCATTCAAAGGTAAAAATATGCAAATTACTAAAATCGGGACGGGAACAATGTCCATTGTCCGTATTATCGGGTGTCCATTAAGCGTGTAAATTTATAGAAAAAGTATGGGCTTTCGGGATATTTAAGTGGGTGGATGTCCGTAAAGAGGGGTTCGACTGCGTTAAATACACTATATTAAGGCATACATGAAGTACATACCGTCCAGGTAACGGAATAATAAAATGAGCCCACGCTCATCGTGTACGACTGAAGTTACCATCCAAGATGGCGGAGGCTGCGGCTGACGACGATGTCACTTTACCTAGAGGTTTGTGACAAAGTTCTGATTTCTTCCAGGTCTTTTATTAGCTTAACTTCTCTTTATCGGTTCAAAGAATCTTTCTTATCGTATTCTTTATTTATTCTATGGTTGTTAGTGGTTCTTGTCCGCATAGAACCTCGTTTTGAAAGTGTTATCTTATTAATTCACTTCATCGACTTAGTAACAAGCCATATGTACATTATGTACTCAGTGCTTCGGTAATTTATTATCTCAAATCATTTCTGAAAGAAGACTAGCTAGGTTGTATCAGTAGTTTGCCTTAATCTGGTTCCAAATCCGGCTCTGTCTAAGTGTAAGCATGTCCCCAAATTTGTCACTCCCCCAAATGCCATGTTTAAATCCTTGGCCACAATGATGTAAATACTGTAAGTGCTCGAATTAGCGCCCAGCTTCAAATAAGAGTCTCCCTTGTAATAAGGGCCCCCCACCCCTCCCTCCCAAGAAATTGAAGTGGATTAGTAGCATTACTGGAACTTAGTGACAACAGTACATCGAAAGCGAAGTTGACTACCAAAATTATGGAGGCAAATTTCTTTGTCAACTGCAAAAGATAAATTTAGTGCACTGACACAATTGAAGTGCTGAGAGCATAACCAACCTTTGTAGAATTTTAGACCATTTTTTATTTTTTCTCGCTCAGATTTGTCTCATTGTATCGTACAACAAGTAATATCACAAACCCTTGTCGAATTTGGACTAACCCTAAGGAATTTGACTAATTTCACCTGAAAAAGCAGAGTTCTGGCCCTCCAGTGCTTTGACTGTACATTCAGAGCACAATTTCGACGCCATTTCAAAGCAGATTGGCCGTGAGAATACGCGACTACAATACTCCTGGCCAATGCCAACAACCTGAACAAAAATACCGTTATTTATGCATGCCTGGCTCGCTTATCTAACATGAGCTCACTACGGTAACACATCGTCTGTCGCGTGTGTATAAGCCAACATGTTTAAGGCCCATCCGGTGATTGAAAGACATCATAAAGTCCGGAAATCCTTAAGTCTCTCAAAGAAACGAGTCATGTTTCTTGTCCTACCTTGTGTCTGAAGCGCCATTTAGCGCTTGAGGTGAAAAACGGACCTTGGTGGACAAGACGAGCCAGCGAGAAAGTCTGGAATCACTTCAGATCAGAAAAGGGGCAGCGTTGTGAGTTGTAGGTCATTCCCATCCCATGCTGTGGTCGAAATGCCCGATATCCGAACAACCTCGTTCCCAGGGTCTCTCATCTTCCCGCCCCCTGGAGCGAGAGAAGAGAGACCCTGGTCAACTCTGGTCACGTGCGTCCCAAAATCTGGGATGTAACAAGTAAAAGATTTGAGGGAGGTGCGGCAGAGTGTGAAATTTGTTCGCTCTAGCAGGGCATTGCAAATCAAAACAAATCCGAAAAGCGTTTGGCGGCTTCCGATAAATGTGAAGCGGCGATCATCCGCAGACTTCAAAACATATCCACATCGATTGGTTTTGAGAGTGCAAGTTGCTTTAGGATCTGTAAATTAACAGTTGGGGAATTGTCACGACGCTTGAAGATTTGTCCGCAAGTATTAAAAGCTTTGGATTCACTACACAATAACAGTCCAATTTTATTACTGGACGCCGCCGCTAAGCTCGGTCTCGGCAGAAAATGCTTTTGATTTTATATGGCATTGTTCCGAACTGAGATGAATTATCGCTACATACTATTTAGCAGGCGATCTTCAAGCTTCATTCGACAGGCACATTAAATTGTCGCCGTCTGTTCTCGGACGATGGCGAAGTGGAAAAATATTTTGACATGCAGATCGACTCTACACTTTTATAACAGGAAACGAGGTAGAGAAGATAATGATAGCTTTTATTCTTCGTAGGTGGGGCATGTTGTTTTGTTCAACATTTACCAGTTCCAGTCGTTTAAATGTCTATACAAGATTTTTACATTTTATTGTTTCATTATACGCTTGTAAAATTATTGAACGATAACCATTTTAATCCTTGCGCATAATTCATTCGCTTTTGTTTGAATCGTTTGACTGAACCGTTTCCGGACATCAACAGACTCGTGCACAGCACGAGCCACTGTGAAGAAAACGAGACAAAATTACAAACACCGTCAACCCTCCTTAGGAATATTATTGTCCAAGAGGCACGTGACCAGAGTTGACCAGGGTCTCTCTTCTCTCGCTCCAGGGGGCGGGAAGATGAGAGACCCTGGGAACGAGGTTGATATCCGAAGTGCTTTCACACTTACATGTATGCTATTTTGTTCTAATTTTCGAGCAGGAAGTTCCCTTTCTGTTTTGCCGTAGGATTTCCCGACATGCTTTGCGACAGTGGCAGATGGGTCCACTGTGCATGGTCGGGCACTTGAAATACAGCTTTGGGCTGCTTGAAGTGAGTTCTTGCTGGCTGGCCGAAAGATGTTTCACATTTTGGAGTCTTTTATGCAACATTTTTAAAATCGATCTAACAGGATTTTCAAATTGAGATGCGCGTTTTGATGCGTATCTACCTTTAAATAACAAAACTTAGTATTAATTGAGCATGTGTTCCTCGATTGGCTTGTGGGTCGGGTCCAGGGTTTGCACTCAGCCGGCCCCGGGTTCGATTCACACGCAGCATCCAAACTGGATATTATGAAAGTGATCTACTTTTTTTTTTTTGCGTTCGTCAAAAATCCTTACGTTTAATTTTAAAAAAATATTGAACTGTGTCAGTGTGAAAACATAAGCTTATGGCAATATTGCGTTACAATAGGAGCCTCAAATTTTCATTCTTTCATAAGTGTGATTTGATAAGTACTACATGTTCAAAACTAGGATAATTACTAACTTGAACTAAAATTTTTATGGCTAGTAGAAAGAGCTCTTTGGTTAGTGAAAACTGCCATTTTACTAGCCATAAGCCTACTGATAACAAAAGTTAAGATCAAGCCCTGAGTGCAATCGATTACAGATTACATGTACATGTATTGTATCTCTTTTAAAGAGGTCATTTTCAGAAATACAGTTATACAAATGTAAGGTCTGTGTTACATTTTTACCAGCTGCTGTCAACAAAATGATCAAGGAGATGATTCCAAATGTCAGAGTCTCTAATGATGCACGGGAACTTATTCTGAACTGCTGTACAGGTCAGTGGTAAAGAACATAATTTTTTTATAATATATTCAAAGAGATATGCTTGCTGTGATAAGTCAGATCAAGTTAAAACTCCAAAAAAGTCCTGTTAGACCCCAAAAAAGTCCAACAGCCCAGAACATAACCCCCAAAAGTCCATTATTTCTTGGTATAAAAAAGATTAAAAAAACACTCTATAAATAAATTAACCGCTAAAACAGGAAGTCTCCTTATCATTTGCATGTAGTTTACATTAATTTGTACATGAAACTGATACAATTGTTTGACATAAAAGTTAAATGAGAACCCTTGGTTTTGCTTTTGGTTGAACACAAAAAAGTCCTTACACCACCAAAATCTTTCACCCAAAAAACTCACCACAAATTGTTCGAAACCCCAAAAAAGTCCTCAGATTGCTAATTGAAACCCCCAAAAGGCCTTTCACCTCGCTGTCACTAAAATACATGTACAGCTGTACCTGAGTACTCCCCTCCCCACTTGGCTGTTGACTATTTTGGAATGAAATGCCATCCATAGCCAAAGTACATTTTCCAGTGCAGTACATTGTAGTACAACTGTTGTATAATTAATTACCATTATTTTTAGGTTTCTATTTATGCGAATGTAACTTTAACCTTGTCAAAACTTTACTTAAAATAGTCGAGATGGTCCATGATGGTTGATTGTTCCTTGCAGAGTTCATCCATTTAGTATCATCAGAAGCTAATGAAATTTGTAATCGTCAACTAAAGAAGACTATTCTCCCTGAACATGTTTTTCAAGCTTTGCAGGTAAAGCACAGGAAGGTGCAATTTTGTCATGTACTGTACATGTTCTGGTTAATTCTGAGTAAGTAAGTAGTAAGTAATTAAGGTATGTAAATCTATTTAACGTCAGTAGTGTAGGAAGTGGTTGCCTGATTTCCTGAGCAATGAAAAAAATTGAAGCTTGTGTTTAAAAGCACTTGATCATATTATATACATGTATGATATAAAAATTATGCTTAATATAAAATTACATGTAGGTATAAAATGGTGATACAATACAAGTACATATAATGTGTAATGCTTATAGGTATACATGTACAATCGCATGACTATGAAATACATGTACACATAATTCCGACGATAAAGTAATCCCTGATTTCACAACATAAAGATGCAGGTTTATTCAAACGCTTGCTACGAGTTATGGATCTTGACGTCCTATAGCTGACTGGGACATTTTGAGATAAGAGCAATTAAAATTGAGTTTGTAGTGGTCATGTGACACACCAAATATGTTAGAAACTCAAGCAATTTAAAGGAAAACCCAGTGGAACAAATGTCTCCAATTCTGCCAGTTGAAGTCATAGGCAAAATTGAAGTTTTCTTTAGCAACAGCCTTGTACCTGTAGTTAAGATTATTTCCCCTTAAAGGGGCTATGTCATCAGTTCTAGTGTTACTTTAAAAAGCCAAAGGACATATTCATATCAGAGAAAACCCAAAGGACATATTTATATCAGTAGAAACCCAGTTTAAAATTATTCTACTTTTTTTTGTTTAGTGCTCTAAGAGTGAACATACATGTCTTGGGCTGTAGTAGATGGCCAGGATCAACTTTACCACTTCTGTCTTGCAATACTCACTAAAACTGATTATGGTTTATTTTCTCTTTGAAAATGGACTTGATATCTTCCTCTTAGTGTTCTATAAGTACAGTAATTGGTGTACGACAAAGGTACATAGTTCTAATTTGACCCAAAAACCTGAAAATCGCCATGACATAGCTCCTTTAATCCATCAAAAAATCTTTTATCCATCATGAATGAATTCCTAGCAGATGAGGACACAACCTCTTTTATTATGTGTCAACAGTATTATGCAAATTTACATGTACTTTTAGTAAAATTGTTTGTACTGTTTTGTATTTTTCTAGGGACTTGGTTTCCATTCTTACATTGAAGAGGTTAGATCAGTGCTTCAGGAATGTAAAACTCAAGCTGCTGTAAGTATACAAGTGTAAACATTCTGGCAATGAATTGTCATATAATTTAGCAAAACTCATGGTACAGTGTGTGTATTTAGTATAAACTACTGCTACTGTATTTGAAATGTGGGACCGTGATCAAACAGAGCCAAAGATAGATTACTTAAATGCAAAGCATCTACTTGTAGTTACTTTGTAATTAAATGCATGTATCTTAATTCAAGATCTTGTAGATGTTGGCAGAAACAAACACTTACCGGTAGTCTTCTCCCTGTTTCACCAAATAAAATTTGGAATTCAGTTTCCTAGCTAATGTAGAATTTTCACATGACAATCATTCAAAAATAAATGCTCGAATAAACAGCAGATCCGTGTTCAGGGCATTGAAATCAAAACTAACCTTAGACTAACTAATTAAAATACTCTATTGCTTTTTTGTTTGGCAGAACAAAAGGAGAGCAAGCACACGGCTAGAGAATCTGGTATGTTTATTTATTTGACATTCTTATGTAGTCAACAGAAAATTTTTCCCATAAAAGCACAGTAAGATATTTTATGCACACGTATTTGGGCATCCCAAGATGGTGGACAAATGAATTAGATGTCAGAGGATGCCATCTTGGTTTTACATGTGTAACTTCACCCATGTGCAGTGTAGGCATGGCATGACAATTTTTTTACCTTGCATTTGTGTTGCCCCAGTGCTTGCATTTGCATTTGTGTTAGTTCACGCATGTTTGTTTGCACTTGCCTTTGCATCGCCCCTGAAAAGCAGCCTTTGTTAACAGAGGCAGGTCCAGGAATTTTTTATTGGAGGGGGGGGTCCAAACTTTGATTCAGAAAATACTGATGAAACTTTTTTGCGGCAAATTACTTCTTTCCCGCATCCCCCCAGTCGTGGTTACACGTTATAATCAAGATTTAACGTCAGCCCCTTACCGTATCGCCTTGTCGACTGAGAAAGCAGAGAGGAGCATTTGTTTCTTTGAATGTTGGTTGGGTAATACTGCTTTGCGAGAAAAGGCAAGCAGACCATAAGAGGATACCCAAAACAATTAACTTGAATATGTGTTTCATGAAAAAGAAAAATCAACCAGTTGAATAGTGATATGCAATCCTGTCTATGGAAGAATTTCAGTGTCTAACAAGTAGTCAAAAACAAAATACAGGTCTGATAGGAGTGGGGGAGGGGGGGGAGGGGGAGACTGTAAGCCCCAGAAACCTTCCCTTGGATCCACCACTGCTTACACCTGGGCCAAACAAGAGCGATAGCTGACAAAAGTTCAAACTCTGAGAGCACACAAGAGTCAATAAGATTGCCTGAGAGTTAAATTCAAATGAGAGTGAGACTTCAGAATTTACATTAATTTCTATTGAAAATTTGACAGTGCAAGAGAGTCACTGAGAGTGTGCGAGGGTCTCAAGCCAAACCACAGTGAGCATTTGAACTCTAACATTATTTGTTTTGGCTTTACTGAACTTATTATTATGCAGGACGTTTGTCACCAAAACCAAAATGAGCCATCAGCTAATTCAGTGCTTAATATGTAAAGATGTGTGTGATTGAGAGGTTTCTTCCTTTCATGCATGCTCCTCATGTGCACATTCTCAAAATTTCACACTATGAATTAACCAGCATGTGCTACACGTATGCAGGCTTTTTGAGTACCAGCAATTTACAGCCTCTTGTACAGGGGGCACCGCCTGTAAAAACAATTTGTTGATATAGTTTGTGTTTCTTCCCTAGGGAATTCCAGAGGAGGAGCTGCTACGACAGCAGCAAGAACTGTTTCAGCAGGCTCGGTTACAGCAAGCTCAGGTAAATCTCATCATGCATGTAATTATTTTAGTAAACTTACGTAAATGATATCATAATATTACAGTAAGCTTTCTAGGTAAATGATTCATAGTTATTACATACAGTAAGCTTAGGTAAATGACATCATAATTATTACAGTAAGCTAAGGCAAATGATATCATAATTAGTACAGTAAGCTTAGATAAAGTAATGATGTCATAATTATTACAGTAAGCTTAAGTAAATAAAATCATAATTATTACAGTATGCTTGCAGGAGGTAAATGACATAATTATTACAGTGGGCTTTAATGAAAAAATGAAATGCAATTGTCTTTGGTTCTACTTCTGGTTGGTCGAGAAAGTGGTGCAAGATATTTTATCCAGTCACAAAGAGTAGCACTGCAACATCAAAGCAACCACGAAATTACTTTTGACACACTATCGATTTGCTAAAATTGAATTAACACGTTCTTGTTGAATTTCAGGCTGAGCAAGAAGAACTTCAACAACTTCAACAAGCACAAGCAGCGGCTTATCAACAACAACAACAAAAGACACAGCAAGCTACCACGTCAGCTGTTCCGCCTTCTGCAACACAGATACCATGAAAGACGTATATCCCTTCTCTTAAAACGTTTTTAAGAACATCAGGAGTCTACCTCTCCAACCCTTCCCACTCATTTCCTTTCTTCTCGCCATGTCAATCCTCGCTTTGTTAGCTAGCCAATCCTCGGAAACCCATGGGCAGATATTGTGGCGGTAGTTAGCCCAAAGGAGCAAAAAAGCTGTGGGTTAAAAGGGAAGCGCCTCCTTCAACTCTCCCTCCCTGTTCACGCCAGTACCCACGCACCTCTTCAGAACCTCTAATTTCATTGGACCTGGTTATCACGCACATGTATTGTTTTCAGGGCTAGGGTCCATTGTTCTGTTATTTGTACTATTGTTTTCTAAGCCAATCCTGTGAGGCGTTCCAAGAGGTGCGTACCGCCTGGTTCACGCCTGCCATGCATTCTACTTTTGATCCCAGACATCCTTTCAAATGGCTTGAATTTTGCGTCGCTTCACGGACCGTTGATTTCACTCTGCGGGTTTCAAAAATACTGATCACGTGACTCAAAATTTCAGCTCGCGCGCCCACCAAAATGAAACCCGCGGCAACGAAAAGTTAGACCGGCGGCAAACGAAAAATTGCGTCAGTTGTTTACATTTTAGACCGGCGTGGCCGTCTGCAGCAAATATGGCGAGAATGCAGATAAAGATTTTTTTATGGCGAGGAGTTTGACAGATGCAAAACTGTTCGCATGTCTAAGACTTGGCTTGAACTTACCAATTATGAAGACTTCGCTAGAAGGCAAAATCGGTGCAAGCGAAAACCTGCTGGCACCGATCACCCAATCCCCCCCACCCCCCCCCCCCCCCACCACCCACCCTTTCTATTTTATTCCCATCCTTATTTTGCCCCTGGGTCTCTGTGGATAAAGCTAACCACAAAAACAGCAGAGAGATTTTAGAATGGCTATTACTGCCAAATCTCCCCTATGACATTTCTAGAGAAGAAGATGACAGTTATTAATTTAGTCAAAGTGCATTTCATTTGTTATATTTTCTCGATTATTTGCCAGGCCCTGAGTAACTAGCGTGGTCTGAAAGTTTTACATGTAAACTAAATTAATGCCTCCGAAGTTTATTTGAGTCACCAGTGTTTATTTCAGGATATTCGCGCAAAAAGAATCTTCAACAGTTCTTTTTTTAACTTTTGCCACAGCTGGGATGGAGGCCAGAATGTTAGGGAGAATTTGCTTTTTTCCCATTAAAACGTCAATAAAATGTACTCCCCAACACCAGGAGTCAAACATGTCTCACTCGTTTTCTATAGTTTATGGACTTCAACATTGTTTAGGGGGTATGGGGAAGAAAGTATTGTAAGGCAATTGGGGTGAGCTAAAAGTTAGACCCGGAAGTGACGTAACGATTTATTTTGATGCATGAACCAAAAGCTAGAAAAATAAATAGAAACACTACATTTACGTGGAAGTTCTTCAGTCTTTCATTTCTGTTTCTGGATATGTAAATGCTGGAGAGCGCAAGAGAAACATTTGCTGCGCTTTTCAATAACACGCGAACACTAAAGTTCAAAACTCAACCGCAAATATCATAGTGGATGTTTCGGGAAACAACGATACTTTCCCCAAAGTGGTCACGTGGTCATGTTTGTGGGTTGTGATTGGTGGATTCCGATCCATTTTGTCAGTTGTATGGTCACGTGGTCATGTTTGTGGGTTGTGATTGGTGGACTCCGATCCATTTTGTCAGTTGTATAGTCACGTGGTCATGTTTGTGGGTTGTGATTGGTGGATTCCGATCCATTTTGTCAGTTGTATGGTCACGTGGTCATGTTTGTGGGTTGTGATTGGTGGATTCCGATCCATTTTGTCAGTTTCTGTTTTCAGGGGTACAGTGTTTGTCGCCATAATTATAATTGACGACAACGTAAAAAGAAAACCTTTCATTGTAGGAAGACCTTAGATAACAACGGTCTGGACCACCTCGGACACTTTTTGAGAATAATATAACGTAATGTCGACACTCGGAATTTTATTTTCAATAAATTTTTAAGTGTAAAAAAGAAAATCTAAAATCCCCACACAGGATTGAACCTGTGACCTCAGCTACGCTTAGGCTTACATAGCCAACCGTACCACTGTACCACCTAGCTTCTCGGGTTGCTTAGTTCTAAATTTAACTATATAAATTGCTGACCCTAACCTCAGCTGAAAGCTAACCAGTTACTCCGTTATATAAGTCTCAATAAAGCGTCCGAGGTGGTCCAGGCCGTTGTTATCTAAGGTCTTCTTTCATTGTAGTTGGACTTTGAACTTCAGAGTTTTCGTGTTATTGAAAAGGCGCAATGTCGCTACTGTTTTACTTAAAACGCAATAAAAGTTTTAAATACTATCTGGTTGAGCAAATGATTCACTGCTGAGTAACTCGTGGACTTTTCAAATGATATGCAAGTTTCCTCACTCTGTATATCCCGTCTGAAAAAAAAATTCAGCTGGGCGTGATTTGTAAAGCCAGCTAAACGTTCTAACGTTGCAATTTTTTTGGCCAACATCAGCCTTGGGGAAGAGCAATAACTAAACCTGCTATCACTAATCAGGCTCTGTTTTTGTTTTGCTTAATGAACAATTTGCGGCTAAAATCTGGCCAGTTTGAGGGTTAACACAGTGTGGTGTGTAGTTTGACATTTGCAACTGCGCATCCTTACTTTTTCAAATTTAGTTGTAAATTTGTTAAGGTTAATATCAATTAGGACAGTCAAAAGTGCTGTTCGACGGCCCCCTTCCCCCTTTCAAAACTGTTGTAAACTGACACAGCACACTCGTCTGAAGATTGACATGTGTTTACAATTTTGTGATAAGTAGTTTGCAGTGAAGTGAGTGTGCGGCCCTTCTATCGAAACCCTAACCCATTTTCAGACCTAAACACCGAGAATCGAGACCTGACTCCTGAACGATTTCCACTTTCAGACGAAAACAGCTCTAAAACGACACCTATTTGGGCTGAACATTCCTACATACCGTAAATGCTCGAATTAAAGCCCAGCTTCAACTAAGCGTCCCCTATATATAATAATAAGCTATCACCTTCTACTAAGCCACCCCAACCCTACCGCCATGTGTTTCCGCTGAAAGGTACCTTCCAGTTTTGCTAGATAGGTTAAGGTTTGTGTTCACTTGATATAAAGACAATATCATCGTATTGAAGCTGAAATTTGAAAACCAAATAAGCGCGACCATTGCCCTACTGTTAACTTTAAATAACTTATGATGTCAAGATAATTAAACCATAGAAGCAACATCGTTCCGGGTTTCTTACGGCTATTACAAACCGGAAGACAAAGGCTTTTAAGTATTGTCTTTTGCAAAATATATTTTGGAACGATTGTGTCATTGCTACAGCTGTCAATCTGGTGTTGCGGTGCTACTGTGAACAATCAATCAATTTTATTTTACTCATAACAATAGATATATGCATTTTTAAAAGAACACACTAAACAAGAAAAACTACAGATAATAATAATTATAAAATATAAATTAACATTAGAACCTGGAGGCTAAATTAACCAAAGAGTTTTCAAGTTAGCCTCCAGCCATTTTTATTTTAATACGTTAATAAAGGCTAAAGGAAATCAAAGAAAGAGTCGTGAAGTTAACTTAATAATTTTATGAAAATAGAAAGAAATTTGAAACAAAATTTAAGCAATTCAGTTATTTCATACATTGTCGCAACTTCCTGTTAACAAACTACAGGTTGATTAAAAAAAAGTTAACACTAAGAAAAAGGTTTTAAACAAACTGCCGGTTAGCAAAAGAAGCTAACAAAATTTTGGGAGGCACATTCGACTGATTCGACGGCATAGTGTCGCACATGCGCAGTTGCTAAAATACATATCTCAGCGCGCGCTGTCGTGCGCACGCACTGTTTGTTACGCCAGTCTTCGTTGTTTCCTAGTTCTTGTTGTCTTTACCATCATGAAACCGTTGGCGCTTGTTGCTTTTCTTTTCCTCCGCCATCCGTTCCTGTGTTTGTGTTATCCTACTTGGATACCGATGTACAAGAAGGACACACCATGTAAGTAGAAAGTTAACCCCTTAAAGTGCCTATCACCCCTAGAAAGTTATTTTCAAAATCAACTCTATGTACATTGACTAGTTGAATGAGAAAATATTTCTTGTTTTGAACGTCGCGTTTGTGAGTTATAGAGATTTGAATTTAAAAAATGCTAATTAGATGACGTCAACCCGGGAATTTGCCATTATTTCTACGCCATTTTACAATGCGCAGTTTACAGCTTGAGGATAATTAATTTGAAAAATACTAAAAATAAACTGTGGATAGTCAATTGATTCGTAAAAAATATTACTTGGAGGTGAAAACAAGTAGTTGTATAATAAATGATTCCCGGGTTGACGTCATCTAATTAGCATTTTGTAAATTTAAATCTCTATAACTCACTAATACGACGTTCAAAACAAGAAATATTTTCCCATTCAACTATTCAATGTACATAGAGTTGATTCTGAAAATAACTTTCTAGGGGTGATAGGCACTTTAACCCCTCACGCCAATGCCATTTTTTTTCCAGTTGATAAATAAAAACTCTGCCCTCTTATATCAAATACCATTTAAAGGCTGTTCATCAGGGTATTTCCTAAATCATATCCGCATTTCTGAAGGAAGTTATTGCTTTCAAAGAAATGAGTTTAAAACACAAAAATAAAAACCTTAAATAATGTGGTATTATTTTTAAAGTTTGGTATACCCCAGGCCCTGGTTGTTCAAAAGGTGGATAGCGCTATCCACCGGATAAATCACTATCCAGTTGATATAAAGTATTACAAAATCCATTGTGTTATCCGCTGTATATTAATTTATCCCGTGGATAGGGCTATCCACCCAACCGCGTCCTGAAATATAGCTTACTTTGCAGCTCTTAGTACATAGATTAATGTAGCACATGTCTTAGACTACGAATGTATACAGAAAAAGAATTCCAAAAGTTATAGGGGTGGTCAAATGCATCATAAATAGGAGGGGCACAATTTTATGCTTTCGATGAGATCTTTACAGACAATATTGGCGGCAAAAAATTCATGCATGCAAATCTACCAAATATAGGCCAAGTTATGACATGTGCCAATTGACACTCTTAGGATACATATCAAACAAACAACGTTGAATTGCAAAAAGGTTACGAACGTTTCACAGATTTAAGGAAATATGACATTTGTTAACGCACCTTTTTTGTTCTGAAATTCGTGTAACAGCGAACGGACAACTTTTGTAACCCACCATTTCGTTGAAGCAACATGTTGCCATGTTGCCAGTTTTTTTAAGCGGATTCCAAAATACGCACTGAACTTGTTGGCAAAGTGATAATTTCGCTGAAAATCGTCTTCTCGCCCATGTTACACGGTACCAACTTTTTTGTGCAACAATCTTGGCAGTGATATGAGTTGGGCTGGGGATTGCTAGAGAGCAGAAGGAGGACTATAAGGCTATGTATGATGTTCAAAATCCATCACGATCTTGTTGCTCCAGATGGGTGGATAGAATGGAACCAATGCAAAGGAAGAGCAGCCACTGTGATTCTTTGAGTTGTAAACTCCCGAGATCAAAAACAAACGTCCTACTCTTAGTATTTCCCAAGAACGATCAGAGAAAAACAGAGGCTTGCCAGTCTTGATTACTAGACATGACCATTCTTTTCCTTTATTTGTTGATTTGTTATAAATTAAGTTTTACTGTTATTGTTGTAAATGTATACTTTTAACGTTTGCGAAAATCTTCAGAAGTGAAGGAGGTAAGTTTAAAGGAAGAAGAAGAAGAAGAAGAAGAAGAAGAAGAAGAAGAAAATCGTCATTGCGAATCGTCCCGTGTAATATCGGCTTAAAGTCGTCTGTTTTTAGTGTTAAGGCTATTTTAATTTCACACGTGTGAACCAGGGCAACGCAAATTAAACGCGAAAGCAAGATGAAAAAAATATATCGTTCCATGCCTCCACTGTTGAAGTTGAAACTAAAATGTCGTCGTCCGCCATTCTTCGCAATCTTCATCCGCCATTTTGGCCATGCTCAAATGCTCGTTGCGTCTGCATTAGTGTCACCAGAAAACCAAAAGAAATAGTAATCCGTTTCAAAAAATACTCTACTGGTGCAACGAAACTATAAACCCAAGGTGTGGTTTTTTAGGTAAATCCAAAAAAGCGAGATTTTTTATCCAAGTTTGCCAGATTCCATGGTTGAAATGAATGCAAAATGCAAAACAGGATTCCTTATTTTGACGAAAATTTCCGAAAAGTTATTTTATACGTATTATGTATTTCCAGTTGAAAGATTGAATATTGTTATTAGTTTTGAAATCTTAAAGTTAAAATTATCGATTATCAATCATCAACATGAATACGTAACGAAAGGTAAAGGCCTTTCTAATTTGAAACAAGATATTTAATGAAAGTTTTATTCGGTTACGCTTTAAGCTATGATTAGCTATACTACGGTTAAGACGTAAACGAGACGTTTTTTGCTTACAAAAACAGTGATATTTATTGCTGTAGTAGGAATCACTGAGTCCTGATTGTGTCGTGTGGCACGTAAAAGCACATGTAGCCCAAGCTCAAGTGATGTTTACAGGTAACTGTTGCGTAATAGCGAATTTATAAGGAAAAATTCACTTATGGGGAAAATTCACTTCGAATTTGAACGTAAAGTTAGGAAAGATATTTGAATAAACCTGGCTCACCTGAACTTCTTTGTGTGTTTACTTGTATCTGATGTGGTTTTGGGGTCGATTCGAAGCGATTCCAGCGATTCGAAGCGATTCCAGCGCGTTTTAGTTCAACTGTTCAACAGTTGAACTAAAACTCGCTGGAATCGCTTCGAATCGACCCCAAAATCACTCAAGACACAAGTAAACACACAAAGAAGTTCAGGTGAGCTAGTTTTATTCAAATATCGTTCCTAATTTTACGCTCAAATTCGAAGGGAATTTTCCTCATACAAATCCTTATAAATTCGCTATTACGCAACAGTTACCCGTAAACATCACTTGAGCTTGGGCTACCTGTGGTAAAAGGAAACTTAAGCAACCACGACGGCGCGACGGCAGCGAGAACTGCACTACGCAATAGTTTATAGTGATGAGCGTGCGTTTTACATTTTGGTACATTTCTTTGCCGTTCCCTGCAAAACAACAACGTCAAATGATTAAATGAAGTTTTTAGGTTTGTGGAGAACGTAAACTTAAAATTAAGCCGTCCATACGAATTCAGCTTCTGGAAAATTCAATTCAACCAATTGGAACAATATATTGCAAAGTAGTTTAAAAAGCGCGAATCCTTTCTTCAAGTGACGTGTATGTTTTCCTTGGCGTTGCCGTCTTCGTTGCTTAAGTTCCCTAAACTCAAGGCCTAGTATTCACTAGCGATAACAGCAGAAGCAGACGCGGAAGCCATAACAGCGCTCAGTGTTCAGTAAAAACGGGCCCGACATAAAAATAAGCATAAGCGCAAGCAAAAGGATCTATGTTCGTTTATTTGCACTGGAGGTTTTCTCTTCTGCGTAAGTAGGATGTATGCAGGCTGCACAAAATATTGCTTGTTGCCTCACTGATACGCGTAAAGCTTTATTGCCTCTAGATTGCATGAAACCTTTGCTGAGAAGTGAGGATTTCCGCTTGAGTAATATCCAGGTTTCATCCAACCACCGTTATTATGGAGACCCAGTCAATGTGGGCGGCTACGGGGCACCCTGGTGTGCTCGATTGGGTAACGAGTTTGGAGAATGGGTACAAGTGGACCTGGGTAAGATTTGAATGCAATATTTTAAAGCCTATTATCGGTCGAGATTCAGAATATTATTAGACCAGCTTCGGCTATACACTTTCACTATTCACATCGGACTGCTAGTGTCGGAGTCAATAGGATTAACCTCAGATTGTTTTTGGACTAATCTCAGATTATTATCGGACTAGCCTCGAAAAATTATCGGACTAGCATAGGAAAATTTCTGGACTAGCCTTGGCAGCACGGGGGGGGGGGGGGGGGGTGGCGTTTGGAAGCCTATCCCACAATGCAACGCGAATGAAAGGTATTTGTCTCATCACGTGACCTCGCATGCCAGTGACCGCCGACGCGAGCAGTGGCTGTCAAGACACCTTTTTCAAGGCCTGTTGTCTGTCGGTCTTCTTTTGTCAGGATTTGTAATGTAAAGAAAACTTCTCTTGCAACGAAGAGATACATGCTTTCCAAGATTTGTTCGAAGGATAACACGACAAACGAAGATTTAATATAATATCCAAGCCACTTTGAAAAAATTGTGTCAACAAAATTTGCGCGCGCTTGAACGGGTAAGCATCCAACTTCTTGTCCACGCATATGACGAGTTGACGACACTCTTGCACTGTGTTAACCAAATAAGTTCTCTAAAAAACTTAAACCCTTGGGGGAAAAGTTCTTCTCTTAATAGCTATTATTTGTTTTATCCACGATTTTAGCTAGACACAGTAGTTCTGATGTCAACGCCAGGAAAAACTGTAACTGACGCGTACAGCTGGCTTGTACGCGCGATATAGCGCGCGCATATATTTTGTTGCGTGTTTTGTACTTATTTGAGCTTTCAGCACTGAGGCATTTACCAAGATTTTTCCGTTATCCTTTGGTCAAGACGGCTTCTGGAAATACAATGTAACCCTTTTTTATACTTATTTATGTTAAAATGCTAGTGACGCTTCGATTAAGAAGGAGGTACAACTACACTTTCGTGGTATTTTCGGGGATGATCGCCATTTTCCTGCGAGCGGAAAATGATATTTTCTAAGGACGAGAAACGAGGATTAAACTTAGAAATATTAATGAAATTCTTACATTGTGTTTCTTTTCTGTTACCAACGAACTATTTCCCTGATTCCCAAGTCTCCGATAATTAAAACCATAAAATGAGACAACCGGCAAAATCACTAAAATATGAGATGTTACAAAACGTTTGTGTATTTTCTTCAAATGTCGCGGGTAACATTTTGCGTTGCATCATGGGATAGGCTTCCAACTCCCCTTGGCCTTGGACCATAATCAGACTAGCCTTGGACTATTATCGTACTAGCCTCGGCCTATTATCGGACTAGCCTGGGAAAATTATCGGTCTAACCTCGAAAATTATCGGACTAGCTTCGGACTAGACTTGGACTATTAGAGCGACGGAAGATCTAATCCGGAGGTCGTGGGCTCGAATCCCACCAAGGTCGAAGAGATTTTTTTCTTTCCCTCGTGTGGACCCTCATTTCCTTACTAGGACTAACGCTCAGTTCATGGAAATTTATGGGTTGAACTTAGCACTATATAGTTTACACACAGAGTTAATGTGTGCTACCTGGCTCAACATTTATTTTTAGAGGGTTAGCCTCAGAGTCAGGGGCGTAGCTACCTGTACGCACGAACGCACGTGCGTACCGAAAAAGTCGAAAAAAAGAAAGATTTGGGTCTTGAGGGTGGGGAGGAGTATTTGAAAATTGATTGTACGATTGTATCGAACTATCCTTGCACTATTATCGGACTAAGCTCGGACTATTATTGAACTAAACTCGGCTAGCCTTGAGTAATAATCGGACTAGTAGCTTCGAAAAGTTATCGGACTAGCCTTGGACGATTATCGAACTAGCCTCGGACTATTATCGGACAAGCCTAGGACTATTATCGGACTAGCCTCGTTTAACTATCGGAATAGGCTCGGACTATTTTTGGACAAGCCTCGGACTATTATCGAACTCACCTCGGACTACCGACTGAATGATCTTGCTCACTGTTAGTTATTTTAATACCCTTGTCGTTCGTTTCTGACAGGATCAATGAAGCTGATTTCTGGTGTAGTGGTGGAAGGTTGGAAATGGGGCGACAGCGGTGCATCTGAGAATAAAGAATGGACTGTTCAAGTCACTCATTACAGTGTAGCATTCAGTCCTGATGGACGACTGTGGACTGTGATCAAAGATGAAAATGGCCTTCCGAGGGTGAGAATACAATTAACGTTTTTTTTTACACTTCAAATTCAAGTTTGCAAACTCGTACTGGCAAACACAACAACAAGTTAATCAATTCAGTTCATACCAAATTGTAATGTAACGCGCTAAATAATTTTGTCGTATGTTGCAGACTGTTTTGGCGACGTTTGCATACACCAATTTGCATTTACCAACACCACCAAAATTGTTTTATTACAATCCATGGCACTAAAGATGAGATTTCAAGTAACTAGAAGAAGAAAATTACATTAAAATTCATTGTAGTCCAGGAGTACCCACAGAAGATCCTCAAAAGAGTTCTAGGCCCCAATTTAGGGGACCCCCATTAATCAAATAACAGTTAAAAAGATTAATAAAAGCTTCTGTACTATTAGGGACGGACCATAATTTTTTTGACGGGGGGGGGGGGGGGGGGGGGGGGGGGGGGGTTGGAAAATTTTCGCATGCAAACATTTTTGTTATATGCGGCACCTGCTGCAAACAATTTATTTTGTGTCTCCGTCTAACTGCCATACTTCCAGCAAACAATTTTTTCTTTATTTTTTGCTTGCATACAATTTATTTCAGTGTTTATAGCCTCTGCAAACAATTTATTTCAAAATTTTCCAACCCAACCCCCCCCCCCCCCCCAACCATCATCTCATTATATTTAGCTTATTTGTGTGTTGTATTTTTCTTTCAGCATTTCCGGGTAGAGAGAGAACACAAATCTGTCAGAAAAAATTACTACAAAGCTAAAGCTCGTTACCAGGCTTTCGACCCTTTCCTTCACGCTCGGCTTTTTCGACTAAAGATTCGTGCATGGCGATCTCATCAATGTCTCTCCATGGAGTTGTATGGATGCGAGTCACGTGAGTAAGAAGATATGGGGAGCGATCCATTTCACCAAAATTTCCAGAAATTCCGGTACAGAATCGCCAGAAAGGAAGAAAAATTTTCCGGGAAAGGTGTTAAGTCAGAAGATTCCAAACTGTTACATTACAGAACTGCGAACCATTTAACCGAAATATCCGAAATTTCCAAGAACTAAATTAGACAAAACGAAACGTTAATTTTCGGGAAGAATGTTTGATAAATTTGGGTATACCTCGCGGGGTTGTCCTCTTTCTTCCGACAAGAAGTGTTCCATTTTCCGCCGAACATGATTTTCAGACATTCTAATCGGAATTTAGGTTAAACGGATGGAACCCATGGTACTATAAAAGCTCAGTAGACTTACCTGGTTAGTTGGGTTATCTGGGTTTGGTTTTGTGAAATAAAAATAAATATTAAAATAAATATTACGAATGGGATCCTCGAAATGAGCAGACTGAAGTGAAGACCGGTTAAAATAATCACTAACCAAAAGTATAAAACTATATTTATTTAACGACCAGCGAAAGTGAAAATAGAAAACTTGCAAATGTCTTAGAAATGCAAAAGATTTTTCATTTCGTTAATTGAATTATTATTATGTCATTGACTTTTTGAAAATAAAGTTTCACATCAATTTCCATTTTTGAAATAAAAAATTAAATGGTTATTCAGGATAGCTCATAATTTCAAATCGATTCAAATTACTCCATTACTTTTTATTACTAATAAGAAACGATATTGGCACAAAGTAAGGATGAGTTGACATCACTTTTCACGATACGATACGATACGATACGAGTACCGATTTTTGGCATTTTTCAACGTCGATAATATGACGCATGGCCGGTTGTGAGTCAGACTCATATTGTGTCGCCATCGTCAAAGTTAGAGTCCAGGCTTAAACGAGCCAAAAACGGAATTACTGATGGCCGTCGCATCAACTTGAAATATCCAAACCGCCAAAAACTCAATTAACAACATTTGGCGCCAAACGAAAATTTCCTCCCGTACAGCTGGGAGCATGCAAACCTTTTGGTAGAGATATGGAAACAAAAAGAACGTAGTCTCTGTGAAGAAGTGTCACGCCGAGAGGTCACGAAAGCCACGAAAGGTATCTAAGCGATATGTCACGCAATTGTCGGTATTTCTCGACCATATACGAATATTGATGATATCGTATAGAATGTTTGAATCACTCACGTGACCGGCGGCCATTTTGGAGCGCTTAAACAAAAGGAAATGTTTGAATACAAATAGAGCTAAAGTCCAATAGTCCTTTCCGCGGTTAACTTTCTCATTTGCATTACAATAAAATTCAACATGATTGCGAGGCAATTTCGGGCAGAAACTACAAAATTGTCCGAAATTGCTCGCAACCACGTTGATTGTTATTGTTATGCAAGTGAGAAAGGTTAACCGCGAAAAGGGCTATAGGATTCGTTTAGGACACCAATATAGCCGCCGCGACGTTACGTGCAAAAGCTCTATATTTGAGAAAGTTTCGTTTAACAGCGACCCTCTTATTTTGCATTCTCCGTGTCACAAGGATTTGGCTGATTTTAGGTCAAAACTCTGCTGTAATTACCGATAAATAACTTCAATCATTCACAGAAATTTCTTTGAACCTAATGAACAAGATAAAAAGTGAATTTTTAAAGGGAGAACGAGCCACAACCATTTTTTATCGATTTTTTAAAGACACGTAGGAAGAACTTGAAAAGAAAAATGGGCTAACGTTTTCAAGTTGCAATCCATTTCCATCATGATGGCCCAAAATATAAAAAATGCACACTAAAAATATACACACTTATTTAATAGTTTCAGCGCACTAATACATCCATTAATAACAATACTAGACCATTACTTTTAGATCAGTTCCTTTCATGCAAACATGCTTTTTGGCTTCTCAAAGCGATACTAACATCTGGCGACATAGCCCCGGTAAGTTTTAAGTTTTCGTCTAGATTTTTATTTATTTTTTTTTTACAACAGTTTGGAGCCCCTGTAAGATAATTCATCTTATCTAAACACCACAAAAATTGCTCACGTATCTTATTTTTACTAATTTTCGCGCGCACTTAATTTTGCGAAAATTCAGTTCGGGAGCTGGATTTCGCGAGTATTAATTTTCGCGAGAAATATTAAGAGTTACGCGCTTTCTACTTTTAGGAGGTGGCGTCGTCAATGTTGAGATTCTTGAGTCAAAAGGCCGAAGACTTCTTTAACCATTATAACTTGTGTATTGTTTTCTTATACAATGTATTAAATTTCGCAATTTCAATTTTTGCGCTCTCTTTTTTACACGAGTATTATTTTTTTCGACTTTTTTCCAAAACGCGAAAATCGCAAATTTACGAAATTTAGTAAGAATAAGGTAATTGCTCGGTGACTGTTCTGGTACTCAGGTAAGATGAAACATCCGTTTTCATGTAAGAATCTAGTTTTTACGGTGTCGTTTCTCTATTTTTTCCTTAACAAAGACTGGGCAATGGGAAACAAGCAAGCGATACATCGACAGTCATGGATCTCCTATGGTGGGTATGCACATTAGATAAACTGACGATTATTGTGGTGTGTTATGCGCGTGTGGCATTGCGGGTAATTCGGGGCAGCGAGAGCTCTTACAAGGTCTTCTCTGATTTGCTGTGAAAACAATAGAACAAACAACACAACAATGGACCCTAGCACTCAAAACAATAGAGCTGCGTGATATACAGGTTCAATGAAATTGGAGGTTATAAAGAGCTGTGTGGTATCTGAATAATTCGGTTGAGTCAGCACTGGAAAATTGTCACGAGCCAATCATGAATTCGCCCCTCCAGAAACGTCAGGGAGACTGAGAACCAGCTATCGGCGCTAGGATTTCTGGGAACGTTTGGGTAATCAGCGTTAGTTGCGATTGGTTAATGGTTTGTAAATGCAATCATTAACCAATCATAGCTCATGTTTGGTGCCCAAACAATCCCAGAAATCTCAGCGCCAACAGTTGGAGCCTTGGTTTCTCAATGGTTTTTGGAGGGAAGAATTGAGTTTTAACTATTAAAATTAAAGGGTTAACAGTGCTTTCTTATTACAAGAGCAGAGCCGTGTTGTTCAAGCAGGATTAAGTTACCCACCGGCAGTATTAGCGCCAAAATTAAATTCAAATCTGCAAGTTTGCAAAGTATATTCCTATTCATTTGTTTCAGCCTACAATTTGACTTTAAATGCTCAAATCTAAAACAAGAGAAACTGAAACTTGTATTCACTTGGATTAGCGTTAAACTGCGCCTAAACCCTATTTTTTTTTTCTTTTAATCAACTCAATGTACGTTGAAAAGTCGAATAGTGAAATATTTCTTGTTATTAACGTCGCGTTAGTGAGTTAGAGATTTGAATTTACAAAATGCTAATTAGATGACGTCAAATCAAGACTTTTCCATTATTTCTACTTCGCGGGTACCCGAGACCATATAAACAGGCCCTAAATGCATATGTATATATCTATATTTACAATTCTGATTATGTCATGTATGTTTAGACAAATTCCAGCTGGTATTGAATGTTTATCCTGCACTAGCCTGCGTGCAGGATACCACGCAGCTCTGGATATCATGCAGCTCTATTGTTTTCAGGGCTAGGGTCCATTGTTGTGTTGTTTGTTCTATTGTTTTCTCAGCAAAATCAGAGACGATGTTGCAAGAGCTGCGTACTATCCCCAGGCGTGGGGAAGGGAGCGCAAAAACGGAGAGAGGGAGAAGGGAAGGAATGCCTGCTATAAGAACCGGGCTATTCGCATCACGCCCACCGATTTCCTGGTAATCCACTTATGTCAACTGTCAATACGTTCACCAATCAGAAACTGGCTCGCGCTTTTACGCAAATTTGCAAATCAGAAATTTGCGGCCGTCAGCGTCCGCAGAAATTGAGGTCTTTATTGCAGGCTTCCTTTCCCTCTCTCCCAATTCCCCTCTTCCCAACGCTTCCTACGCAGGATATTAAATAACTAGCAGTAATCGAAGATTTATGAAGACGCGTTCGACGGAACTTCCGGCGGAAATGAGCCCCTGAAAAAAGCAATAAGGGCGGCCATTTGGAAGACCGACTATCAAAATCTCTCAAATTTTACTGCACATAAACCACAGGAAAACCAACATGAAATTAGGATTGCGTTCTTCGAACGCGATAACTAAAGTGTGATTTTTTTTTACAAACGAGAGATACTAAACATGTGACTTTTCTGTTTGATTTTTTTAATAGTGCATTGTCATTATATTCAGCCAATTGATGTAAAGTACTGGCAGTTGACTCCAGATTCAGTCGTAAGTTAACCGTCACTGACTGACTGACTTGTTAAAAGATCGATCATTCATGGGAAGGGACGGAAAGAAACGAGTAGAACATGTCAGTTGCAATTGTCGATTAAAAATATGATTTATTATTGAGTGTCAATTTTTAAAAATCCACCCAAGCATTAATTATGGAGGGAATTTCCGTTCGAAAAGAACGCATTTCATCCGAAGGGACTTTTCCTAGTAATAGGCTAATAGGGAAGTGCCGTTGGAAAGGGTGGTATTTTTACGACTGGATTGTCCATAACGGGGTTTCTTTTTCAAAAGTGTTACTAGAATGGGGTCGCACATTTTCGGGGGTCAGTTTTATTTTAGTACGGATTTGGGGCATTAAAAACAGAAAGTGACTAAGTTAGGATCGTGAAATTTACATTTTCACAAAAGTGACTGAGATGGGGTCTACAATTGGTCACAGAACAGGCCATGGTAGGGTAGTCTCCCTCACTCCCCCCCCCCCCCATCCACCCTGCCCGGGGCATTCATTTGCAGTTGCATGGTAAAACTTGTTTTTCAATCTACCTATCTGACGTCAAGACATTTATACATTTATTTGCAGACCTACACTAAAAACTATGGACGAGAGAAATTGGGCTCGGAAAAAAAATGGTGTGTAGCCAAAAGCAGACACAACCATTGGCTCGATTTTGATCTCATCTATCCACGGTTTATTTCAAGAATAGAAGCGACGTTATTTGACGGACCAAACGGGAATAGAAAGAAACGTCTGGATCCCGTTAAAATATTCTACAGCACGGATAGAAATAGATGGAAGTGGTTTTCTGTAAGTTCTGTTTTTGTTTTTATTGTAGGTGACACAGATATCTTACTGGAGTTAAATTTGATCTGTATACCGTAGAATGCTGGTTGTAAACCCTCACTGGGGTTATACAAATTTAAAGGGTTTCAATGGTGAATATATTTGATCAGGGGGTGAGAAGCTCCCGTTAACCCGCAAAATACCAGTTATAATCCTTAGGGTTATGCAACTCCCGTAAGAGGTTTTAAGTAGGTTTATAAGCGGGAGGGAGGGGGGTGCTTATATCCAGGGAAACTTATAAGCGGAATAAGAAAATCGTTTCGAAATGAGCTTAGAAGCGAACCAGCTAAGATCGGCATACACCATTAAAAAGATTTTAGAAAACCTGTGAAACGAAATACATCATTGTCTAATAGCTATATAGTCAAAAGTAAAAGTAAAAAAAAAAGAAACAATAGAATCAGTGTCTAATAGCGTTATTTTTTTGTTTAATGTCTATTTGATCGCGGGTTATTTGAACTGACCACTCTATCGAAATTCGTTTTCTACTTACTGGTATTTAATTAAGTTAAAAAGTCACATTAAATTTATAAACAAACTAAACACCATAAAATGTACAAAAATATGGTCCGGGGGGACTCTCCTATAAAAATGACGGGGGTGCACGTCGGAAAATTTCGAAACACACCCTAAAAGACACCAGAATCTCGTTTGATGGGCGTGGCTCAAATGAATTTTTACCCCTAAGAGGTACCAATTTTGTACAACACAAGACATACTCTGTCATATTTTTCAGCTCAATACTCTAAAAGATACCGCGATAATTCTAACGAAAATCATTTTAGATTTCAGCACCCTAAACAATACCAATCTACAAATTTTGACCCCTAAAAGGTACGACGAGCACCCCCGCATTTCAAAAGGTACGACGAACATCCGGGAAACTTTTATATTATGTCACTCAGTTTCTTTCTTAACTCAAAATTCACGTTAATCCGACAACGATCACCTACGTTTTGGGAATGCTTAAAATTACAGACATAGTGAGCAAAGCTGATACCACTTACAACAATTAACGCGACAACGACATGATAGAGCCCAAACTGAAAGCCAAAATGCAACCGTGGACAGCTGTTTCGACCTGGTTGGGTCTCGTCAGCACGGTGTAGCAGCAAAAAGATAGAAAAACCACGTGCGATTTGGTAGAGAATTGGCGTTCGCGCTAGTTTTTCTATCTTTTTGCTGCTACACCGTGCTGACGATACCCAACCAGGTCGAAACAGCTGTCCACGGTTGCATTTTAGCTTTCAGTTTGGGCTCTATCATGTCGTTGTCGCGTTAATTGTTCTACGTAGTATCAGCTTTGCTCACTATGTTTGTATTACTATTTTTGGCTGCATGGTTACATCTTCTATAGATCCTACGTACTCCAGCAGCATTTTCGTTCGCGGTCCTTTGCTCCTTGTTCTACTATTAAAATTACACCATCCAATATGTAATCGCGCAATCCTAATTTCGTGTTGGTTTCCCTGTGCCTTGCATGTATTAAAATTTAAGAGTTTTAGGTGTCCGCGGTCTCCATAACCTCTGATTACTGCTAGTATATATTTTAACCAATTTGACGAAAAACCGATACCAATAATGACTTGCTTGCGCTCGTTTTCCTGCGATTGGCGCCGGCTACATGTATTTGCTTCCACATTTAATCGGTTCACTGGATTGCTGCGTCTGTTGTGATTGGCCCAGTATGATGGTTGCGGGCTTGATTTTACGACACCTAGGTTTCGTTTCTTTTAACAAATCTAAATCTGGATTCTGAGATCGAAAACTCGATTTTCGGTCCATTTAGGTACAAACCAATCTTAGATTGCAATCTGAATCGAACGATCCACGTTGTGGATGGTTCAGACTGGTATATGAAACTGGTTTTTTACCACAATTGCCGCTAAACTCGCAATCATTGGTCGACGTGAGTGGTAAATGAGAGTCCAGACAACGGTGCTGACGCTAACATCACGCGCGCTTGAAAAACACCATATAGATTGCGAGAACGTTATAGACAACGCTTGCTCTTTCTTTGCTGTCACGTTTTGTAACAAGACTTCGAATTTTCCTTGTGTTTTTTTCTAAATATTGTTGAAAAAAAACAAATTTACACCGGTTTTCCGTGGTGTGGACTCTTATTTACCACGATTTACGTCATCACATGGTCAAAATTTGTTGCTGGCTCACTCGGCTGCGCCTCGTGGGTCCACAACATTTTGACCATGTGATGACGTAAATCGTGGTAAATAAGAGTCCACACCACGGAAAACCGGTGTAAATTTGTTAATTAGATTGTGCGTTCCATTTTGCAAACTTGTTATAGATCAACAGCACCTGGTCGGAACCCGCATATATAGAAAAAAAAATCATAGAAAAAGGTAGAATTCGTGAGTTTGCAGCATCCAAATAGCTAGAGCTAATCGAGTGGATGACCAAAAGGAAAACTGAGAACATAGAAAAATAAGATTTAAATTTCATAAATTATGATAAAAAGTATTTCTTCATGAGCTAATAATTTTAATTTAAGTATTTAATGTATCAATAAAGTCATCGTAATTATTGATCATTGAGTTCTTTAGTTTAACGAAATGAGGATAAAATACCAACAGTTTTCGACAATTTTAGGCAAAGTTCGTCATTGTGAGTTTTCCAAGTTAAATTTGAATCAAAAATAATACCCAGACATTTTAGATAACTTGTTTAAGTGGCTGTCTCCCTAAGATCCTCATAATCAAAATTGCTCATGAAATAGATTTTCTTTAATTCTTGCATGTGAATTACACTTTGTCCAGTAACTATAAAAATACATTTCGTTTTGTCTCAAAATGTTTTCTTTAGCAATTTACAGGGGGGTCCCCTGGGGGGCCAAATTTGATATTTTTTTAATATGGAAAATGCAAAATTACCCTAACTTTGGCAATTTCTCACAACACTTCAGATTTGATGCAGAGCTAAATTCTACTGTTGTTTGACAGGTACAAGTCTAGTTATTATTACAACATTATAAAAGTTTCCATATCGCTGTTCCAAGTAGTTAAACATTAACTTCTATCAACCCACTTTCACAGCTTGTAACAAAACAGAAAAAATGGGTCTACAAAAATGCATCTAAACCAAAAGTGGATCGTCGTACAGCAATTTCGTTGCAGCCATAGAACAATAAAGACTCAATCTTAAATGTCATGAAAAAAAAAATTGTGCGACCAGTTGGTTTTAAGACCACGAGGACGCTTTGAAATAACGGTATTTACGAATTATGCAAATTAGGAGCCTCAACCTTAGCGTGCAAATACAGTGCAAATGTGACCCGAACAATGTTGTTTCCCATCAGAGAAACACAAAAATAGTTTGAAACTACTGCAGAATACAAAATTATACTAGTATACAATTTCAATACTGTTGTAGTAGGAGTGGGTAAAAACACGACCGCCATTCCCGCTGACCGCTCTAAAACACGTGTCTCGGTTGAAAAATCCTTTTACTGTGATTTTAATGTTGCATTAAAGACTCCAAATGCCGCGAAACATCTTTTAGCTTATTGTTGTTTATATTCGTTTGTTATTGTTATCGCTGGATTCCCGTTGCTCTTGTTACGAACGAATTCGTAACAAAGCATTACGTCAGAAGTTTACAGCTAATGGAAGGAGTGAGCGAGCGAGTGAGTGAGTGAATTGGCCACCGTTACCGATAACCCGTTCATTACGCATGAGCGTATTCACGAGTTAAAAATGACTTCTGTCTTTTTTTTAATTCTAGACTTCTTACACAAGATCGCAAAGGACCAAATTCCGTTTTCGACCCATCAATATCAGATATTTACGCGTTCATACAAACCTATTTCCTTACAAACTGACCTGTGTACAGTTACAACTGTTTGGTTGTTCAGGTAAGTTGCTAATAAAATAATAACATTTAATTAATTGTTAATCAATTATTTTATTCATGTGATTTGAATAAATTAATCTTTATTGCCGCTCTTTCTCGGTCAAAAAAAAAAATTTCGTATTTTGTATTTTAAATTTCGTATTTTTGCTTTTTTAGGAGAAAACAATCATAAAGAAAAACAGTAATTTAGCGAGCTTAGCCTCAAAGCTAGAAAGTCTCTGTTGTTCTTATAAACCTACCCCGTTTACATGTAGGCTTTCAAAGCAAATAGTAATAACAAAAGATGATTTGTTTGCAAACACCGCCGATTGACGCTATTACGAAATTACGGCATTCCACAGTGATTGGCACGCAATGTGTGCCACAAGATAGTTTCACATATTTTGCAGCAGGTAAACTCAAAATTCGACAAAATAATCTGTACCTTAACCCTATTCAGCCTGGGGGAGGGGGGGTTGGGTAGCACAAAGTGCCCGCGCTAATTCAACATTCATAACTTCTTTATTTACTGGCGAGCCTTAGCGAGGCAGGAGCCAATTTAGCGAAAAAAATTAAAATTTGTGGGATGTAAGATCGGACGCATGCGCAGTCGATTGTAGTTTTATCATCCGGGGCATTGACACCCGTGATGACGTCACGTTGCACGTGGAGAGGAATCTTACATGTAAATGTACTCTGTGAAACTGGACGTAAGCTCGGCGACAGATTCTGCGAGCATCTCAGATCGGTAAGAAAGAAAGCAGACCTGCCCGTCGCTAAACATGTACTTCTCCTCTCCCGGACACACAAAAGATGACATGATGGTGTCCGTGGTTAGAACAGGTTTCAAAAGTACCACGGAGAGACGCAGCGCGGAGGGTCGACTAAATTTCAAATGCCAAACCCTTTAACCACGCGGCATGAACATTGACTTCAGTTAACAATTGGTTCATGCTTACAAAAGATGACATGATGGTGTCCGTGGTTAGAACAGATTTCAAAAGTACCACGGAGAGACGCAGCGCGGAGGGTCGACTAATTTTCAAATACCAAACCCTTTAACCACGCGGCATGAACATTGACTTTAGTTTTATTTAGACTTCATCCGCGCGCGCTACAATGTTGCGACATGGAGAGATTTGGAACATTTAAATAGCTGACGCGCGTTTTCAGTTAACGGGCTATTCACTGAGGAAGGGACTAAAGTCCCGAAACGTTTGAATCTTTAGTTTCAAAAGCGCTTTAACATATTAATTTCATAAGATTGGTGCTACACAGTTCATATCTATTAGGAATCTTACAGCCTCACAGCGTTCGCGTCAAGTATTTTTCCAGTGGGCCATCACACTACGATTATCAGTTGAGCATGGCACGAGCGATGTTTGGTGACAAAGTTTTGCCGTTAAAACTACGTTGTTGTCAAGAGCAACTTGCTACATTTCCAACGGTAACGCGTTTTGTTACTGATGACGTCCAATGACAGACAAGTTACCGTTGGAAACGTAGAACGTTGCCCTTGACAACAACGTAGTTTTAACTGGACAGCAAGATTAGCATGACCTTTTTAAATGACGTTTTTAAAAGGCATCCCATATTGCCTCTTATAATTCAACACATTGATACATTAATTGTCCAGATATGGTCAAAAAGATATCGATATACGCTATGTCTACATGATGTATATTAGTTAAATATTGTTTTATAAATATTCTCTTCCATGTCCAACGCTAGCACTTGCTTTCACATTGAAACTCCTAGTATGCATTCAAACGCCATCAACCTTTGTGACTTTTCTTAAAATTTATCTGGCAACAATTTCATATGACAATTTATTGACCACGTGACTTGATGTTTCCATGACAACAAGATTTTGACAGCCATATTTTTTGAAATTTGCATATTTGTACCTTTGAATGAAGAAAAACAATGCTTATTGGTATAACTTTTATATTTTTACATCATTTAGCGTTTATTTATTGCCGCTTGATTAATTTTGAGTCAATTTGGCTGGTTTTTAAGAGGTTTTTAAAAATTTCAGAAATCCAAGATGGCGGATCCAAGATAGCAGCCGTATAACTAATTACCCAATAACTACGTCATATGACGTCATCATTTCATTGTGTGGATCACAAAGGAGACAGTTTTGGAAGTACTATGTATCCTCTAGGTTTCATTGTCATAGCCTTAATATTCTTGAAGTTACAATGTGCCCCCCCCTCCCACCCCCTTAACCGCGGTCAAACGAGAGAAATTTGCAAAAGTTAAGCAAAGTACTTAAAAGTTAAGGTTGTCATTTACACTGCCAATACACTGTCAATTTACCAAACGTTTCGAAAGTTTACCAAAGAAGTTCTAATTGTTAAAAACTGTGAACTGCAGAATTGTCGGCGTCATTTGCAAACATAATTATGATCAGGCGCAAAGGATTTTGGTCAGTTTTCAACGGAAAAACGCTCATCAGTTTTGAGAAAATTAAAAGATAATAACGTCAACTATTTTTTATATACATCCTTTCCCATATTTCCATTTAATATCAAATGAACTAAATAAAACGAAAAACGCCTCGGACGTTTGACCGCGGTGCACCCCCCCCCCCCCCCCCGGCCCAGGCTCAGGAACTCAAAAAAAGCCCAGGCTGAATGGGGTTAATTAATGACTCAACCCCAATATTACGACCACGTCATTAATGCGGCGACTTATCCATTAACGCATTGACTAGACACACGATGCAAAATAATGCGCAACTTAAAAAAAAAACCGAATTTATTGCGTGCAACATCGCGCTCAACAAACTCTAAAGTAGAATCGAAAATAATCACGGTATACTCCAACAACATTGCGCGCAACAATAACATAGTGAGTCCACCATCTGCGACATCGTTCAACACCCATTCTCACTGTATGTATCCGTTAACAGTCGTGGCATTATTAATTGTTTGCATAATAACAGCAATTTATTGACAATAATCAAAATAGAACAAAATACGAAGCTAATCTAGGCGGGGCGAGGCAAAAGCAACAACACGTCTTACAAAAAGAAAACTAAGGAAATTACAAGCAGAGAAAAACACTGTCTAAGAGATTTCGCTATGGTGACACATAAATTTTAGATGCGATATTTTACCATGCCTGTCAACGATTGACCGATCCCATATAATAGCAACCGTGTAATATGGGTAAATAAATATTACAACTACTACTACTTACTGCTAAGGGTGTTTGAATCGAAAAACGACCACTGCCCGAGTTATTTTGATACCTTTTAGGGTATTTACCCTTTGACTCCCAGAGTCAATTATGGAGACATGTAGTGTAGATCAAACTTTTGAGTCTGTGGACGAAATCCTATGGTGTGACCATTCAAATGAAACCTCTTCAGCAGTACTTTTGCATGGTACCATTTGTTCTAACTTTTGAGTCTGTTGACGAAATCCTATGGTGTGACCATTCAAATGAAACCTCTTCAGCAGTACTTTTGCATGGTACCATTTGTTCTAACTTTTGAGTCTGTTGACGAAATCCTATGGTGTGACCATTCAAATGAAACCTCTTCAGCAGTACTTTTGCATGGTACTATTTGTTCCAACTTTTGAGTCTGTTGACGAAATCCTATGGTGTGACCATTCAAATGAAACCTCTTCAGCAGTACTTTTGCATGGTACCATTTGTTCCAACTTTTGAGTCTGTTGACGAAATCCTATGGTGTGACCATTCAAATGAAACCTCTTCAGCAGTACTTTTGCATGGTACCATTTGTTCTAACTTTTGAGTCTGTTGACGAAATCCTATGGTGTGACCATTCAAATGAAACCTCTTCAGCAGTACTTTTGCATGGTACCATTTGTTCTAACTTTTGAGTCTGTTGACGAAATCCTATGGTGTGACCATTCAAATGAAACCTCTTCAGCAGTACTTTTGCATGGTACCATTTGTTCTAACGTTTGAGTCTGTGAACGCAATCCTATGGTGTGACCATTCAAATGAAACCTCTTCAGCAGTACTTTTGCATGGTACCATTTGTTTTTCCATATTTTACAAACGAAATTAAGGATTTTCGATAAATTTTTATCTTTGGCACTCTTGGGAGTGGAAAAGTTACGCCAGCAAAATATGCTGGCAGAAACAACTTCTCAGAAAGAATTGGTACCTCTTAGGGGTAAAAACTAATATAAGTCACACCACAAAACGGGTTTCTGGTACCTCTTAGGGGTTCGTTTCAAAATGTCCGAAATTCACCCCCAAAAATTTTATATGGGAGTAATCCCCCCCCCCCCCGGTTAATTGCATGGAAGATTGCTAGTAATGTTGCATTGTGTTACTACCTCGTACAAAGAAAGTGGGTGCGAAGTTGCGTACGATGTAGCACCATTATGACGGCCCTTTATTAACCTTCGTTCTGTAAACTCTGTGTTGCAGATGAGGTGCAGTCTCTAGGCCTGTGGCATGATAAAGGCAGAGTCAAGTTTTCAGGGTTACAAACGTTCTTGGAAGCAACCCCCCAAGACCGCCACAGACTACGTTTCATTGAGCCTGGTCAGAGTCTAACTTGCTTTTGGGTATGTTCTTAAGCACGCAATATAGCGTTTGCACGTGACGTCACGGCGGCCATATAGGTGTCCCAAAACAATGAAATGGCGGCCATATTGGTGTCCTGACACATTGGCACATGAAACATGACATTGACCTGGCGAAGGAGGTCGTAAAAGTCCCCGACGCGACTTTTTCACTACAGCGCACCCGTGTATCTTAACTCGAAACCTAAACCGCCGTATCCGTGTACGGCTACCGGTGACTTTACCCGTACCCGTACCGGGAATCGGGGTATCTTAAGGTCTCTAATGTAACGCAACAGCGCGTGCTGCCTACACCAACTTTTAAATTAACAGTCATATGTATCATACCGCCAGCAGTTAAATTAACGGTAATTCGATCAAGTCGCCTGACGAGTGTGGTTATCTCTTGACCATACGAAACAGGACTGTACCAATAAAGCGATGAATAACTTCTGAAGCCTGGAACTACATTCTAAGCATAACAGTTACCGCTCCTGAAAAGTTGAGCGCTCTCGGAAAATGTTTTCTACCCAAGTATTCAGAATTTACATACATATATACATACATACATACATACATACATACATACATATAACTTTGTTTAACCTCGGTATGTATATATATATATATATATATATATATACCAGTATATTCAGTAGCTTTCATTTGAATGGTCACACTTCAGGAGTTAATTTATCCACAGACTAAAACGTTAGAATCACCTTGTACAGCATAATAAATAGTGCAATAAGTGCTGTTTATTAACTGTTGATAAACATTCGCAACTAAAGAAGCATTCGAGGCTCGAGCTCTGTCAGCGGTATCTATTTTTTTTTTTCTACAGAATCCTTTACACCCACATGCTCTAAAGTGGCTGCAAATAGACATGCAACAGGTGTTTGCAATCACTCGAATTATGTTTCTCGGAAAAATAAAAAGTGATGGAGAATGCGCGCTAGACAAGTCAGCAAAGCGGATAGAATTTCATCATAGCATCGATGGTCAAATCTGGAGCCTTTTCGGCACATACAGTCAAGTGGAGGGCGACAAGCCAAATCAGGTAACATAATTAGCATAATTAACATAATTAACATAATCATACCGACTTCCCGAAAGTAGCGACCCCCCTAAAGTAACGTTTCACTGGACAAAAAGTTGGCTTTTGATCTCCATCAAAGGTGTAACAAAGTTGCGCGACACAGGCATCAAATGTGATCAAAGGTTTTATAGCACTTTTGACGTTGCTTTTGATACACCTTTGACGCTCGTCAAAAGTAATACACATTTGATGCAAGTCACAGGCGAATCAAAGATACCCTAGCAACATTTGACAACACCTTTACTATACTTTTGATAAGCGTCAAAAGAGTACTATCTTTAAATCAATCAAAGACGACCTTTTTTACCTTTGAGAATCGACGTCCGTGTCAAACTGATTTGGCACGTTTGAGTCAATTTGGACGGTTTTTAAGAGGTTTTCAAAAAGTCTAAAAATCCAAGCTCTAATGTGATCAAAGGCGGTGGTTCGAGCCTGATCTGTGCCGTTGTGTTGTTTCCTTAAGCAACAAACTTTACTCCACATTGTCTCTCTCCACCCAGGTGTACGAATGGGTACCGGTGACAAAATGCTGGGGGTAACCCTGCGATGGACTAACATCCCATCCAGGGGGGAATAGCAATATTCCTAGTCACTTCATAGTATATAAACCAGGTCACCCTGTGATGGACTAGCATCCCATCCAGGGGGGAGTAGCAATACTCCTAGTCACTTCATAGTATATAAACCAGGTCACTCTGTGATGGACTAGCATCCCATCCAGGGGGAGTAGCAATACTCCTAGTTGCTTCATAGTATATAAACCAGGTCACCCTGTGATGGACTAGCATCCCATTCAGGGGGGAGTAGCAATACTCCTAGTCACTTCATAGTATATAAACCAGGTCACTCTGTGATGGACTAGCATCCCATCCAGGGGGAGTAGCAATACTCCTAGCCACTTCATAGTATATAAACCAGGTCACCCTGTGATTGACCAGCATCCCATCCAGGGGGGAGTAGCAATATTCCTAGTTGTTTCTTGCTACAGAAATCGGGTTAAGTTCCTCCGTGTGTGCAACTTGTGGCTCGAGTGCGACGTTACCTTTACCTTACGATAATCCTGATGGGGTTTCACTCTGTTTTGCTCGCAGGGATTAATTATAGACTTTGAAGCCAAATATCAGTGCTCTGCAATTGTGGACATTACACCTACGATGTACACCAGACATCTCACCTTCTATCCAAAGATATATTCACCAACTTCCGACGACTGCGAGGCTTTAGACATATTTGGCAATCAACCAGGTAAGGGATTCATGAGGCTTTCCTAAGTTAACCATCGGACGTACACGCCAACTTATCCCCCACTGTGGTATAAGAGGCGGTGGGGGCAGGTGGTTGCAACCTCTCCCTTGAGTTTTTGGGGTGTTACAATATATCAGAAATATTTTCATTCTAGAGATAGCCTGTAATGTGCTCTTACGGCGCTGCTGGGGTCCACGATGTTATCCAACATAGCCACCGACGTGGCCGCTATCTTGGATTTTACAAAAAATTTAACTTTATCGAAAAATGCAAAAATTGCAAATAATTTTTCCTAGAGTTGGAAAATATGATACAGTTAAATATTTTCCTGCTTTTGGTCGCGAGTACGTCAGATTGTTGAACGTAATGAACGGGTTAATTATCGCTGACGGGGACAGATATGCACATTTTCACTCACTCACTCACTCACTCACTCCCGCCATGGGCTGTAAACATTTGTCACGTAATGTTTTAAATTAGTTTTCAAAAATTCACTGGATATCTTCCCCCCGGTGGGGAGGGGGAGGTTACTCAACAAAGTTTTGTACGGGGATGCTCCGCCCCGAGGTCCACCCTTTCACATACCTCGTTGACTTACATCCCTGATACATGTTGTAGTGACAATGGAAAAACTAAAAAAGCGTTTTTGGCTAACATTTAAGCAACGTTTCCTCACTCACTTTTCACTTTAGTTTAAACATTAAAATACTTTAATATACGAATTAGTTGTTACGTATGACCTAAATGGTAGTTTTAATTTTCTCTACCCTATTCTATACTTCAACTCGTGAAATCCCTACCCTTTTATACACCTTCAACCTAAAAAAGGTACCTCTTTCGGGCGGAGCATCCCCGTATAGTACCCCCCACCCCCTCTCCCCCCGTAGATATATTCCACTTAGTGTTCTATAAGGATCACGTGTCTGCCAAAGAAAACAGTTTTGACCCCAAAACGTTAAAACCCTCATGACATAGCTCTTAAGAGAAATCCTAAGTATAGAGTGTTTTCACTTACGTCATATCAAAATTCAGAAGATCTCAGAAGCATTAAACAACAGTTTTCGATTCCAAAATGTTTATGGAATTGTGGAGAGTCTCCAACTATAGATCTGGGCCAAATTTTGAAGCGCAAGAGCATTTCGTTTAAGAGTTATATGTGAACGAGTATTAGACATTTTTAAAAAGAAATGTATGGCGCAGCCATCTTTGTGTCCGACTTAGGGACACCAACATGTCGGCCAAAAATTCAAAGTCTTAATTACACCAAAAATCTCATCTCACAATATTACTTATACACTATAAGTGCCATTAAATCGGCTAATTAGCATCTATAATCCAAAAATAACTTTCAACTGTTTCAATTTTGTCTATTTTCACGGCTTATTTAAAATAGCGTAGTGAATTGAGTGACACATTTAAAACCTCTATAAATCGGAAGAAAAACACCGTTAAAACCTGAAACTTTTTGTGAAAGATTACAACACTGGTATCCTTATACCATGTTAGAAACAGCTTTGTAGGATGTTTACTTTAAGGCCGATTTACACGGCACAACTTTTGCCTACAACTATCGCATGCAACTGCTCACGTCATACGAACAACACGAATCGCGTCGTCTAAAGGCCGATTTTGACGGGACAATTTTTGCCTACACTATCGCATCCAACCTGCTCACGCCATACATACAACACGAATCGCGTCGTCTAAATCAGCCTACAACTCGCTCACAACTGTTGCATGCAACACGAAAAAAGTTGTAGGATTTTGAATCATGTTTTAAAACTCTACGACAATCGTAGCCACAAACAATGTTTTATGATGCGAGTTGTACAAAATTTTCGCCTGACGCAAGCAGCGCACGCTACAAAAAAATCGCGTGCGACAGAGTTGTACCGTGTAAATCGGCCTTTAGATTTTATAATTTTATGAAGTCATGTGCAAACACTCTATTGTTAGACCAATGGCTAATATTAGCCTAATGTTGAAAGCAATACTAAGGATAAATCTTAATTTAGGTAGGAAGGCTTCGTGATTCCGGCCCCAGGTACTTAATTATCTAAGCACAGGCATACCATCCTCTGTTTGTTGTTGTCGAGATATATTAAAGGTTTGACGACAATCTGAGCAACTAAACTCACCACAAAACTCTTCACAATTTTATTTTCTGTTAGGAAATCTTCGTCCTTATCATGGAAGGAGAAAACCAGGTACAGTAGGTACTTAAAGATATGAAGGAGTTAATCATAACTATGGCAATTGTGTCAATTGTGTGTGGAAACGCGGCGGTCTAGTGGTTAGCGCGTCGGACTTTCAACCAGAAGGTCGTTGGATCGAGCCTTTTGTCAAATTGATTGATACAGCGTGGCTGTTGTTGCGCTACCTGTCACAAGAAGTAGGTGCATCCTCCACAAGTAGGTGCATCCTCTACAAGTAGGTACATACTCCACAAGTAGGTGCATACTCCACAAGTAGGTACATACTCCACAAGTATGTACATACTCCACAAGTAGGTACATACTCCACAAGTAGGTGCATACTCCACAAGTAGGTGCATACTCCACAAGTATGTACATACTCCACAAGTAGGTGCATACTCCACAAGTAGGTGCATCCTCCACAAGTAGGTGCATACTCCACAAGTAGGTGCATCCTCCACAAGTAGGTGCATCCTCCACAAGTAGGTGCATCCTCCACAAGTAGGTGCATCCTCCACAAGTAGGTGCATCCTCCACAAGTAGGTGCATCCTCCACAAGTAGGTGCATACTCCACAAGTAGGTGCATCCTCCACAAGTAGGTGCATACTCCACAAGTAGGTGCATACTCCACAAGTAGGTGCATCCTCCACAAGTAGGTGCATCCTCCACAAGTAGGTGCATACTCCACAAGTAGGTGCATCCTCCACAAGTAGGTGCATACTCCACAAGTATGTACATACTCCACAAGTAGGTACATACTCCACAAGTAGGTGCATACTCCACAAGTATGTACATACTCCACAAGTATGTACATACTCCACAAGTAGGTGCATCCTCCACAAGTAGGTGCATCCTCCACAAGTAGGTGCATCCTCCACAAGTAGGTGCATACTCCACAAGTAGGTGCATACTCCACAAGTAGATGCATACTCCACAAGTAGGTGCATACTCCACAATAGGATTCTTCAAAGGCGTCTACGAAAACTTAAAGAAATTATATCATTGCTACTGTTATGAAGGAAATGACTTTTTTGTCTCATTTCGTCCAAGGTTGTAATGCCCCGCTTGGAATGGAATCCCGTAAAATAAAAGACTCTCAAATAAAAGCTTCTACATTCGGCACTTCTGGGAATAATATGAGAGCCGCACATGCACGGCTCAACACTAATGGAGGATGGTGTGTGAAAAAAATACTCAACTACGAAAAAGGTGGAATGAAATTCCACATACCTAACGAGTACTTAGGTGAGTAGTAACGAGTAACGAGTACTTAAGTGAGTAGTAACGAGTAACGAGTACATAGTACTTAGTAACGTAGTACTTAGTACTTAGTACTTAGTAACGAGTACTTAGGTGAGTAAAGATCGACATAAAGTCGCCAAATCAAAATTCAGAAGCATTAAAAAACAGATTTCGATACCAAACTGTTTATGAAAATGTAGAGAGCTTTAAAATACACATCTGTGCTAAATTGTGAAGCGCCAGAACATTTCGTTCAAGGGTTTATAGGCGAACGAGTATTAGTATTTTGAGTAAAATGTATGGAGCGGCCACTGATCTTGGTGTACCATTTCAGTACACCAACATTGCGACCAAAACTTCAAAGTCATTATAGCGCAAAAACTCTCATCGCATAATATTGTATTCACTATAAGTTACATATGCATTAAATCGGCCTATTAGTATCTAAAATGCAAAAATAACTTTCAACTGGTTCAATTTTGTTTATTTTCACGGTTTATCTGAAATAGCGTGAAGAATTGCGTGACACATTTAAAACCTTTACAAATCGCAAGCAAAACATTGTTAAAACCTGAAACCTTTTGCAAAGCATTGCAACATTGGTATCTACATACCATGTTACAAACAGCTTTGTGGGATAAAACGTTTAGAGTTCTAAATTTTATGACGTCATGTGCAAACCAAGAATACGAGCAGGGGGATGGCGCAGTGGTGAGCGCACCCTTCTCCTACCAGTAAGGCCGGGGTTCGATTCTCGGAGACGGTGTCATACGCGGGTTAAATTTATTGTTCATTTTTTGTCCTTGCTTCAAAGGTGTTTCTCTAGGTCCTCCGGTTTTTGCTCCCTCCACAAAAACCAACCTTTCCTAATTACAATTCGATCTCAAAACAGTGGAAGTAGGAGCCACCTCGTAGATTTCACTGAAATTCCCTGATTTATTTATTAATTTTTAATAATGCTCTGCCTGCTTGAAATGTAACGTCTTTCCATTGTAATCTTATATCCTTTTGTTTCTTGGCGATTTAAATTGTAACGTTTTTCTTGTAGTCATTTTTTTCCGTGAAGAAGTCATGCCGTGCTTGACGAAATATTGGAAAGAATATTATAATCCCAGTTGTACAGTCAGCCTTGCTTTATTAGTTCCTTTGAATATTTTCCTTTTCTTTCTTTAGAAATCGATTTGCTTTCGGAGAAATTTATCGATGGATTTGCGAGTCAGGGACGCACTGGACGAAAAAGTCGTTGGGTAACTGGTTATGTGATTCAGTACAGTATCGATGGGTTTTCATGGGATGTTATCAGTGCAGAAGAACGTGAACGAGTACGTCTCATAATTTTTTCTGCGAGACTGAAGCCCCATTTACACGCGCAAAAATATCGGCACGGCACCTCCAAATTTCGGTACCGTGCCCAAACTATTTAAGCACGGCACTCCCAGTTTACACGAACAAAATAGTGGAATTTCTCTCAAATGGGCACGGTACTCACTTCTGTATTGGCACCCCTGATATTCGCCTGTATTTCCCCGGGAAATGGCGGGAAATGATATTATTGTCACTGTTTAACGGTTATTGATTAGAAATAACAGAATGACTAGAACAACAGGAAGGACATCAACGTTATCTGAAAGGAATGTATCGTCTGTATCGTAACGTTTCTTATAATAAACTACACAGCAAAATATACAGTTTCTGATTGGCCAATGACGAATGCATAATTAGATTGTAGAGTGCAAATCTACTGGTTGTAAAGTGCAATAAGAAAGCTCAGTGCGAACCTGTTGCACTTACTTTAAAAGCTTGGAACTTCAAGCTTAAATATTTCTTTAAATGATGTGATCAATTTTTAGATTTCAGGCATGGTTTACCTATCAAAAGATTGTTATTGATTGGTTAAAAATAATGGAAACCATTGAAACCTTTCATTTCAAAATTTCAAAACATCACTCGTGCCCATAAGTCACGAAATGCACGAGTAGTTCATACGATTTCCTATACGTATCGTATCGGTCTGTCTGTATCAAGTGTGTGTATCGTACGTCCGCCATTTTGAAATTACAATGGTTGCTACGCATGCTTGACGGCTTAAAATTCGTTCAAAAGTATTAGAAATCGAACATTTTTGGCACGGTGCCTTCTTTTACCCGTGCCGAGACTACCTCCTGGAGGTAGTCTCGGCACCCCTAAAATTTTAGGCACCAGTGCCACATTGTGTTTGGGTCCGACACGTTTACACGTAGATAATTGGGAGTGCCGTGCCCAAAAATCGTTAGTACCGTGCCGAATATTTAGGGCGCCGTGCCGAATTTTTAGCGCGTGTAAATGGGGTTTGAGTAATTTATTTTAAAGTGCTACTACTATCAAATATAAATCAAAGGCTCCTATGAGCCAACTCGTGAGTACCACATAACTAAGCTTCGGACCCTCCCCTCACCTAGGAGTTTTGCTCCACCGACCCCCACCTCCAGCGTCATACTCCCCACCCTTCCCTCACTCGAATACCGTCCCTATGGGTAAGGCAACATTACATATCGCTGGCTCAATGTTTACAGCCAATCGACCGATGGAAGGAGTCAAAATTTGCATAATTTTCCCCTTATGCTAAAACATGAAGTTAATCTTAAAATAGGTGTTTTAAGAATTATTTTGATGGAAAAATAAGTCGCTTGAAGTGGCGGGAAATATTTTAACAAGCGACGCAAGTTGGGCATATTAGACAAGGACCTGGGTTCTAATAACGTCATTGGTGTGTTTTACAACTGAGTGCGTCACTCGTTTTACAGTCGAGTTTTGGCAACTTGTGGAAGAGTACTTTTGATTAAATATGGCTGAAAGCGACGCGTATTTTATCCCTGGGTTCGTCCAATTCTCCGCCATGTTTTGTTGTGATCGAACAAAAGAATGACGTCACAAATACCTTTTTGGCCGCCCTCAAAATGTCGCAAATTTTAGGCCCTGGCGGGAGTTTTTAAACCGCTGAAAATAGTGGATCCACTTCGTGCAAAAGAGGAAAACGACTGAAAATGAAATAAAGGTGATATAAACAACATAAAACCCTAAAACAAAACGGTAGTGGAATTTCACTTCATGTGCACTTTAATCAACGCTTCGTGTATTCACAATTAATGGGAAAAGCCCTAGGAGCAAGCTTGTATAGTGAACCTCCTAAAGTTCTAGATATCCAGTATGTACTGTCAAATGGTAAAAGGAATTCAGCTATTTTTGCGCTCGAATTGTCTACAGTTTGCGACCGCCATTGAACCGGCATGTTTCCGCGGCCTGGTTACGAATTGCAGACTCGTCGTACGGAACAAAATATTTTTTCCTTCCATTTCCTTCTACATCAACAATCCGCACAAGCCCTCTGAACAGCTGTCCCAGAAACCGAGATCGTTTTTGTGTCTAATGCGCATGTGCACGTTGACACTATGCTATCGACAGTGTCACAGGAAGTTTGTTATCCTGAAGTTTGTTAATGAGAAGTTTTAACAATAGAACCGTCAACATCAGAATGACAGCTGTAACAATGATGCAATCCATTCATCCAAAAAACAAGGCAACCGCACATTAAATTCGCTAAAGGTTAATGGCACGGGATCTGATCGAATCGCGAAAAGACCTTTCCACACTATCCACAATAAATTCTGCAAAAGCCGACATTTCAAACACATCCGGGCCGACGTAACTTAGTCAATAAGTACAAACGCTGGCTCCCGGTTGTTGAAAAAGTGGATGCGCTATCCACGGGATAAATAACTATTCTGTGAGTGTTCCTGTAGATAAGTTTATAGCATTAAAAAAACAGTTGTAATAATATATAACGGGCTGCATTTCATTTTCTTTTAGTATTTTGTAGCGAACAGGGATAACAGACACAGAGTGCGCCATTATTTAAATCCTCGGATTCGCGCCCGTTACATAAGATTCGTCCCTGTTACCTGGCACAACTTAATTTGTATGAGAGTGGAGATTTACGGCTGCGATGCCGGTAAGTCACTATTTAATTCCCTCGAGCAGGTAGTTATAGAAAGCGTTCGTTTTAACCGATCTTAATCCGGGTTTTGCGATCGAAAATTAAATTTCCGTTCCATTTAGAGACAAGCCAATCTGAGATTGTAATCTGAACGATCCACGTCCGGGGGTGGATCATGGAGTCTGGTTTTATATCCCCGGGGGAGCCCCCCGGGTTTATATCTTGCGTTCCGTTTGGTGAACTAGTTTCTGATCATGCATTAGTACGTGGTCGTTCAGAACCCGCAAGCAAACAAAATAAACAAACAAACAAACAGAGAGCCTTTGCAGAGGGGCGTGGAATTATGAACAGAACTGTGGTCGTTCCAGCTAGCATGAAAATCCAAACAATCTGTATTATATAAATGGATTGTAAAATTAAGGAACGCTACCATTTAAGAGAAAACCCAAATGAAAATCCCATTCGGAGTTCATCAGTAGGTAGGGTCTGAACTCCATGATAGGAGTCTTTATTTATTTAAAACTACAAGAAAGTATATGAATGAAATCATTACCACTTAGGCATTGCATCGACAAATATATACCATTAATTATTTAGGCAATAGACCATAGGTTGCTACGGTTTAGCGGCTCAATAAATCACGCGAGATGATTGTAGGTCACGTAAGCCAGAGGCGAATTATTTACAAGTTTTGTGAGCGTTATTCCAATATCCCAAGTGGTTTAGAGCAGTTTTCAATTGAGTGTGAGAAGTAATTACATAATTGCTTTGGTTTTGCATTGCTACGCTTTGTGATTGGCTAAAAAATCTCGCGCCACTTTCTCGACCAATCAGAAGTAAAACCAAAACCAATCGTGACTTGCTCGCACGCGTTTTCACGCGCTTGGCACCGGCGACATGTAAGTGCTTCGAGCTCTGATTGATTCATTGGATTGTTTACGACTGCTGTAATTGGTCAAAGTAATTACTTTGGTTTTGGTTTTACGACACTCAATTGAAAACCGCTCTATTGCACCGATAAGTGATAGAAAGGTGTGGTATAATCAGTCGTTTTCATATAACTACATTTTCCATGTGGTTTACTCGTACCAACCAGTACGCGCGCATTATCTTCAGTTATTGACGCGTTCGAAGAACGCAATCCTAATTCGTGTTGGTTGTCCTGTGGTTTATTTGCAGTAAAATTTGAGATTTTTTGGTAGACGGTCTTCCAAATGGCCGCCCCTATTGTTTTTTTTTTTTTCAGGGGCTCATTTCCGCCGGAAATTCCTTCGAACGTGTCTCCATAATCTGTGATAACTGCTAGTATAAATAGTGTTTTACTGATCCTTATGTTTGAGGAGCACGTTGTACGCAGTGCTGGAATTAATGCGTTACGTTTCGTTGAGTGGCTGTCGTAAACTAACCTTTGCTACGTTTTGTGAGGTTACGTTATGATGTATTGTGACCTATCATATAATGAGAACTAGGATTACCACATCCATTTGTACGTTTATATGTGTCTTGGGTACTGCGTATTGCTTGGATTAGTAATGTCGATAGTGTCTGACTCAGAAGTTTAATTTATTTGCTTGTGCATTGTAGGAGAATCATTACAAGATAAACTTGAAAAGAAACTTCTTGGTAAGAAGAAATAAGTTGTCTTTGTCTGTCCCGTAATAAGCCAATTCAAATCGATTTAGACCCGGCATAGTAACTCGAACGTTCGAAAATCGAACTCAATCGAACTCAATCGAACTCAATCCGTGGATTGAGTTCGATTGAGTTCGGCAATCGAACGAAATCGAACACCGGACTTTCAGTGAGTTCGATTTCCGAACAAATCGAACAAATCGAACTCAATCGAACTCAATCCATCTGATTGTGTTCGACTGAGTTCGGAAACCGAACTCAACCGAACACAATTAAATGGATTGCGTTCGATTGGCTCTCGTCTATTGAATCCCTTACAAACATCTTCACTTACCAAGTTATCGAAGCATTTACAGGACATAGGGAAGCAACCAGTTCACGTTGAAGGTGACCTAATTGTCCGCGCTCGCTTGCAATTCGGAATGCACGGCCTTTCTCGCCTATTTTCTTTAAAACCTTGAAAATTTCGCCATCCTTGACGTCAAAGCGGCATTCCTGCTAGCCTTTTACTACGCATTTGAAGCTTACAATCCACAGCACATCTGAAGCCATTTATGCGGAATTTCTTCGTTTACGAAAACCACGTGCGCTACACTCCGGGCTGAAGTAACTCGAGCTTCCAAGATCTGGTTATGGATTTTCAACGCCTGTTTTACACGAATCACGAGTTCGAAAATCGAACGTTCGATTGGGTTCGATTGATTTTTTTCTTTTCGGTGAGTTCGATTTAGTTCGATTGCCGAACTCAATCGAACTCAATCCATGAATTGAGTTCGATTGAGTTCGATTGAGTTCGATTGAAATTTAGTTCGATTGGGTTCGATTTACTATGCCGGGATTTAGAACAGAATAAAACTGACTGAAAAGCTAAAAATATATGCATGAATCTTTAAAATGGATCATCATATAACCTTACCTATCACCGTTCAAATGAAGATCACTTACTTTTTTGTGCTGTGCTATAGGGTAGCTATGCATGTTAGAAAACAGTTTGAGGGTCGTGATAGATATCCTTTGGGTAAGGTTATTTAAATAAATACTATTGAGGTGCACCGTTTTTTACTGTGGTGCTTTGTTTTAAACGGAACCTCCACTGTAACTTATAACAAATTGATGCTAAATATATTGATGGATACAGTTTTAGTAAACAAAAACAAATTACAGTTGAACCTCTCTAATACGGACACCGAAGGGACAGAGCAAAGTGTCCCTATTAGAGAGGTGTCCGTATTACAGAGGTCACCACGATGACGTCACTTTTAAGACTCCACTGACATTTTTTGTTCAGTAACTAAAAACAGGCCCACACTCGTCTTTTAACTGCATCTAAATTAATTAATATACAGCATTGAGACACTGTCTATCAGTAGTGTACTACATTGTAAAATTCTCAGCTACGTAAGGTATACGAATCACTGTTTTACAACGAAACGAACTACAACGCAATGCTGCATGTGAAAAAGTAATATAAAGTACAATTCTGTAAACGTCTTTCAATATATGTTTGTAACCACAAACAGGAAATTGTATTACATACTCAAACTATCATCACCTGATCACCGGAATGTCTGTAATAAGGAGGCTAAGTTTATATGAATTTACTCTCTGGAGCTGAGATTAAGTGTGCAGTCCGTTGTCCGTATTAGAGAGGGTCCGTATTGTAGAGGTCTCTTTTAAAGAAAATATGTGAGAATTTTGTCGGGAAATAGGAAACTGTCCGCAATAGAGAGGTGTCCGTATTAGAGAGGTGTCCTTAAGGAGAGGTTCGACTGTAGCTAAAAATTGGATAAGAATTTCGTTGTTAAAGTTTCCCGCGCGCTGCCATTTTGAATTTTTACGTCGCCATGGGACATCTCGGGACTCAGTTCAAGGATTTTGGCGGGTGATATTTGTCATTCAAGTCGGTCAGTCCTCTCGAACGTTACCCTTTTTCGTTAACGTTTTTTAATACGTTGGGGGAACAAATGTAATAAAAAGTATCAAGTAATGTTATCAGAATTTGTACCTTTTCGTCTAGATACAGTGCTGCTGCACTCATAGGGGGGGAATACGTTTCCACAGTTTTTTGGTCACATCTAAAGGGTGCTTTTTAGTTTTTTTCTTTGTAGCTGGCATGGCAAAATTTTGAATTTCTCGCTTAGTAGAACCAGAATATTATTTGTTTGAATATTATTTGTTTTGTCTTTTTCCACAGAGATAAAGAAAGAACGCGTGCAACTTAGCATGATAACACCTGAAGTCGTCAGGAATAAGCATCGTGATGAAATTAACCTTTATTACAGGATGGATTTAACTGAATGCGGAAAGCCAGATAGAGATCCCTGGTGGGGAAACTATCAATACCTCGAGTAAGAAATAACAGTACAGTGGCTTTTGTGTAGTGGAATTGAAATACTCTACCACCGGACAAAATCCTTTATGTTATCCGCTGGATAGTGAATTATCCCGCGAATAGAGCTATCCACCTTTTGTAACAACTGGGGCCAGGGGTATTGAGCCCATAACCTTCCGCACACCTGTCTGCTGCTCTACCACTGCACTACTGGGTGACTCGTGGCGGGAAGTCTTTGTAGTCCTATAGTGGTAACAAGCTGAATACAGTTTATGTATTATAACCAAGCTTCAGGTTTACCATCTTTCTCTTCAACATCACTCTAGTTTTGACATCTCTCACCACTAATTTCCCTGTAGCTCAGTACGCAATGAGTTATTTATGTGAGATTGTCGAGTCCGTGAGTAAAATCCTATATTGTAGTTATTCAAATAAAATATACTGGGACGGGTTGTTCAAAGCCAACTCAGGATTATCGCCAATTTAGAATCCAGTTAAGTAACTAAACAATTGAAATTAGAATAGCGAAGTTCAAGCTTTCGCGCTGCTATGAATGAATTAAGCTCGGTTTTTCGTTACAAAAGTTTGAAAACGGTTTTTAAAGTTAATTAGTTCAGCTTCCCACAGTTTCGCTGTAAGCAAGAACGTTTCTCTATCCTCACCGAAGGCAAACATAACAGCCGTTTATTCTTCCGAGAGACATAAACTGATAGAAACGATTTCACTTCATTTGTTATGAATGGAAAAGTAGTGAAAATTACCGAGTTAATTTACGTTTTGCGCGCGTTGTGTCAGTTTTGCTTTACGCGCGGCGCATATAAAAACATTTCTTGGAAAACTGTACAATGTATTTCAAAATTCTCTTGGCAAATCGTAGAATTAATGTAGGATAAAAATAAGTAAGTTACTTATTACTTTTTAACTATACGGAGTTCTCGGCCGGAAAAAAATATATAATTGTGTTTTTCCATTTATCCAACAGATCCCTCTTGGACTTGGACAAAACTGGATGGGTGCAACGAGCATTTAACAAAGAGTTCAATGCATCTGGATACTGGGCACTTTTTCTGAATCAGTGGCGTGTTCTTAAAACAGGATCTGCGAAACATTTTATTTGCAAAGGAACCATGAAAGACGGCACCGAGTTGTATCGGCGCCACGTGATTGCTTCTAAAAAGGGTATGTGTATAACGTTGTTCACAGGGGAGGCTCGGTGGACTAAAGATTGGCGCATCAGAATTTCAAACTGACGTCCGGATATTCGAGTCCTAGTCGTTGCCTTCGTGTTGTTTACTTAGGCAAGACCATTTGCTCCACATTGTGTCTCTTCACCCAAGTGTATAAATAGATACCGGCAAGCATAATGCTGCTGCTCACCCTGTGATAGAGTAGCATTCTATCCAGGGGGAGTAGAAACACTCCTTGTCACTTCATACTATATAACTGAACCAGGTCACCCTGTGATGGACTAGCATCCTATCCTCATGTCCAGGGGGGAGTAGTAATACTCCTAGTCACTTCATAGTATATAAACCAGGGGTCACTAAACCAGGGTTTTCCACTGAAACAGCTTTATTAGAGGCCAGAAACGAATGGTATTGGAACACTGATAGCAAGCTCGTGAATGGTGTGATATTTCTAGATTTGAAAAAAGCCTTTGACACCATGGACCATGCAATCCTTTTGGGAAAGCTTGCACTCTATGGAGTCAACTCTCAATCTGTAAACTGGTTTCGGTCCTACTTATTTGACCGAAGGCAGCAAACTTGTATTAATGGGGGTACAATCTGATTTTTGTAATGTCACAGGTGGCACTCTCAGGGCTCTATCTTAGGGCCTCTTTTGTTTACTATTTATATTAATGATCTCCTTTCATGCAATTTGTTTTCAAAGCCTAGGATGTGAGCAGATGATACTACCCTCATCCGCAGAGGACCCATATGACCTTGAATGTAAAATGAATCATGATATGAAGTTAATTCAATCATGGCTGACGGCTAACAAATTGACTCTGAATGTCAAGAAAACAAAATACATGCTTGTCGGGAGTCAATGTAAATTATCACAATTACATAGTGACTTTACCGTACAAGTAAACAATAAACCGCTGGAAAGGGTATTTAAACATAAAACCCTTGGAGTTCACATTGACAAATCTCTTACTTGGCGCCCACATATTAATGATGTTTCAAAGAAAATAACTGGTGGTCTTGCAGTCTTAAAGCGTATTAGTACTATCATACCATTTGAAACTAGAATAAATATATACAATGCACTTGTAATGCCCTTTTTCAATTATTGTAGTCCTGTGTGGGACAATATTGGTTAGGGTCTATCAGACAAACTCCAAAAGCTGCAAAATAGGGCTGCCAGAATAGGCCATTTCCGAGTTACGTTATGCCTCGTTGTCAAAGCGAGGCCAGGTGCACAACCTTTCATATGGAAATGAGTTTTATTTGCATTTGAATAAAAACTCATTTCCATATGAAAGGTTGTGCACCTAGCCTCGCTTTGACAACGAGGCATAATGTAACTCGGAAATGGCCCATTGTCACCCTTTCTAATTATGAGGTTCGCTCGAGTGATTTGTTGGATGAGCTTGGCTCAGGGAACGGTTAGAAAACCAAAGACTAAAACAGTTGGCTGTAATTATGTATAAAATCTATAATAATCTTTCCCCATTGTATTTGAGGCGGATTTTTACCAATATTTCAAATATACACACACATAATCTTAGAAATTCTGAGTCTAATTGTTACATTCCCAGACCGAGAACTGAATACGCCAAAGGTAGCTTACACTACAGGGGATCTGTTCTGTGGAACAAGATCCCCTTAGAGATCAGACAGCGGCCCAACTTGAACGATTTTAAAACCTCTTTATGTGTGAAAAATTGTAATGAAACAATGATCATTTAAGTTTTTATAGCATTCTATTCTTACGTGTAATTTAGTTAAGTTTTATAGTTCAATTTTTAGTTTAATGTAGTTTAATAAATTGAAGAAACCCTGATCGTAGTTTTCATCGTACTTTATCTTTCTTAGTTAAGTATTTCGACAGGTAATGTACTCTAGTGTAAATTCACACGACTCCTAGGAAGACCATGTAAATATGATACGATTTCGTGTATAAATAAAGATTGATGATGGTGATGATGATGATGGTCAATTTAATTTAATAAAACTTGTACACTTGTAATTTACAAGTGTAGCTATTGTTTTCAACCTATGAAAAAAAAATGGCTACAATTGTAAATTACACTTGTAAAAGTTTTATTAAATTGATCCCAGGTCACCTTATGATGAAGCATCCCATCCTGGGTATAAACTTGGTGACCCTGTGATGGACTAGCATCCCATTCAGGGGGAGTAGCAATACTTCTAGCCACTCCATAGTGACAGACTAACATCCCAAACCAGTAGAAGTACATGTATCAATATTCTAATCGATTTTTGCATATTAAAAGCCTCACTTTGATAACGATGACACTACGTGCATAAAAGCTTTTGTCGTTCCATACATTTCAGCAAAGTAAAATTGATTAGGAATAATTAATACATACACATTTACATTAAATAGTTTTCCTCATCATTTATTTAAGTGAGCAAATGACTCTTGCTTAATTTCAGGAATGAAACAGCCAGAAAAATGGGACCCTGGAAATTCGGCTTGGGGTCAAGCAATTTGGACCACTTTACTTGGTAAGGAAATCCTTCGTCTGCTCTTTAAACTGAACCTTGCTCTTGAACCTGGCTGTGACCACCCTCAGTGCCTACATTGTTCATGAGTGGGGTGGGGAGATGAGATCAACAATGGACCGATAGCTGCTGCCTAAGGCGCCTTCATAAACTGACGTCCGATCTCAATTTCGTAAGTGTATGTAAAGCGCCTTGGGACATGAGATATGTGCGCTACACAAGTCTTTTCTTTTTTAAAAAAAAACGCATTACGGACAACAATATATTGTTAGACAAACCGACATAGGATAAAGTCTGTCACTTGAAAACGGATTGGGAAAGGCCTCTTTGTTTTACAAGATTATAGACAGCGCTGAAGGCGGGATCAACAGACTTACAAATAGACCTACATTTTTCAAATATGAACCAAACAATCTACTCAATCAACCAATATGCGCTTATCAATTCGAAACTTCAACACCCCCACCCCCAAACAACCCTGGGCATTTGAACTTTTAAAGATTGGCTCGTTCAAACTCCCGCCCCCTGGGCCAAAATGGTGTTCATATGCCCTAAATTAGTTCCGAATTTTGTGATGAAGTGTTTAAATAGTGGAAATAAAAAAAAAATTAAATTTATTCTAGCTGATATAGCTTTATAATCGTCACTTTTATGTGGCAATAAAGTCGCTTTTACTACATGTTCTGGGTCGTCTTCGTGGGGGGGAGTACTCCCCCAAAATACCTATACGGGTATGTGCCGCCCAACGGAGTCGTGATTTTGGGACTCCTGATCTAGAACGGGGTATCCATTTTAGAGACGTCTCCTAGAACGGGGTATAATATTTCGAACTCATGAAAGCTTCAAATTATCAGCAGCCACTTTTCGAGAACGGGGTATCATCTTGAGTGCAAATTCTTTCTAAAACGGGATCGAAATTTCGAGACCCGGGTGGCTTACCCAAAAATATACCCGACTACCCCCCCCCCCCCCCCCCCCCCACTCGTCTGAGAGTGATTCACGTTTTAAAACGCGCATTTCTGTGTCCTGTGGATTGTGATTGCGGGTTTACTTTTCAACAAACCTTTAAACCCCTCCACAACAATAACGTGTATTCCGTCGGACATGAAAAGAAGATTTTAAACTTGACACTACCGATTTAAATTCCCCACTCCCGGGCACGAACAATAGTCAAATGCCGGGATATGCCCATAACGGGGATGTTGATTGAAGCTTCTAATTGATGGCCGCATTATAGGCGTACTAAACTCTATTACAACTTGCCAACATCATAGAACATCTTTTGCAGCGATGCGCGCTACAAGGACGAACTCGAAAGTTATGCACAGAAAAAAAATTGATAAGGTTCCGTGGATTTTTTTCCATTCCTAGATACACCTCACATTATAGTCCAGCAAAGGTTTGACGTTGCATATGATGGAGGAAAGCCCATTTGGGAAAAGCCTGCGGTAGTTTACGCCAGCGGTTCAGTGGCATCTATTGGTGTTATTATCACTGGGATACGTAAGTATAATTTATATAAATCAAGGGATATCAACTTACGAAATAGGTCAAGTTGACTCTGTTAAGCTGCAAGTTTTGTGTATAAAGCCACAGTCGAACCTCCATGAGCTTCCATGTGCGACCCTCTCGTAAGCGACCACCTCTTCTAAGCGACCACCAATCCAAAATACCAAAGTTCTACCAGTCAAATCATTATAGTCAAAATTTCTCGTAAATATAAGAAACCGCGGCTAAAAAACTAAAAAACAAGGGACGGGTCCCCCAGGCGCCTCCTCTCGATATGTTAGTTTTAGTATGAATGTTGGGGGACATGTTGTACTTACTACGTGCTATTTTCCTTCTATGGACAGCATACTTTTTAGGTGCAATGCCAAGGAACTATATTGGAGGCCGTGCATGGAGCCTGTCTTATTTGGGACGTGTTCCTAGTGATCTAAAAACTCTCTGGAAAGTGGAAAGTTGCTCGAGACTCGCCCACTTTAGAGGATTCGATCACATTGTCTTGAAGCAAGACCGGTGCTATTCCTCGCATTCCATTCCAGCTAACGTTTACAAGATACATGATAATGACGCCCAACCAGATAGAAGTCAACGAGAGTATAATCTGCCGTATTTCATCAAAGGAATGAGTAAGTAAACTGCCACATTCATAGAGCTGGTTCAATAAAAAAATGGTATTAAATTAGGGGCAATGTTACCTAATTTTCGTTTTACTTAAAGAAAAGAGAGAGAGAGAGACATATTTTTATCAATAGAATCCAGGTTTTGTTATCAATAACTCTACCAGTGCACAGAATTGTAATTGACTGCGGATGGCCAGGATGGAAATGATTGCAAATTTTCAAGTTCTCCCCATGTGTCTTGAAAAAATAGCAAAAATAGACTAATTATGGTTTGTTCTATCTTCGAGGAATCCGACTTGATATTTTTGTCTTGTTGTTCTAAGAATAATTCGTGTTTGAGTAAAAGTATTTAAGGCCGCCGCACATAAGCCGTTTTTTTTTTGTTCGCCGCCGATTTTTATCGGGATCACTGAATCTAAGGTCTAGCACTGCCAGATGTCGCCCGACAAGGTCCAATCTTGTCTCGTTGTAAGCTTGTCTGAATTCGCCGCACACAAGTCGACAAGTTAAGACTTTTTGTCGGTTGACGAAAAATCGGCTAGTGTGAGGCGGCTTTTTATTTGAATTTTGGTGCAGTTTAGATAAACCTCAACAAAGTGACCATACCCCTTTAAACATAAATCAAAACCATGCCGTTTATGTTATGGATAAGTGAGATACTACGATGATATTACGCAAGTTCTGATTGGTCAAAAATCAATAGATTTTCGTACCGAGAAACTAATGCAAACCGTGCGAGAGAAACTGACAAACAAATATGCATTGACAATGCAACTATTATTATCTGCCAATTTCACGAAATATTGAAACTTGTTTCAATACATGTACACTTACCAATTGTTAAAAACTCTTTTATACTTTCAGGAAAATTCCAGACTTATGAGATCGCGTGGTATAAGCTGAAACCTAATAGTAGAAACCACTGGATTCCGATATTCAGGTACCAAGTTATCGATCCTGATCGGGAAACATCACTGATATTTACCCTAGCATCAAAAGGCGACGACAACCAATTTAAGTACTTACGAGCCCGCGGTCGGTATCGCGCCTACGATAAGACCTACTTCGGGGATTATTTCTCGGGAAGTCACGTGTTAGAGATCGAGAGGTTGACGGCCGCTGACCTGGGAACGTACAAAGTGAGGGTTCGAGTTCTTGAAACTGGAGCATGGAACGAGGCTATTATAGAATTACGGCACGAGGGTAGGTTTAACCGTCTTCATCCGTTTGCTTTCTTTCTTTTTTTCCTCCTTTCTGGCTTGTGGGGCGGTGGGGTCACAAAAGTGCATGTAAATTTATGCACGCATATATTAGCTCACTAGTGAAAAACGCCTGATAAATTGACACGCAACCACGTGATATGGCTCTTGAATTCAAAGTGGCGGTTAAATATCATCGTGTGTTGACTTGAGAAGAATACGTCGAATGCAAATATGGTAACTGATTTAGTATTCTTTTATGTACATGTTAATTAGCCTAACTGCCATCCTTAGCATGTGTAAAATTCAAAAGAATTTTTATTCTAAAATAAGGCTATTGAGGCTAAATTGTGTTCCCCTTCTATTGCTTTGTTTTATACGGCTTTGCGTTTGTATGGTGAATGGATTAGACACCATGTGTGTTCAAACTGTGTAATAGTATAGCTTCTTGTTAATTAACAGCTATTAACCGAAGTGGAGGTGACAAGTGGTGGACACTGAGGTGAATAGTTGTTTTAGTATATACTAAAACAATGAGATAATATAGCACGAAAATGGTGATTTTTAACTCATTTATACCTGTCATTGATTACAATTTTTTCGCGCGCAAATGACGAAATTTGCTTGGAGCTGAATAGCACTCGTTATCCCGAGTTTCAGTAGCCAATCAGAGCACGCCAACAACGCTATCCACTGGTTTAGTATATACTAATAAAAAATATTCAGACAGAGTGGAACAACTGTTATGAGAGTGGACCTTAGACATAAAATATACAAAGGTTAAAAAAAACTTTGAAAACTACAAAGACACAAATTAAAATAGTTAGAATTCGAATAAGAAAAAAGTGACTTCGATCATTAACGATTTTTAATTTTCACTCCAGACGAACCTCGCTTTTCTCTTCCTGAAACGTTTGGGGCATGCGCAAAAGCACCTACGGAAGTAAAACTAACGATGCACGACGACAACTTCCGGGATCCAAATGCATGGAGCATCAACTGGTATCATTGGCATCCCTGGTATAGTGGGTGGCAGCGATCGCTCAACGTGCGAGATTCTACCACTTTGAGAGTGCCTCATGCGCTCATGAAGCAAACAGGGGAGTGGTATGAAGTAGATGTAAGAAACCACTATGGTTTTGCCAGAGGGGTATCTCGGATTATAATTACTGAAGGTTTGTATGTATTGAAAAGTGTTTAATAGCTATATCTACGGTCTGTACAGAGTATACTGAATCATCCAGATTCACTAGGTTGTAAAGGCCGGTTTAGGCGATCAAAGGTAATTAAAGGGGTTATGTCACCATTTTTAGCGTTACTTTTAAAAGGAAAAATACCTATTTATTTCATTGAAAACTGAAAAATAATGGTCCGGATCCAGTTATGTTTAAAAATATTCTACTGGCGCTCTAAGATTTAAAATAAGTGTCTTGGGCTACGGATGACGAGAATGGAAATGGATGCAACTTGAAAAAATTGACCTTTATCACTTTGTAGTTTATTCTCTCTTCGAAATTCATTTGGTATCTTTCTCTTGAGGTTCTATAAGCATTTCTAAACTCGTTCCCAGGGTCTCTCTTGGAGACCTGAACCCTCGAACGAGGTTGAAGCATTTCCTGTCTGACTAAAGTAAATTTTCAAGAAACTGTTCGATGATATAGACTGTTTTCACCTTTTGTATCCATTAAGATATTCAGTGATACGAGTCTTAATAATGTCAAAATGCCTTAATGTTTTAAAGGACTCCTTGTCACATTTAAATAGTTCCAGTTAGATTATCGTCCCCGGCGGCCCTACAATTTTAAGCAGATAAGAGTTCAGAAATTCGTCGCTTGCACGGTGAAAAGAACTGCTGTTAAAGACAAGACTCGTTTTTACAAAACAAATTCTCAAACTCATTAAAAATTCATCAAGTTTGAACAATGAAAATCAGGGGCAGTACGCAGGCCCAGTACGCAGCTCTTACAAGGTCTTCTCTGATTTGCTGAGAAAACAATAGAACAAACAACACAACAGTGGACCCTAACCCTGAAAACAATGAAATGTATCTGGAAAATCACAAGTGACGGTGGTTTAAAAACCCGATCTTGATTAGTATAGATTTTGGCGATTTTATTCCTTCGTTTTCTCTGTATTTAATAATCAGTTTGAGAAGCTATATTAAACACTCGAAAGAGTGTTTCATCAGGTATCCAAACACCTTGAAATTGTTTAAAAAGACACGGCTGTGCCTCTTTTTTTTTCATCATACTTCTCGGTGTTTGGAAATTAAATCTTGATAAAACACTTTTCCTTGTGTTTGATATATTACAGGAAACATTGGTTCCTGTTTGCTGTCATGTCGTTGTTACGAAAACGCCCTATACTAACGTCTCATTACATTATTTCAGATGTCCCTGTTATCAACTGGGTGACACCGTCTCCTCACTTGGCAGCTAAGGATGTCAGCGATTTGTTGAAAGTGAAGATCAACAATGAGAAAACACTGGTCAGAGTTGAATGGTATCACAATGGCACGCTCATTGAAAGACACATGGAAGGATATGCATTTCCTGGTAAATTAGAAAAATAGGGCCATTTATACGACAGAAAATAAGACGCGTCTTAAATAAGACGCGAACCGATCGTATAAACAGTACAAAATAAGCATTCGTGTCTTATTTTAGACGCGACTTAAATAAGACGCGTCTTATCTTAGAACAGGGTTTTCAGCTGTTCTTATTTTGTCCGCGCCTTAAATAAGATGTTAACTTCCTCGTATAAATGCTTTCGCGTCCTAAATAAGACGTGAACAACAAGTGCGCCGTATCAAAAATAAGACGCGAACCATTTATACGTGATCTTCGCGCCTTATGTTGGACGTAAACGTTGTACACTTCGTATCTTATTTAAGTCGCGTCTTAGATAAGACGCGTCTTATTTTCTCCCGTATAAATGGCCCTATTAATTTACAGAATGCGATTTCAAGTAATCTACCTTACTACTTGCTCATTCCATAAATTTAGCATGTGTGGGCGTGTGTGATTTAAGAAATTTAAAACAATTTTTCCATAAAGTGTTGCTAACACAAGTGGAACTTGTGCAAGTACGAATTGAAGGTGAAATCAATTTTACAAGCGATACAGATTTTCTCTTAAAGGGGTAGGGGGAAGTGGTGCTGCGAAAAATATTGGCAGATGGGGTAGATTGAAAATGGTTCAGAGTAAAATCAGTTTTATACTGTAAACTCTAGGCTGGTTCTTGTCGAATTTCATTTGTTCGCCTGTAGCTAAACTCTCTATAAGGCGGAAACATCTTTAAGGCGGACAGCTAAACCTGGACCCTAAGAATTTACTGTAAAGAGTTTAGTTACAGATGAACAAGTAAAATTTGGCAAGAACCATTCAATAATGTCCGTTTTAGACAGGGGTCCGTCTTATAAAGAGAGTTTACTGTATTGTATACAGCTGTTTCGAGAAAGGCTGTCGGAAAAAAGCGTAAAAGTGCACGCGACAATCCAGAAAGGTATTGTGGGTAGTCATCCACGCTATATCCTGAAAACTCAATTTATCCCAATGGCCCGCCATCTAAGATCGTCCCTGTACGGACGAGGCATCGCGGGTTTCATGTATTTATTTGACTTATGTGTGTGAAACTATCTATTTGTTAGTATATATTTATTATTGACCTACACTGTAATTCAGCCATAGGCTGCGAGAGTGATAAATAAACAAATCATCATCAAACAAATCATCATCATCATCATCATCCCATATTATTTTTCGGGATTGTCGCGTGCACTTTTGCGCTTTTTTCCGACCTTTCTCGAAACAGCTGTAACCGCTACATTTTGTCTTTTTCGATACTAGGAGAAAAAGAGGGATCCTCGTCATTTAGAAAGACGCTCAAGTTAGCTCGAATCTCGTTTGACGCCGCAGGAACTTACCGCGTAGTGGCAGTAGGAAAGTACTGCCAGTTTGAAAAGAAAGTGGAAGTTCGGGTCATAAGTAAGTATTTTCCTATGGACATGCAAATATCCCGGATAAACGATAATATGGGATTAAGTAAACCCATAGGGCCGGTTATTTAAACGAAGTTTAGACGGTGTTTAACAAAACCGCGGTCTAACTCAATTTCAATTTGGCCAACCGGCCGTAATATTTAAACGCTATTTACTGTAACGATGTCAAGTAGGACGTAAGTAGGCATATAGCACAGACTAGAAGAAACGTTAATTTCCTTAAAATAACCAACTTATTTAAACAGATATGGAGGTCCATTAAGTTTTCTTAAACTGCGGTCCAAGTTAAACTTCGTTTACTACAGTACCGGCCCATAGTTGTTTATCTTGATTTGAAGCATGTTTTTTTGGCCTGTTTTACCCTGTGCCGATTAAAACCAACTCATAAGTAAGTAAGAACGTTATTTAAGTGTCAATTTGTTTAGCCCATATGGACTAATTGGGGACACTATAATAAAGTTAACCTCCTTAATACGGAAAATTTGGCTAACTCTAAACGATAAAAATGTTCTCAACTAGGCACTAAATCAGTCAGCTAGACATATACTATCAGTTTGGTTGAAAGAAAATACAAACGTTTCTCTAATCGACATTTTTAACTAGCTTAGTGGGGTTTGATGTGGTAATTTACTGTATTTTTCTATAAAAACAATAAAACACTTAAATTACGTCTTCCATGTGATCCCGCTTAATACGGACCCCCCGTTAATATGGACAGTTTCCTTGATCTCTTCGGTTCCGTATTAACGGCGTTCGACTGTATCAAATGTAGGAATGCAGTTTAGGGGTATTACAGAAAACATCGATCGTAATCTAAATTCGAAGGTGGCGTTAATCCTGGGCTACAGTGTACTTTTATCCTGACAGAGTATAGTTCAGTTTATAGCAAATTTATTCGGAAATTAAGTTACTGAACTGAACTGAGGACGAACCACGCTTCACGCTAATCTTAACAAGAATTATGTCGAGATAGTTTTCCTGCCAAACTTGCCAATGCCCTTTTCTGGGCAGAAAAGGGAGTATACTGAGGTTAAGCCCCATTTATTATTGTGATTATCCCTCTTTAGTTAGTCCAAGGATGATAGTCGAACCACATGCCGTTTATATGAGAGTATTTGAGGGTGAAAATGAAGTCAACATGAATGTTACACTCAAGGGTGGTGTACCAAAACCAAAGGTTAGTGTACTATTTTAGAACATGCATTTCCTGTCCGGTCTCAGGGGGTTGAGGGCGTTTCTGTCAGACGCTATGATTGCAGTCAAAAATACGCGCCTCGCGTATGATTGTTCCCAGTCTCAGTTACACGGACGTGCTGACTGAATCTAGTCCACACCCCTTCTCCACCCAAAACCCTTACCTTCCTTGACCAAAGGAGGCAAGGTGCATGCTCAGAGTAAATCTCTAGTTCTATCTATTGTAGCTCCCCGTCCCAGCTTATTCGTTCATTTGTGCCACGATACACCCTTAGCTTGTGTTACAATATGCGTTCTGGTCGGTTATATAGCATTAGATAACGTCCACCTACACCACCTGGGACATCTTATTGAGATTTATATAACGTAATGTCGACACTAAATATTATTTTCAATAAATTTTTAAGTAAAAATATAAAAAGTCTAAAACCCATTCAGGATTGAGCCTGGGGTGACCTCAGCTAGGCTTAGGGGCTAAACACATGACACCGGAATAAGTTTCATTCCGGAATGAGTTTCGTTCCAAAATGAAGTACGTACTGTATTCACATGACAAAATCGACCGGCTCAGCCTAAGGCGTTCTCGCTTGCGTGGTTTTCGCGCCAGATCAGAAAACAAAGATGGCGCAAGTTTCGCGCAACGATACGCATGCGCCACTCGTCCCAGACTACACGGTTTGCGGTTTCATCTTGGAACGAAGTTCGTTTTCAGTTTACATGATACCAGAATGAAATGTCATACCTGAACGAGAATTTCATTCGGTTAAAACCGGAGTGAACTCATTCCGTAATGACCTGTACGGGAACAAAATTTCGTCTCGGTATCATGTAAACAGATACAGAGAAATATATGGAAATGGAATGAACTCGTTCCAGAATGAAAGTCATTCCGGTATCATGTGAATAGCCCCTTAGGCTTGCAGAGCCTACACAACCATAGTACCACCTAGCTTCTCGGGTTCTGGTCAGAACACGGTTTCCCGTATGGTGCGCAAAACTATAGACGTTTCTCCAACTTTCTTTTTGTTAAATTTCAAGACCATTTCTTATAATCTAGGTTACTTACATTCTTGGCCCTGTTACAATACTATAAGTGCAGGACTCAAACGATATTTAACAACTCAGTTCTTATTTTTTTTTTTATTGCGGGCAATCAATGACATCTATGTTTATTTACCAATATTTGTATAATCGATATAACAAATCTATAATCAGCTATATTTACTCTATATTTACTCTTGTATAGTGTGATCAACTGATCAACTGTCAGTATTTTTTTGTATCACTGCTGCTTTACAGTGACGACTACAAACTGATGAACAAACCAAACAATGGCTTGCACATGGCGGCTATACATTTATTTTAAAGTCGTTTGACAGTTAACATCCACCTTGCAGTGACTGGGAGACATTAAATCCCCTCAGTCCAGGAATATCCCTCACCCCGCCTCCATCCGTTTCTTTGAAGGCGCAAGTTTAGACGTTTTGGCGACGAATATCTCTACCAACTGAGCTAATCAGGAGGGCGGTAAAAATCACGTATTTTGGTCTGAAAATGTGTAAGGATTTCAAGAGGCGGACCACTTCCCCCCCTCCCCCCTCCCTCCACCAAAACGTTTGAGAAGTGAAAGTCACTTTATCTCCACAGTTCGAAGACATGAAATGGACGAAAGGAAATCAGCCGCTGGCCCCCTCTCGGTATGGGCGCGTGGTGATGCAGATAACCCTGAATAAGAACGAGGATTGGTTCACTGCTTTAATTATCAGAAACTTGAAGGCATCGGATTCCGGAGACTACACTTTCACTGTTAAAATAGGACCAGCAACTACTACGATGACAAAGAGTCTGGTGGTACTACCCAAACACGGTACGTTTTACTACCTATGCTGTGCTAACGACACACACTCAACTTGTTATGCAATGGTTTCAAGCAGTATGTAGTAAAATATCCCACGAGTGTGATATACAGCTTTTGAACAACTGCCAGCTTCTGCTGGATCTTGATGTTATACTTCTATTAAAATAGGGCGTGTTTCCTGATTTCACCGTCTTTGCGGGCATGCGTTTTTTTTTTTCTCTTCCCGCCCCCTCTCCACCGGCCATTTTCATTCCTCCCATCCCCCGATGTTTTGCAAAACCAAAATGATGACCAATTAACACTAAGCATGTAAAATTCAGCACTCGACTACCCACAGCTCGTGACACCATGAACATTACATATTTCTCAACAAGGATGTTGTAGTGTGCTTGATTTCCTTGTGAAACCAGGGATGGATGCAGATTTTTCAGTCTCGACATTTTCACTGCGGGTTCCCCACCACCCACCTCCCTTAACCCCCAAACGATGATGTTGAAAAACGCGATCAACTGATGCACTTTGGTAGAGAACAGAAAACGCGGGCTCAAGTTGTTGAAACAACAATCAACAACATCACATTTTCAGAGGCCTACTGACCCTGGCTTCGACGAGCACGTTATAATATATAGGCAGGCGTCCAAAACTCCTGGGTTTGAACCACTTACTTAGCATGCTTCTTTTCTTCGTTTACAGAATACTTTACTAGAAAAAAGGAGGCCTCTTCTGATTCTCCCATACTGGAAGTCTCAACCACCTCCACCTCAAGAGCTAGTATTTCCTATTCCTGGACTGTCATACTTCTACATATTCATTCTGTTATACTAGCAATAGGTCACTGTTATCATTAAACTGTTGTTATATGAACTCTTCTTGTGACGTTCTGTGCCCTTTTGCGTAAACTATGGTGACTTTTAAAACCGTGTCGAGAACTTATAAATTACTGCCGTAAAGACCAATTCTATGGGATTGTACTGCGAAGGTTACTAAAGCAAGATTATGACCATTGTTCGCTTTCGTTTCCAATAAAAGGTAAAACGCCTGATCCCGAACTGTGAAACAGAGGGTTTTTATTTATTAATCCATGAGAATTCCAATGTTTTCCAAAACGAAGTTGACGGAAACCTAAGGGACAGAGCCAAGCGTCCGTATAATCGATTTCTCTAATATGTCGACGTAATTTTCAAAGAATTGGTTGTTTTTTTCTGGGTAGGTTTGGTTCGTGTGATCCCACAGTAAAAAATCTAGAATAACACTTTTGTTAAAGGTGAGCATCATTTGTTCCGTTCTATTAGAAATATGCGACATATGCCATAGTTTGAAATACTACAAATTAGATTACAAACAAAGTATGCAGTAACTACCTGCATAAGATCATAACAATGTGTATTACCGTAAATTTTGTATTAAATCTGTAGTGATAAAATATAATAAATGAAAAGACCAGCCACGCACGCTGGTCCGCAGGAAATCCAGAAAGGAGCATAAAAGGGAACGAAGGGATTCTAAGAAACAGGGGCTCACATTTCTCTACACGACTTATTACATTCAAGAAAAACACCAAACAAGAAATATGTAACCCATAAACGCTATATATGCTACCCATATATGCAAATACCCAGAAATTGGCCCAGAGGTGGATAAACACAGCCAGGAGCCTAACACGGCACAAATTGACTGCTGCAAAAACAAACCTTGATGCGCCAATGAAATGTAACACATACCCCGTTCAACAAAATAATCAATAATATCCGAATTATTAACTAAATGTTTGCCTTAATGTTTTTTTTAAACTGCACAAACAATTTAGCTAACATATAAAGTAGTGCCACTCTTCCACTAAGAGTTGTCTATCGTGTAATGGTTATTTTTTTTCGAAAGTGCTCTTGGATAGTCTCCTACGCAGCCGTTATTAGGGCTCGTCACGCAACGCTCCTCCCCCACTGGGGGAGGAGCGTTGCGTGACGAGCACTAAGAGTGATTGCTTGAGCGTTTTTGTTGCCATGGTTATAACAGCCCGCTGGACATTGTGTAGTGTGTGGAGCTTCGATGTTGTAAATAGTGACATTTCTGCTTCTGAGTTCAGTTGCGGCACGATTTCGATTGTAATTTGTGAAGAAGAAAGATTTAACGAAGCCAAAGAAAGCTTAAAGCGAGAACGTATGGCTTTTGTAAGCCATTTCACGGTGAAGTATTCGAATGTTTTACTCGCGTGACAGAACGAACTGAAAGCGGAATATGGAAGTCAATCGATGTTTGATGATTTTCAGCTTTGCAACTTATAGTTTTCTGAAACAGTAGGCAGTTATTGTCTTACAGTCACCGACACGCTGCCGCGCTGATGGATAACACTGCTTGAGCCACACTTAAACGCCGATATGAGCGATGCAATTCTGGAAACAATTTGTATCAGTGGGACACGGCCGCCTTACAAGAGACCGGCTTGGGTCATTGGACAGGTTGGAAGCGAAGAGCTTCAAAGACGAGCGCAGACTGCAACACCCCGAGAGAGACAGAAACACTCGTCTAATGACAACAGAAGACCCAAGTGAGTGACTAATTTAGTTTGTGGTGTTATTAGTATTCTGTGGATCTCAGTTGTTAACGAATCTGTAAGCGCGGTTTACTTTATGAAATCTGAACAGTTGATTGAGCTGGCGAAATGCTAATTGCGTTACACATGTTTAGTAATTATCAAAGGTACACGCATGTGTTATATTCTATAAACGTAATATTTTACAAGAGATCTTTCTGGGTGTGTGAAACAGACATGCTGTTTAATTACGTATATCTCTCACTGACAGTAATCTTCGCCTGAACTTTAATTTGCAATAAGTAATATAAACATTAACAGGAGTCACTCCATCATTGTAAGTCATGAATATGAACAATTCACACAATTCAGATATAAACAATGTGCACAATAATTTTGTTGGTCGTGCCTTGGCTCTGTCAGCCAAGTGCACGACTTATAAAATGGGCTCCAAAAAGTAAAAGTTCACTTTTTTCAAGTGGTTTATAGACTGAGGCGAAGTGTTAGTGATGTCATATCAGTTGATATAGCAACTTCAAGCTAATGGATGATTGGATTTATTTACAACATAAGAAAAAGGAAAATAACGAAACGAAACATATCAAGTAAAAGGAGCTGACATTATTGCCGGGTTTGGCAAGAGTTCCATTCCATAACGATTTTGTTTTCTTTCTTTTCGAGCAACAAATAAATGTAAGTATTAAGTTGACCTTTCATGCACAGCGATTGCGAAAGACTGATTAAAGGTTTCAAATTATGTACAGTGTAGTAATGTTCATGACAGATCACCTAGTGTGACCGGAAAAGCGACTGTACTATGTAAAACAAATCATAACAATATATTGAACTAATTCTTGTACCTTAGGGGCACTTACAAGACCTTTAAAGTTGCTTAAAGCATGACTTCACAACTCAAAGAGTTGTTTTCTTATTCAATACATTTTAAACTAAACAAAACCCTGAAAATTTAAATCCTGATCCCCTGAGGGGGGGGGGGGGGGGGGGGGGGGGGGGTAGTGGATATATATGTTGTAGTTCAATTTTATCCTTGGTTCAATTTTGTTTTTTCATTGTTCTTTGCTATGCTAATATATGATAATGATCAATAAAACAAAGAAAAATCAAAATTGAACCAAGGATAAAATTGAACTGCAACATATACATACAGTGTACTGCATACATACTTTTTTGCTGACTTGACATTGCCTTTTCAAAATGCAATTACAATAAGAAACTAAGATAGTGGTAATTCTAACACTGAATAATTGTTAGAATTACCACTATCTTTGTTTCTTTTCTAATTATTGTCTCATTACTAGCCTCCGATCTCCCTGGGGTAATGGTTTTGAAGATGAGTGGTCACATTTTGTCCCCTGCAAGCCAATTTGTCCCCAAGTTTAGTCAACTCATCCTCAAATCTTATATACTATAAGCATGAATTTGAAGTGTTCTTATTAAGATTGTTATTCCACAAATGTTTTCACACACCAATGTTTTAATGCATACAATTGCATACTGTAGAACAATGACATTATGAACAGCAAATGAATTAAGAAGCCTCATACTTGTTGTATGAATGAATTAGTGCAGCATAATTGATTTGTTATAAATGAAATTTGGTTTATTCAGTGGTTTACATGTATCTTATTGTATGTGAATAGTTGCATATATATAAAGATCGTTGTCCACATGAAGAAGTATGAATTACATTTAATTTAATCTAAAAAAACAGCCGGTGATCAAAATTAAAAAAATTTAATAATATGTACTTTATTCAGATCAACTCCCAGCAGACTGAATGTCAGTTTTAATGATCCTCCAAGTTCAAGGTTAGTTTAAGTTAACTATACCATATAACCTTCATTCATAAAAAGTTTATACACTGTAAAAGATAATTAACATGAATTAGCAACAATACTCAGGTGAGCTGTATGTAAGGTTGTTGAAGAGTTGTATTGAAATAATTATATATTATGTGTACAGTAATACTACAGTGTATTACCACCTATGTTCATGCATGTACTCAATAATGTCGGGTGCAAACTGCATTATTCCATTCTCATCACATACAGACTGTACAGTTGTAGTGTAGAAGGTAAGTTATTTACATACATGCATGTACATGTATTAATTTATAAAGTGTATTTAAAGTCTGGCAACCCTAATGTTATGCATTGTCAAATTGTCAAACATCTGTCTGTGATCCTTGCAACATAAAATTTTGTACAAATTATTGGCAATTTTGTAGGTGTTCCAGGTGGAGACAGGTGTACAGTGCAAGGGACAGGAATTCACTTGAAGAACCTAATAATGTAAATACTGTTGCTCAATATAATAACATCAGTTGTCTAATTGGAGTAATTAAATATATACCTTTATGGATATACTATATACCATTAAAAAAAATGTAAATCTAGTGGAGTTTCACCTGTCTAATTCAGTGGATATTACATATTAATTACATATTATTTATGATTTCAGATATATTTAAGGAATGGGGATCAATATTTGGGTGCATTGAATTATAGCCTCATTTGCACCATTACTAGTATGTGGTGGGTGGTGTTTTTTTAAATGCTGGTACAAAGATTTGCATGGTATTTAATCATTTGAGGAACCCTACATGGAATTGTATAATGAAAAATTAAACCCACATTTTTCTTCAACACAGAAATCAACATGTTATTTACTGCAACTCTCTAATTTAAGTTTCTAATTTAACTCTTCATTTAAGTTTCGATTTTTGCTTATCACTTTATCAGGATAGTGTGACAATAACTTTAGCCCCTGGTTATGTCTTGTCAAGAAACAAAGAAAAGATAAATGTAACAATAACAGATGACTTCTTCAAGGACGGTTCCACTAAGGTAAGATGGTTAGTGCACTACAGCCCGTTCTCTACCAATCTCTTGTATTGTGAGCTTGGGCTGACTGTGACGAAATAATGCAGAACATTTCAAATGTAGCTAGTGCATTTTACTTCTGCCTTTAAGTTTTGGTAATTTTTTTTTACATTTGCTCTTTTTCAGGCAAAGACAAGAAAAAAGTGAGTACAAGAAAATACATCTTTTTACTTTTCTTAAAAATATGCGTGAAAAATAGATGTATTACATGTTAATTGAAGAGCTGAATTATTCATTTAAAAAAAATCAGTAATTAAACATAGTTTTACCAGACTGTCAGCAGTGCCACTTTTAAATATTGTACTTTAAAATATAATTTAATATTTTAGTAATACATCATTAATATACACAAACATTCTAGCTTTTACATTGAATTACAAGCAAACAACTGTATATTTAACACTCATGCTTTTGATTTTAGGTTACTGTATGTTCTAAATACAAACAACTTAAATTAATAATAACTATTATAGTACAGGTGTACAGTAAGCTGATACATGTATATTAAAATAATAACTTTATTAACGTGTCTTCTTTAAAAAATAGCCAAGGGTAGACCCTCTACTAATAGGGGACACTTAAAATATCTTTTAAGTTGAAAAATTTAAAATGTAAACTAAAATGTTAACTGCTTTAGTCAACTGAAACATTGTCTTTCACTGACAATAAAATGACTGAGTCTGAATGAATTAATGAAATATGCAGTTAAAATAATTTAAAAATTAAAGTAACATTGATGCATTGATAATGGCAACCAGAAAATAAATTTCTAGTACATTCTAAATTTGCAGTTAAAATTAGAAAAGCTTTTAATAAAATCACAAATTGCATTCTATGCTAAAATTACATGTAATACAATAAATTAACATGTGACTTTTTTGGTTTTGCTTGCAGATCACAGCCTCCTGATGAAAAGTAAGCATTTCTATTTTACAGATGGGGCAGGTTAATTAAGGCAGGAATTTTAAAAATTAATTCACAGTGAGAATGAAAATGTTTACAAAGCTGATTGTGACTTATTTTCACTTTGGAGGAAAATGTAAGGAGTTCCTATAAACAAGTAAATATGTACCTTTGAAGTTCTTAAAATTTGTACATGTACACTGTATGCTATTAAAAAACGTTTTACTCCATATGCAATTTTGAAACTTTCCATATTTCAAATTCCTTGAATTGTCCTTCAAATAGCAAAGTTGGATATTGCAACACTGTTTGCCAAAGTGGCACTAATTTGTGAATCATATATTTGTATGTAACATAATTATGTATTAAAAAGTGATTAACATGACTGTTGTGTGTCTGCACAAGTGTGATTGAATAACATAAGTCTTGAAATACCTACATTGTGTTCACTGCTTTATTTCCTTTGTTAACTTTCTATTTGGTTTCAAATAATGCAGGGACATAGTAATTCAACAACTTCGTCAGCAGATTGATGACTTAACATTGTTTCTGGAAGAAGAGAGACTAAACCACAGGATGAACCTAAAAAAGGTAATTGTCATGACAACTACACAAACAAGGTCAGAAAAAGGTTATGTGATAATTTTATATTATTATATTGGATCAGAGGTGTTGGATCAGGAATTATTGAAGAGGTGCGGGGTTGGGGATCATGTAGAGGCGTGGTGGTGTAGTGGTTAGCGCGTTTGACTTAAGAACCGAAGGTCAGTGGTTCAAGGCCGTTCTCAGCGATCGTGTTGTTTTCTTAGACAAAAAACTTTACTCCACACTGTCTCTCTCCAATGTAACCTTGTGATGGACTAGCATCTCACTTCATAGTTGTATATAAACCAGGTCACCCTGTGATGGACTAGCATCCCATCCAGGGGGGAGTAGCAATACTCCTAGTCACTTCATAATATATAAACCAGGTCACCCTGTGATGGACTAACATCCCATCCAGGGGGTAGTAGTAATACTCCTAGTCACTTCATAGTGTATAAACCAGGTCACCCTGTGATGGACTAACATCCCATCCGGGGGGAGTAGCAATACTCCTAGTCACTTCAAAGTATATAAACCAGGTCACCCTGTGATGGACTAGCATCCAATCCAGGTCACCCTGTGATTGACTAGCATCCCATCCAGAGGGGAGTAGCAATATTCCTACATTGTAGTTCCTTCGTGCTACAGAAACTGGTGTGTGTAAGCATGACAGATGCAGCTGTGTGGGACACTTGTGGCTTGTGTGCAACTTTTCCATTGGGGATTACACACTGGCCTGGGATCCAAGATTGAAAATGTAGTTAATTTTGAATTGTTATCTATCTTTTTTATGATTGTTTTTGGTATCAGGGATCAGAAAAATGGATTAAAAAAAAATTTGATAAATGATTAAAAATACATGTATCCTATCTTCAGTAACTGGCTGAATCGATGGTCACTATGAGATAGGTTTCACTTGTTTCTTGTTTGTTCATGAAAACTGTCCAATTTTATACAGACATCAGTTAAATATTACTTGCACAGGATAAGTAATAGATAAGTCAGGCATAACAGTTGATTACAGTGTAGATTGCATGGGCATACATGTACTATAATATTATCTGTATTCTGTACTTATTAAAAAAACAAAACTGTTTATTGTTACCTTTTTAGTTTTATACTACATGTAATTAGTATTCTGTATCAATGAAAAAGTATATACTTTCACTGTACTTTAAAGTGCAGATATTCATAAAACTTTTAATTTCTAATAATTTTTTTTTCATAATGATTTATTGAATAATGAACTTTATAACATAATTTATTATAAACATTACTATCAGGTTGAAGAAGACCACCAACTCCACATTGATCAGATACATGAAGAACACAGAGAGCATATAAAGTGAGTTCATTTATCTGAGTCATGTATAAACAGCAACTACAACAACAACAACAATAATTTATTTTTCAAATAATAAAACAAAATATAGTGAATAAAAAATATAAAATAAAATTAAAAATATAGAAGGTGGTGTTTGGATAATTGTTGGAGTCTGTGAATTAAATCCTAAAGTATATATTATCATGCATTCAAACAGAAGGAATTTCTGGAGGCAAGTACTTCTTTTTTTGACATTAAACACACTGTTCAGTGTTGAATACAACTGGTGGGATACTGCCAAATATCTCATTCCTTGTTGCCTTCTGATTGATTGAATATTTGCTGGCATGAGATAAATACAAACTTGCACATAATAATATTCTTCATGCTTATTGAATTACTGTTCACTTTAATTCATTTATTATAGATCAGTAGAAGATGATCATGATGAAGAAACCGAGAAGTTAAAATACTCATTTGATCAGCAGGTAATTTGGTTTCATTTATTTAATCTGGTTTTATTCCTTTCATTTTTCATATTTTATTTTATGTATTTCAAAATGTCTTTTTATTGCTATTCCATTATAAAATTAATTAATGCTGAATTTAAGCATCCTCAACCCCATTTTCTTTTTTACAATGCAATTGTGTCAATTTTGCACATTTTGTTGGCAGTGGCAAGAAATTTTAGCTATAATAATCGCTTCAATTTACATCCAATTTGTGTGACTGAAAAAAAAAAAAACGAGTGACATTTTTTTACATTCCCTCTATTTAACAGCTTCAAGAAGAAAGAAGAACCGCTGAAATAGAAAAAGGTACACTCCAACAACAGCTATAAATAAAATATTTTAAACTCCATCAGCGAGAACAGCGCAAATCAATAGGTTTAACGCGCACGTGCGTTTTACATGCAGTGCCGTTCCTGGCTTTGCAAAACAACAACTTTAAATGATCAAATGATAGGGTTTTTTGGAGAACGTGAACAGTCATGACGGTCAATTCAGTCAAATTTACATGTAATAGACAAACCTTAAATAAATTGGAACAAATTTTGCCTTTGTTTGCTAAAATATAAGCTTAAGCCTGTTACGGCTAACAAACTCGGTCATAAGCTTGCATAAGACTTAACTTAATTTGATTGCAAATTTTAAACTAAAGCTTACCTTACATTGTTGCCTTTTTTGCCAGCCGGACTCCAAGGAGAAATGGAATGCCTTCAAGGAGCGTTTGAAGCGTATAAGGTAACTATTTCAGTTACATAGAAGTTAAAATATAAATACAACCAAAGATCGCTCATCTCTCCATGTAAAACATTGAAAACGAAAATGCTCGCCTCCCGCCACACGTAGTTCGATCGTTTTGGCGCGAAATCCGACGCGGGTGCACATCCGGGAGATGGCGTTCAAAACGCATGTGCATGTAACCTTCACGAAGTGTCAACTACATAAAATAGAACCAAATTTTATTTTTCATTTTGTAAAGATTCTGTTCATTAATCTGCCGAGAGAAGTGGAACCATCCCACGTGTGCAACCCTGCTGATTAAAATCATTTGACCAATAATTAAAAGTAAAATAAAGTTTGGATTCGTTCAAGCTTTTGAAGGTTTTAAACTTTCATTTCAACAGGAGAGTGTGGCAACGGAAATGGATTATAAATGGCAAAGAAGAGTGGTAAGACTAAATTCCATCCATCGGTTAGAATATTGTTACGTTCACACTAGGGCGAAACGTGGTTCAGGGACACTCAGCGATGAATTTTTAGTCAAACGCCTGGATTGACTTATACTAGCTCGTCTTTTTTTTTTTCATATCATTTTAGTGCTTTTAGAGGCCGAAACTGTGTGAAAGCTAATACAGTTGAGGTTGGGGGGGGGGGGGGGGGTTGAAACCCCCTCAACCCCCTCAACCCCTTCAACCGCTCCCCTGGATCCGCCCCTGGTGTTCACGTCAGGCAGTATACATTGCGCGAATCATCAACAGACATATTTTTTCTGAGCAGGATTGAAAAGTGACCTTATATAATTTACGAGGTTGAGTGTCGGTCCAAGTCAGAAGAAACGCGTTAGCGCAATGCCGTCTCCTTGCTAAACGCTAATGCAAATATGAGGTGGCGCTTTCATATGTGACCTTTCGCGGTAAAATACGCTATTTTGTAAATGGGCACAAAATACTGGTAGAAAACACAACTGGAATTATAAACTTCGAACATCAGCCAGCCAGTAACTCATTTAAAACAATGTCTGTAATACTTGTAAATAAGAATTAAGTAATGCTCCACATAAGAACTACCGTAAACTTCATTGTTCTGCGGCATTGACTCTTTTCCACATAGGATATCTTTGATTTCAAGAATACGGGAGGAGCTGATGGTTCCTGATAATTTGCGCCATGGCCTCGAACCAAATATTTTCCCATCCGGCCCGACCTAACTTAGTCAATAAGTATTTTATCATATGACCAATTTAGAGAGAGAATTACTTGAAATTTTAACGCGCGAGGCCGTCCGCTTTTGTAGTGGGGTCGTACCCCTTCTTCCGGCCCCGCTCGCGCAAATGCGTACGGCCCTCCGACATACGGGACTTTCATCAAGAAGAGGTTCGCAGGGCCGTACGGGTCATATGATAATTGTGCTTCTTTGGTGAAGTAATGTTCCGCGAATACGATTCCTTTTAAAAATTGCATGTTGTGCGATTGGGTCTCAAATTACTTGAAACCTTTAAAACATCAGAGAAAATGCACCTCGAACATATTTTTAGCGGGTCTTTGACTCTGGGCCAATGAGATCACTAGTTGTAACAATGAAAAAAGTTGACATTCCATCGTGCATTTACATTAGCACTTTCCTTCTTATGCGGATCATAACTTTACGTCTTTATAGACTTAGACTTCGAGCAGTCTCTCTTTCCCAGCCTAGTCCGTCGAGTTAGAAAGGAAAAAACATTAGCGAACGGATAATGGCCGCGCGAAACTAGGGGCGAGGCAGACGCCTGGGCTTAGTCTGTAGTCTCTCTTTTCCCGCGCGCCTGCCTCGCCCCCAGTTTCGCGCGGCCATTATCCGTTCGCTAATGTTTTTTCGTTTCTCACTCGACGGACTAAGCTGGGAAAGAGAGACTGCTCGTAGTCTATTATAGACTGAGCAACCACATCAACTTGTTACCGCCTGGGGGTACCCCTTTTTATGTAAATGGTTTACAAATGACCACAGCGCGCGTGATGTCTTATGGATATATGCTTTCACAGAAGGAGCTGAGGGACGAACACGAGAGACGTACAGAGGATGAACTATCTAAACAACGTGAGTATACTGACAGTCGAATGTATAAAATAGAGTGTTTTCACTCACGTGACCGGCGGCCATATTGGAGTGCTAAAACAATAGGAAATGTTTGAATAAGAATAGAGCTAAAGTCTTCATATTTAGCATATTGGGACACCAATATAGCCGCCGTGACGATACTCTATAGCATTGTGTCAGGAGTTGCTCAGAAAGAAATTTCAGCCTGGGCTGAAAAGCGAGGTCACCTGGGAAGAAAAGTTAAAGTTTAAACTGAAAAAAGAACACTTCACATTCAGTAACCAGTTACGGAGTTACCGTCTTAAAACACCAGCCTGAGTTAAATATAAGCATTACGAATACTTTGGATCTAAAACTGTTTTTCAGCCGAGGTTCCCTTCAAAAATAAATTGGCAATCATGCTTGAGATAACTGTTTCGGAGAAAATAATACTTTCGGCCTAATAAATTTTCAGCTGAGGCATCCGAACAGATCTAAAATCGGTAGCAGATACAAATACCCCTTTAAACAGTATTTTAATGATTTAAAAATAATCAGAAGAATCAACATGACTTTCTAAAGCCTTGACTCGTTGGGTATCCCGGATGAATATTGGTTTTATATTTCGAGGTATGTTTTCAGGCTTATATGTAAAATAAATTATGTTCATCTTGTTTAAAACAGGGAGAGAAATGCTTCACAATAAAAACAAAGAAATGGACGGAATGAACAAAGAGTTTCAGAGACAAATTCAAGTTTTGGTTGAAGATCACAAGAAGGAAGTAGATGTAAGTATTTTTTGTTTACTTTTATTGGGAGTACCCTAGAATTCACCGTTACTTTTGAATTTAGCAGGCCGTCCGAAGGGGCCGCTACTGTCGGGTAGCCGTTTCTTTCGGATGGTTAAGAAAACGTTTGAAAGACTATACAGTGGATATCGCGAAGCCGTTTAGCCGTTCAGGACTGCGTTTTACTTCCGGGGTTCAATAGGAAGTTAATGTCGCAGTTCCTGCAGCTATATTTAATTAAGTTGCTGACTGAAAATGGGTTTAAAGGTCAAATTAACCAAAAATTTGAATTTTTTTCTTTATCCATTTAAAGCTATTTAAATGTTAAAGGAACCATAATAAAGCATTTTTACGCAACAATTTGCCTTTCTGAGCCTTTAAGTAAGTCACATGGCTAAAAGTACGAAGATTTCCGAAGACTTCACGAAAACGTTTCTGAAATGTCCGCGCGCTTCAAGTGGTAGGATTGGTAAGGATTATGACGTCATTATTGGCGAGCCAACCGTGTTCCCAGTGCCCTCTCTTCTGGCGAATACATGAGTATTCTAACTTGCGTGTGAGATTTTCACTGGTTTCGTATTGAAAATGGACAACTGTTGTTGCAGTTTATCGCAGAACAAAACACCATAATTTTCCGCCCAGTCACCGACTTTCAACTTCAGTCCTTGACTGTTTTGAGGTGGTCAATAGTGACGTCACTATTGGTTTCCGACAATTTTTCCGATCGCTCTACGATTATGAAGGCCAAAAAGTTTCATTTTTCAACTTCCAATATCTCTGCGATGCCAAGTCCAATTACTTTTAAACTTCAGAATATGTTTATTTGGTCCTCTTTCAACACATTGCACTAATATTGGACTAAAGAAAAAATATCAAATTTTTGGTTCATTTGACCTTTAAGGGCTTGTAAGCGGTATTTTGCAGTATTTCGACCGCAAAATACAACTTTAGCGTGACTTCTAAGAAACCCGGGAATTGTTGCGTGGAAAACTTAACTCGAGTGACTACGTTTGCATGCTGCGGGAAAGAGGCTCTTCGTAACCTCGGTGCGCGCGATCAACTTACTCAACTAGCTGGAACTTCAGGACAGCAGAATTCCAGTCAAAGTTTCTGCCAAGACAAGTTTATTCAGACACAAAATATAACCGACTAGTGAAGTTTACAACCTCACCTACATACGTATATATACGTACGTATATAGTATATAGTACAACGTAAAAGTTCTTTATTGCTCAAAGTACATATATTGTGGTCCAAATTCTTCTTTGATTTGAAAACCTGTTGTGACAAAGCAGCTAGGCTATTCCAGTTTACGTAGCGTTTTAAATAATTAGAAAAACTTCCTTGTGACACAAGCTTAAAGCAAGCTTCTGGCCATACTTAGAAAACGCGATATATCAGCTTGACTCGCTACATAAACGAAAGTGGTTCTACAAGGTGTAAAACAATTTTTGTAATATACCCCCGTTATATTTTATATCTTAACTATACCTTTTACCCTTGTATTTTGTCTAACATTGAACTTTTTACCTTGTTTTATATTAGAACTTAATGGAGAAGTTTGCTGAGTGCGTGCAAGATTCCGAGCAGCTCAAATCAGCGCTACTGGAGATGCAGGTACGGCCTGGACTATTACTGACTTTTGTAAGACTTGCAATCGACCTTAATTATTCACGATACAGAAGAATTTGATTTGAATTGTGATGTGGTAAATTGACCACCGTAAAGAGGATCAAAAGGTAACGTTTTGAGCGCTAGCCGTATCGTCAGAGCGATACAAGTTAGCAATGCAATTCTGCTAAGAACCAAACGTTGGAAAGAAGAAAAAATATTGTAAAATCGGCTTTTCGTTTGAGTGCAGTATCCCTGTAGAAATCATATTTGAGAGGTAGGTTTTTTTATGGTATTAGTTTGGACTGGTTGCACTTCATCTCACTTGCATTAATTTCGGTAACCATGCAACATTTTTACTAGTTACAAAAGTAACCTAAAGTCAAACGAAATAGCAGCATTCTAGAAATCTTCTGAGTTCACCCCTCACCCTACAGTAACCCCCTACCCTCGCCCCCCCCCCCCCCCCCCCCAACTCTCTGCTAATAGACACCTCACACATTCACGGGTAATTACGTTTTTTAAAGTCATACACAGCCATTCACGCAACGCAAAAATAAAAACGCCCAGCCAACCGTTCCTAAATCGTCTTATAACCTAATTCTCACAAACCTCCTGCTGGCGCCATGCAATCTGCAACCCTAAAGGGAAACCTACGGCATACCTCCCTAATTTCCTAACTCTCCAGTTGTCGGTTACCGGAAGGCCAAACGACTTTCTAGTCCGAGGTATTAGAGTTAACGGCAGGACCTTTGTATAAGAACACTGAACTGACATTAGCGGCAGGTAGAAAGGGTGTAGTTTTCACGCACGCTGTGGTGCTTCTCTTGATTGTTGTTCATAGACTTTGAAGCAGAAGAAGCAGGAGCTTGAAGAGAAACTCAAAACTAAAACAGAAATTCTCAGAAAGACGCAGATGGAGCTGGAAGACAAGGTAATTACATTTTCGATATCTTAAAGGAAAATGTCACGGGGGTTTTGCTCTCTTTGGTCAAAACTGACAAGCACCTTTGTTCTTACACAAAATGCTCTTAAAGCACCGAGAGGAAACTCAATTGCATCATGATGATTTCCCGAAGAGAGAACAAACTATAAAAAGCAATAGAAGAAATTGAAAAAAAAATGGCCAGTTTTCCTTCACAGTTTCTTCTGTATTTGGTTGATCGAAGAGTGGGGACAGTGGACTGAATATATGATGAACGGGAAATGAGCGTGATTTTGCTGTTGTTCTAGTGAAAAAAAAAAGGAAACGCTCAGCTTTGTTTAATTGTATAGTTATGTTGTTTATCTGCGTGTTTTTATTCCATCAGAAAGTCAAATTGGCTGCTTTCGAAGAACACTTTGCCGCAAAGGTTTGCTTCAAGCGTTTTATTATTGTGTGTGTAATTTTTTGTGACATTGTGGAATTATGTTTAATACAGAACACATCCCAACGTTACATGGACTGTGTTGTTAAATAGAAAGAAGATTAAACAATACGAATTTCTCTGCTTTTGGAGCAGTTTTGTAAATAGCCGGATTAAAACTTAGTGAGGTTGAATGGAGAATTTTTTCCTGAAAACTGTCTCAAACCAATAAAACAACCAATAATAATACAAAAATAGTGTTGAAGCAGTTGCAAGTGTGTTAAACTTTACACGAGCGTAATCCGACGGGTAATTTAGATTTCGCTGCATTCAACCCTCTTAGAGCGGACACCCCTGCAAAGTAGACACCCTTGTAAAGCGGACACCCAAATAAGGTGGCCACCCCTGTCGAGCGGACACCCCTGCAAGGCGGGAGGACATCCCTGTAAGGCGGACATCCCTGTAAGGCGGACACCCCTGTAAAAGGCGGACATCCCTGTAAGGCGGGCGGACACCCCAGTAAGGCAAACACCCCTGTAAAGTGGGACTTTTCCTCGGACACGCCATCTTTCTTTCCTTCATATACTCTCCACTATCTGAACGCCTGGAACAGGGAATGGTAAAACACTTAACGTTAAAAGTTCTCTTTTCTTTATGTTTGTCATTAATTTGAAGCCATCAGTGGAATGTATATAGATGGGGCTGGGGAGTCCGAGAGCATTACTCCATGGAAATGCTTTAAAATTAATATTCGCTGAGATGAAATCTAGTGCATTTTGAGTCAAAATTTTGAGACTTTTGTAATTAGCTCCGGTAAAGCACGATACCCGAGCCTGCTGTATGGCCAGCAGTTTATACTACTCCACGTCTCTTGTCATACAGTGTTCTTGACAGAGAATGCTTACCTCTTGTACACTGACCTGGATGATTCCACCCCTCAACGTCTCTAGATAGCATCCTGCCGGTCCATGTAATAATGAATCTAACCAGTGTTAAAATTTAAGACTTTGAATGAAAAAAAAAAAAAAAGTAATACAGTATTAATACTTCCAATAAGAAATTTGGTCATCCCTATACAGTACATTGAATAACAACCACTGTACATTGTCATTCCCTACTGAGTCGCAATGCATCATTATAGTGCTCTTCTGGTACTTTTTTTTAGTTAGTTGTTTTTATTGCATACAGGTGGAAGAAGTCGACAATAAATATTCTATGAGAATGCAGGGTCTGATGTCAGATAATACCGATTTGAGGTAAGGTTAAATTAAGGAGCTATGTCATATATAGTGTCAAAACTGCCCCAAATTGAAACTAAATACCTTTGTGAGACACGAAATGCTTATAGAATATTAGGAGAAAGTTGTCAAGTGAATTTGTTGAAGAGAGAATAAACCATATAATCTGAGATTTAGCAAGTTTTCCAAGACACAAAACGTAAAGAAATAGATTAGGCGCTGTCTGACATTTGTACAGCCAAAAACGTTCGCAAAATGACCATCACGCTAAAGGATTCCAAGGGAATTGTAGCGTTAACAAACCAATGTGTCATACTATCTACGTAATTTACGTCATCACTCACTCCCACTCGCCCCAGGCTCTCCAAAAATTAGAGGCACTTTTCAACCGAAGTGACGCATCTTTCGTTTCCTCGGGAAATTATTATTATTTTCGTTCTTTGGACATAATAAACTACTGAACATGCAGAAAAACGAAGAAAAAAAATACATTTCATAGGCACTTTAAATAATTGTCCCAATTTTTTCAAGTTGCCATCCATTTACATCCTGGCCATCTGCAGCCCAAGACACTTATTTTTACTATTAGAGCAATAGTAGAATAATTATCAACAAAACTGGACCATTGTTTTTGCGTTTTCACTGATACAAATATGTCTTTTAGGGCCCCATTACATGGCGAATTTCAGCCCGGGCTGACAGCCCACGCCGCCATCTTGTTTCATTAAAAACAAATCATTGCGCATGCCCAAGTGCACTTTTCTACCCAGGTGACCTCGCTTTTCAGCCCGGGCTGAAATTTCATTCTGATTTCATGAGGTTTTGTAGTCCGTTTGCTCGGGCTGAAAACTCCTTCATGTTATCGCAAACGTCATTTTAAGAAGATTTGTTGAAGAAACCGGGCTAAAATCTCAGCCTGCCTAACCGGGCTGAAATTCGTCATGTAATCGGCCTTTAAGCTTTTTAAGGGACGGACCATTATTTTTTTGACGGGGGGTGTTGGAAAATTTTGAAATAAATTGTTTGCAGAGACTATAAACACTGAAATAAATTGTATGCAAGCAAAAAGTAAAGAAAAAATTGTTTGCTGAAAGTATAGCAGTTGGACGGAGACACACAAAAAAATTATTTGCAGCAGGTGCCTCATATAAAAAAAATGTTTGCATGTGAAAATTTTCCAACACCCCCCGTCAAAAAATAATGTCCGCCCCTAAAGTAACACTGAAAATGGTGACATGGCCCCTTTAAACGCGTAAGAGCTTAGAATAATGAAATTTCATTTATATGTAGCTGGTTGTGTCTTTCATGCTAACCAGGCAAAAACATTAAAGGGGCTATGTCGCGAGGATGGCGGGTGAGTACTGGGTACTAACAACTTGAAAACCGTCCGGTGGCTTTTTATCAAGTTGGCGGCCATTACTGTCGAATTCGCTGCAATCCGTTCCATCCCGTCGTATTTGCGTGGAAGGATAGATCTCAAGTTTACAAATTAGTTAGAGTATTTACTTGGCTAGATTTTTGGTAAATTATTTCTGCGATTTGTTGGTCGTACCTTCGAAAAATTCGATGTCTTCCAGTAGTGGTGGAAGTTGGGGAGGAATTTAAAAGCGAAATCGACCGTGTGTTTGTTTACCTCGCGTGGTTAGACACGAGTGCAAGCGCGATAAAACTTGCCGCGATCCGGGAGGGAACAATATAAATTTGACATGTGTGACATCAGGTGACGTCACATGACAGGAACTCATTGCGCAGACTCACCTTGCGACATAAGCCCCTTTAACAAAGATCCTCGTACACGAGGTTCCTCTCGGATATTGCAACAATAAACTATTGTCGGAACCTAGAAGCGACGAAGGGTTAAAAGTAATTTGAATTTAAAACTTTGTACATGGTGATTGACAGTGGCGGTCTTTTCTGTGAACGTTTTAATTTTTTCTGTAGAAGTAACGTTTGTGTGTGTCTTGATTTCAGGCGTCACTACATCAAGAAATGTGAGCAGTTCTTTAAACTAAAAACCGTTCAAGACACAGAGCAAGTGAGTTTCGTTATAAACTGCGTTGATAATTGTGAGCGTTTGTCAGTATAGATGTACTATGCTATCGGCAAATTTCTAAAACAAACAAAAACGCAATTTAACAGTAACAACGCGTGCCTCCCAGTATATCTCAGTAGTTATAACCGGCGTGGAGAAGGTCACGGACTCGACTTTTTTTTTTTAGTATTCCGATCCCGTGATAATGACAAATTAACCCTTGGACGTTCACGCAAACTTATACCCCCGTCATGCTACAAAGGGGGGAGGGGATAGTTGCATCCCTCCCCTCCCCCCTTTGGGTTTTAATGGTGTTGCAATATTTTGAAATATTTGAGCTTGTGATGTGCTTTAATGATAAGGTAAATATTATGGGATATGACGCTGTAGGGGATCTGTGACGTCATCTAAAATAGCGGCCATCTTGGATTTTACCCACAAATCAAATTTATCGCAAAATTTATGCTACAGCTGTAAGATATCTTATAATAACACATTTCGTTGCTTTTTGGTAGCAAAACACTTATTTTTATTCAGTTTAATTTCTACTTCTACATGACGGATCGCGAGCTTAACATCACTAGTTATAGTTAACGAGAATCTTTCGTTTGGTATTTTCTTTCAATAGGAAACCTCCATCCGCACGGCCAAAAACACCTTACAGGTAAAGACAAAAACTACAGTTTTAACTTCCCTAAAGCAAACATTTCTTCCTGGTCCCAGCCACACACAAACACTTTATTCTCAGCTTTCAGGGGAAAGTAAGCACTTCTCAACGTTAAGGGGGTGGGAGAGGTGTACACTATACTCCTTAATTGTATAGTAACTTATCTAAACTTTGTTTCCTTTACTAGGCCGTTATTCTTGCTCGAACAAGGTGTGACGTCAGTCTAACAGCTCTTCGAAACGAAAACCCTCAAGTTCATAAGCAAGAACGGAGCAAGCATGAAAAACGACCGTTAAGCGCTCCTTCAACCAGGGATGAAATATCCACGGCCGAGAGAATAACTGCTACGGTTATTGACAGTGAACAAGCAACGACACGATCGAAAATTCCCGGGTACAAGTCGGAACCAAACAAACAAAGACCACACACATCGCACCATGCCAATATGTACAGTCCCAGGACTCTAAATTCCAGCACGCGCTCTGGCGGTCGAGAGAGTTTGGTGCCTACACCTGTGAACATTTCAAATCAAGGAATACAAAATTTGCGGTATCAGAGAGAATTTTTAAGTTAAAATTTTAAGCTTTCGGCGAAACTTAGTTTTATTTATCATTCTATTTATTCTAAGAAATTTTACTTAGCTATAATTATAACAGTTGTTTTTGTTTACATTTTTTAAACCTTTCAGAATACGTTCTCGATCCGAAAGCTTAAGCTTTAGACCATTTTTTATCTGAATTACCTTGTATAATTACCTTATATAATTCTACACTTTTGTATTAAGAGCACAATAAAGATTGTTGTTATTGTTGTTGTATAACAAACGTTATTATTGTACATTTTCCTCACTATCGCAATTCTCATTAGCTGAGAGCACGCAGCTAATTCACGCTGGTATCGAATTGTGACGTGATATCTACAGAAAGTGTGACGTGTACACGAAGATGTGACGTCATTTCTACATACAAAAGCGACGTCATGCAAGCGTTTGAAAATGGCGGACATAATATATATGCAAATCTGAAAGTGTGTTTAACTAATACGACAAAAAAAACATACAGTTACTTTTTCGAAAACGTGTGTTATAACTGGGGTATCGAGACTTGGGTATAAGTTGGGCAGAGTGAAGAACATTTCCGCCGTCGGACCTTAATTTCTTGTGAAATAAAGAGAATTCCGTTCCCATAAATCTCGTTTTGGTTAGTCCGACGTACTTACTTTAATATTGTGTTCATAATTTTTGCCCATCCCGTTTTCTTTAGTTTTGGAAATTAAAGTAGAAGTGCTACCTGTACCATGCTAAATTTTAAGTTAAAAATCCAACGGGAAGACCAGTTATTTGAAACGTTAAGTTCAGCTTCGGCTTGTCGCCATTACTTGGTTCAAATGGTCTAATAAACGATTGAATGACGTCCAGATACCACGCAGCTCTTTACATCCTCTAATTTTATTGGACCTGTATATCACGCAGCTCTATTGTTTTCAGGGCTAGGGTCCATTGTTGTGTTGTTTGTTCTATTGTTTCTCAGCAAATCAGAGAAGACCTTGTAAGAGCTGCGTACTGCCTCATGACGTCACCCAGTCAAAACAAAAAGGCTGCTTCCCGGAGTTTGCTCCATTGTTTTCTGAAAAGGCTGATCTCGCACGGAAAAGACCTCTTCTATTTTAATGGTTCTAGGACCCATTGTACAGTGAATATGTTTTTGTAAACATGCCAGAAGTTACTCACGCGTGAGACCGCTTACTTGGATAATTGCAGGCCTGAGTTTTGGACGGGGTTTCGACGGTTTTCAGCCAGCCATTTCTAGGCTGAGTAAGCTCATATCGTTCTAAATTATCGTGATTTGTACACGCCGGGCCAGGAGCAAGCAAAATCGAATCGCGCCATTTCAAACGCGGTCATAAATAACTTTCTATGTTTTCATCCGATTAATCTAAACTTTTAGACCAGAACAGATCTCCTCATTACCGAGGTACGCAAGATTTTGGTTTTTCATTTTAACAGATTTTTGGCGGGAAAATGACGTCACTAACTTGGCGCCAAAATTTAAATGTGACATTTTGAAACATTTCATTAGTGATTCTGAAAGAGCATGTTTCCACGACTCCAAAACTGAAGAGATAACTGAAATATCTTAATTGAGTCCAAAGTTATAATCACTTGAACTTTCAATTTGTGCTATTTTTAGTAACAAAATGGCGGGAATTTCAAAATTCAATTAATGATATCTTTTTACTGAATTAAGATATTTCAGTTATCTCTTCAGTTTTGGAGTCGTGGAAACATGCTCTTTCAGAATCAGTAATGATATATGCCAAAATGTGACATTTAAATTTTGGCGCCAAGTTAGTGACGTCATTTTCCCGCCAAAAAATCCGTTAAAATGAAAAACCAAAACCATGCGTACCTCGGTAATGAGGAGATCTGTTCTGGTCTAAAATGTTAGATTAATCGGATGAAAACATAGAAAGTTATTTATGACCGCGTTTGAAATGGCGCGATTTTGCTTGCTCCTGGCCCGGCGTGGTATAATTGTGAATCCACTGAATGAATTCAAGTACACAAAAAGGCGAAAACAAAAACAAACATTCCGCCGTAGTATCGCTTTAACCCTCGGACATATACGCAAACTGATACCGCCACCGTAGTACCAGCGAGGAGGGGGGGGGGGGGGGGCGGGGGAAGGGGAGAGATTTTGCGATGTTACAATATTTCGGAAATATTTTACGTCTACTAGATAGCCTGTGATGTGTTCTACAAGATAAGGTAAATGGTACGGGTTGTGGCGCTGCTGGGAATCTGTGACGTCATCCAAAATGGCCGCCAAGATGGCCGCCATCTTGGATGTTACAAAACATTCAGATTTATCGGGAAAATGCGAAAATTACAAATATTGTTTGCTAGAGTTGCAAAATGACCTACAATTAAACATTTTGATGCTTTTGGTAGCATTTTATATGTTTTTTTTCACTGAAAAAAGGTGAAATCCGATATTCTCTAAAGGTGAAATCCGATATTCTCTCATTTGTAAAGTTTAATAAAGCAAGCGAATAAAGAATATAAACGTATGCAAACGTTTTTCCATATCCCTGTTTTTATTTATTTATCGCATCGACCGAAAATATACATTATTTCTTGCTTTCATTTTGCTTTAACTCCCCTTGTTAACTTAATATATCAGAAAGAAAGAAAAAATAACTTTTCTTTCTTTCTATACCTCTAGACTAGATCACCTCAAAGTTCTGAACTAATGATAGTTATTGCATGATACAGGCATCTTTCGTTGTTGCTCTAAGCTTCATCTTGTATGATGACGACTTTGATGAACTTGATTCCAACGATCTCATATTTGTCGTGTTTGTAGACCTACAGGGTGAGCGCATTGCCGAGCATTAGTCGGTTGTTGTAGCCAGCAGTCCTGACGAAGCCTTCGTCATGGGAAATGGAGCGAAAACCCCAGGGCAGGAAAGCTCTTGGGTGGTATGTGGGTGACGCGCTCCTAGGTGCGGGATTGCAGAAAATTGGAATATACTAATTTGCATCTCATTGAATAAGAATAGAGCTTATTGTCTCGATGCCTCGTTCTAAAAAGAATTGAAAAGAATAGAACAAATTTTCCACAATCCCGCACCTCACTCGTGACGCGACGCTTTTAACTTACAGACTGTTATGTTTGTGCTCGAGACGCCTTCCACTCGAAAACAAGTAGCGTATAAGCGATAATTCGCCTTATTAGGGGTAACAAACCCGATAAACCTGTTACCATCTGACACGCCAAATATGGTGTCGCTGTCAAGCCGGTTTCCAATGCTGACATCTTGTGCGACCTTGATCTCGACAGTCAGCGATGTGCTAACATTCACGCCGCCAGCGGAGATCATGGGAACTTTAAGAAGAGCGGTGTACTTCCGCACTGCGTCTGCGTTAAATGTTAGTTGTTGAGACGTTGCCTTGCTGTAACTGTCGATGTAGAACGCGCGCGCCTCCAGCAAAGTGGGGTCGTGGTCTTATGGTAAATCACTTTTCCCTGCAAAATGAATAAATACAAAAAAGGAATGACCCCAGTACGTAATTAACTTCATGATAAAACCTATATAAAAAGTGCAACACAGGTCTATCTATTTATTCGCTACTTGTGATCGGCGTTACGGATTTATTTCATTAACGAGTTAAACAATCCTCATATAATTTCTCTTATTCTGTAGATCAATGTTATGTGACGTTTTGTGAATCTCAAGTAAATTAAGGCATGGTCTCCCGCCATTTCACACAAAAAGTGAGGGGGTGCTCTATCTTTTGAGTCTTTATCCATAAGAACGAAAAACTTTGGCAGAATAAACAGTTTGCAAATGTGGTCATTTTCGTACGCAAAAAAATAAGGAAATTAAATCACGTGACTTGTCAGGGCTATTTTTAGCTCAAAAATCTTATACAAAATGGGAACACTTTTTACTATTTCCTGGAGTCTGCCATCAGCTTTATAATTTTAAGGCCACAAGGTATATCATTTCTGTGCTTGGCAATTTTAAGATAATTTAAAAGAAAGGCAGGAAAAAAGAAATAACTATTATGGGGGACTGGGCTCTAGTACAAAGTGCCGGTTTTTTTTTCAAACGTAATGGAATACACAACAATCTTTTGTTGTTCCTCTTCGGACTTACCTGGTAGTAGTGAAGTTTATTTACGGTTGTCATAAACTGTTCCCATCTTTGAGTTTGGTTTTTATGGCCGTATCAAGTCACGTGACCTAATTTGCATATCTTCTATATGCTAAAATTACTGTATTTGCAAACTCTTCAGTTTTCCGAAGTTTTATGTTTTTTATGGATAAAGCCTCCGAAGATAGACCACGCCCTACCTTTTTTGAAAAAAATTGGGACCCATGCCTTAATATACCTGAGATTTTTGTGTGATTTTCAGGAGTGCGAGAGAGTGAAAAGGAAAGATTGCGCGAATTTCAAAATTTTTAAAAAAAAAATGAGATTAGATGAAATTTTAAAATTAGAATACAATAATAAGTAGATGGACACCCAAATAGTCCGTTATCAACCCCGGGTGCTCTGATCTTGCCTGGGTATCAAATGTTTGTTGGTACTCTTTTATTTTAATTCAATGATACTTCCCTAGGAACCTTGACCTCTATTTTGCAAACGATTGTTACAATTTTTTGGCGTCGGATAAGTTGAATCACCTGACAACACAACATAACAGAGCACGTTCTAATAAGCCCCCAGCTCCTCTTAATGAATTCTCTCACCTAGATCTGTAAGAAATGTATATAAGCCAGTAAGGAGAATTTGTATGTTGACATCGGGACTTGGTGATGAATCAACAATTCAATAGGTGAAGCAACAGGTATTTATACCAAATGTTTTACAAATCCAGTTATTCTACAGAAACACTTAGGACTATGAGCAGTCCATATTTCTACTCCGGGACAGTCAAGAGAAAGGAACATGTGAACTATACCCATGCAGCAGGCAAATTTTTGCCCACTCGACTATTCCTGACCAGAAAGAGGGACTGAGAACTAATGAAAAATTAATAACTTTGTATATGTACTGCCATCTCTAACTTACACCTGTTCGGGTGTCTCTAAGTACTGCTTAAATTGTTACTACGAAGCTGAACCCTTTTAAGCTCCAAAGTGACCAACATCAAACTTCTCTCTCCTTTCCGATTTTCTACGATCCAGTCTCTTTTCGATCTGCTCGAGGCTTTTAAGCCTTACTTAAAAATTAGCCAGCACAGTTTGTTCTTGCGACTCCTTTGTCAAGTCAGCCGGCGGAAAAATGGTAATTAAAAAAATATATATACAGAATATTTTGCCAGCCAACAAGAATTTCGCTGGGGAACAGACCAAGTGAGGAACAGATTCGTGGGCTGCCCCTGTAACTTGGCATTTGCTCAGCGATCGAGGTTTCAAGTGTATATGACATATTTTTTTTATTGCTTGATGGAATTTACATGGCGTTCTTATAAGAAAATCGAAAAGAGTTTTTTCGATATCGATTTTCTTTTCCGTGCTTTAGCTGTCTGAAACGTGAAATTTCACTTCCGGTGTGTTACAAAACCGCGCAAGAAGAAAGACTGGAAATAGTCGGCTGTGACGTCAATACAAGATGCAGGTGTCGAGGTTTCTCGGTTCCTCGCATTTTTTGGTGCGCCCTGAGGAAGAAACGTGGTTCTATTAAGGTGTGTTGTCTATGGTTGTAGCAACACGCACCAAAAAAAGGAAGAACTGAGAAACCGCGACACTGGCATTCTTGTATTGACGTCACAGCGGACTATTTCTAGTCTTTCTTCTCGCGCGGTTTTGTAACCCACCGGAAGTGAAATTTCACGTTTTTAGACGGCTAAATCACAGACAAGAAAACTCGATATAGAAAAACTTTTTTCGACTTAGGCCCGGTTCAGACGCCGAACTTTTCATGAGCCGAACCTAATACCTTGAATTAAGTACATGAAAAGTTCGGCGTCTGAATCAATTAAGAACGGCTATTTGAATTTGGAACGGCTGAGCCGTTCTTTTCGCCTGGCTCAGCCGGGAATTTCGGCTTTGGAACGGCTTTGATTCAGACGCCGAACTTTTCATGAGCCGAACCTAATGCATAAATTATTATAACGACTGGTGCGTGTTCTGACATCTTTACCTGAAAATCGCTCACCTTTCTATTTGTTTCTCTTCAAACTGAATTAAGTTCGGCTAATTAAGTTCGGCGTCTGAATCAACAGGCGTACTTTTGTTAATTTGGGTCGGTCCAAATTCGAATTAAGTTCGGCTCATGAAAAGTTCGGCGTCTGAACCGGGCCTTAGTTATCAGAACGCCATGTAGATTCCAACAAGCAAATGAAAAACAAATCTGTCCCATACACTTTCAAGTGTCGGCTACTGATTGTGAGTAAATGCAGTGTGGTCTTATTTCTTAGAAACAATTTTGTTTCTCCGTAAAAGCACTCAAAACACTCGGTAATCAATACTGCAATGTATGGGTTAAAGACGCAAGTTGTTTAAGCCATGTACAGCTTCTTCAGTTGTCGATTGTTAATAGCGTTCCGCCCAGATGACGTCATATTTGGCAGCATTGCATTGCGGGATCGAAATGCGGACAAATATTTCAAAATGGCTGCCTCGGAAACACCAGTTTTTGCGATTCCTGTACATGTTGTGGATAATTGGCGAGTTGTACCCAAGAACAGTGCTTCGTAGCACCTGTTTTTTCGTAGCTACCTGCATAGTTCTTGAATGTTTGTACGCACTTCAATCCCATGATGCTACGCGCCAATTCTATTTTTAGGATCTGGGCGGAACGCTATTTGGATCATTCAGGCGCTTTCACACAACAAACTAACATTTTCAAACTCCAAAAAAGTTGGCAGTCTCGTGCTTGCACATACTGAAGTTACAGATAACTTTGACACGTCAAATGCGAATTTGCTTGCTCGAAAAAGTTGGCAAGAACAAAATGAAGTTCTATTTGTCGCCGATAGTTTGCCAACATGTCTGTCAATAGGCCATTTGCACGATGACGTCATTTGACTACTACTACCAGAATCCTTCAGTTTTTTGCTTTGTAGTGCAAATTAGGGCTATTGTTATTTAAACCGCACTGGGATTACAAAATTTAAATAAGAAAGGAAAAACGAAATGAATTCTGGTTGTAGTAGTCAAATGACGTCATCGTGCAAATGGCCTATTGATGATGCGACGTTCCCACACTTCAGTTTGTCGTGTAAAGGCACCGAATGATGGGAATTGGGATAGCAAAATTTCCCTCAAATTAATTTACACTTGATGAATCAGTCGAACTTTATTTTTTCTTCAGTTACTTACTATAAGCTACAATGTTGAGGATAGCCTAAGGGTATAACCAGATATCTTATCAATACCCTTTAATGTCAATTTACAAATTCTCAATACTTTCTTCCATACGTGTGGTATAATAGTTGTTAGGAGAGTTCATCTATTTATTAACTATGGTGATCAGTATGTTAATTCTCATAAACTGCACACCTAACTCTTTAGTAATAATTAAAGGTGAAATTATATTTGGGTCGCAAAACATGCCATACTAATGACGAAGAATCAGCTCTTGATTACGTCATTTTATTTCGATCAATCACAAATCCATTTATTTCACTCCGTTGCAATTAGAGATAACGTTTTAAACTTTTCAATTTAAACTCTTAATTAAAAACATAAACTATAAATCTTTAAAATAATTTAAATCTCAATAAATGTTCTTATAGATACAATCCAATCCAATCCAAGTGAATAGATATATTTTTGTATGTTTATACAATAGAATTCTTCTCTAGTTCTATTCATATATTACTTCACGATTCGATTACAATTAATGTCAACCAAACTTGTCCACAAATTTGGAACATAGATTAATTTAAACTTTCTTAACAATCATATACAGCCTTATATATTCCTTGGCAATACATTTGCACTTATGTCCAGAAATGCACGTAACTCGGACCTTGGGCACTTCATATTACACACAATTATTTGTAATTTCCATATGATTTCATGTTTGACAGCATTGCTTGTGTTTAGGTGAGAATTAGGTCTAGGGGACACTTCATGATGTCTATCATGAGAGCATGAATCTCATTAGCGTGCATTTCTGGACATACCTCTTCATTTGCCATGACTATAAAACAGTTTGGTTATTCAACTAGAACGCACTTAACCAGTCTTACTCGTTTATACTACTTGCATAACGTTTTATTTTTGTTTGACAATGTTCCATCGCTTGACCAATCAAACGTAAGTTTGAGAAGCGAGTAACTTGCAAGCCAATAAATTGTAGTGAACTTGTTGCAATATAGTATATTACACACGTGTGCGGTCAGGTGGTTGGGAGAATATAATAAAACTACTACCAGGTAGTTCTAAGATAAACTTAAAAGGGAATTTCAGGGATGTTGATGGAATGCGAAGACCGTTCGTGAAAACTACACTACACAAGATTTTGCCGTTCGCTCGAGCTAGAATAAAAAACAAACCGAGACATTTGATACAAAAAAAAAACAGCAAAATATGTCATATGAAACGCAATATATCGCTTGAATCATTACATTATGCACAAAACTACAAGTTCATATCTACTAATGGCCCTCTGTTAGAATATGACATAAAACTTTTCCAATGCGCACGTTTTACGTACCATCAAAAACGGAACGGTAAAATAATTAAGATATTTTTTTCTCATTAAAATAAGTAACGAATGATACGATAACACAACTAAACAATAATTGTATAACGCAAAATTTAGCTAAACTGTTGAATTTAAAAACTGTGCACCCCATTCGATAGCCACGATAGTGTTTGATAACTCTTCCTTGACTAGTGCCCAGGTCCCGTTGCTGACGGCGTCAACCAACGCATCATGGAGGCCTGGAAACGTGGCACTTGCGTAGGAGTTGTGGAGGCTTGGGGCGAAAATTGAATGCCTTTAAACAGAACAAAGCACGAGTTACTTTAGTGTTAAGTTAATAAACTCGTTTTCATATCTCAAACTGACGTTGGACACCTTATGAGTTTTACACAATGTAGTATTCTTTATCGTTATACAGTATGAGCAAAAAAAAAAAACGCCTTGCAGTTTGGCTTCTCATGCTTCCGCTTACATTTATACTTATGCTTACACCGCTAGTGAAAAACAGGTCTAACTGTGAAGGGAAATAGTTCTTACCAGTAGAGAGGCCTTCCCGGCAGACCTTCGGGGTTTAAGAAGTTCTTCTCCAGTCCGGTCAAACGGTCATTAATGAACGCGAGGGACCAAGGACTGAGGAAAGGATCAATTCGTGTCAGAAAAAGAAAATGGTTAAAGCAATGCAAACGCTTAATAAACGAAATTCAAGGCTCCTGTGAGCCAACTCGTGAATACAAAACAACTTCAGACCCTCCCCTCTCCTAGAGAGGTTTAGTTACCGACCCCCCACCCCTGCGCCCAACACCCCACCCTCCCCTCCCTCCAACGCCGTCCGCATTGGTAAGACAGATGACTATTTAATATCGCGCGCTCAATGTTCACCGACCCTCCCCTCTGCTAGGCGAGGGGAGGGGGAAGGGGAAGGGGGGGGGGGGGGGGGGGGGTATTGTGAATGCAGGGACTCAAATGGCCCTTATCGTAGATGAGTACGCCACGCCAACATATCAGCGGTTTCTCGCTTTCTTGACCCTATAGTCTCGTTTTGATGTTTACGAGAACCTCTGACGACGATGAGCGTAAACATCAAAACGAGACTATAGGGTCAAGAAAGCGAGAAGCCGCTGATATGTTGGCCTGGCGTACTCATCTACGATAAGGGCTATTCCCGTATCACGTACCCTTTTCTTCAGCTTCCAACCCGTTCCTTGGTTTCCAGCTCTTTCTTTCGATTGCCGTCCCCTATCTTCTCCCGGCCCCCGTCCCTTCCCCCTCCTTCCCCTCCAATTTAACCACCTTTCATATCATTTCACTGTAGTTAGAAGTGAGGGGTTGTATTTATAATTAACATAGTGTTATTTGACGTGTCTACAAGCAATTACCGTTAAAACTTACTCTGAAATGTCGACATTTTTTATAAGCGTCTGCATGGTTTTTGTTCCCTCTTCGAACTTCTTAACAGCACTGACCAAGTATTCTGAAATCAAATTCCGTTATAGATAAAAAATAGATTTACAAATTACAACTACTACATTCGGTATTTCCAAACGATTTTCTTTCATTTTGGACTACATTCCCAAAGAAAACTATGGGAAAATCAACGGAAAGCCCTTGAAGTTGAAAACGATGGAAGTCCGCAGGAAATTTCTGGCCTCACTATTGGTTTGGAAACGGGCACTGTCCCATACCCTGAGATGAGACCTTCACCTATCGTCAACTGAATCAGAAGCCAATGGGCTAGTGACCTTTAAAACTGAATCTACCACGCAACCCACTGTACAATTCAGTCGCCCAAGCTCCCCCCCCCCCCTCCCCGCGGATAACCCGGTATTACAGGGTATTCGACTCTGGTAGTCAAGGGGATAACATCCATGGGGACAGGGACGTACCGTTGGGACTCTCAGCCCCTTACTTATACTATATCAGACCGTGTTCAGTTGCACTAGGCACCAATAATCCCTATCATACCAATACTAGTTTGTGAAAGGCTCGTTCTCTTCGAGTTTCAATAGGCCTATTTCGATATATTGAAATTCATGCTTGGCTCCCAGGGAATAAAACAAAACTCATCCATTAACACCTCGAACGCCTGAAACCCGTGACGGAATCACGATCCTTCTACCATTTATGACGTTATCCCTCTTTACGACAAAAGATGTGTTTTATAATTAACTCGCTATGAATAAGAAATTTTTCAAAAAGTGCTCAAATGAGAGAGATCTCTTGAATTGGGCCAGAGTTACACGCAAAAAATCCTGCCAGATTTCACTGGAAAAATCGAAGGAAACTTCTGGTCTTCCTTCCACTTACCACTTCCTTTTTAAAAATTTGGTCAAATAACAAAAATGGGGAGTAAAATTGTATTAACGCTTTTGATTGATGAAAAGGCTTTGTTCAAGTTATTCTCTTGAATTTCTTCTATTTTATTTCATATTAAGTTGTTCGCGGAAATTAACAATTGAAAATGGGACTTCGTTTCGTTCGACTCGTGATTAACAAATCGGACTTCCCGATTTTGTTGATCACTCGTACGATTTCAGACCAAATTGGACTCCACTCAGTCCTATTACCATTATAAGTGATACATGAACTCACCGAGTGAAATTCCTTTCTGAGTTAGTTTTCTTTTATATTTTTTCTGTATGTTGGATAAACCTTTATTCAGCGCAACAGCGTAATCTGAGCAGTTGATTGGCAGGACGGGTGTCTCAGCCAATAAGAATGCAGCACTCCCCCAGACCTGCGCAACAGCCAGATGAGTGGTGAAGTTAGGATCCACGAATTTCTTGACGTAAGCGAATGTGTCATGGATGCTGTGATATGTTGGGTAGGAGGAGATGTTATAAAATTGGCGCTGAAAACAAAACCACATAATCAACATCAAATTAAAGAGGATGGGATTTTGATGTTTTTGGCTCAAAACTTTCCCAAATTAATACTAAAAAACTCTGCCATACACGAAA